>CM060351.1:90204531-90804531 GCA_030545235.1 Helianthus tuberosus | reverse complement strand
GTTTGCACGTGTTCACATTATTTAAAACCCAAAACCTTGACGAGATTTTGAAAATTCAAAGGGGTTCAAAACCATATAACAGAGGGTTCAAAACCTTACAATAGAGGGTTCAAAACCTAGTAATCAATCATCCTAGAACAGATGATTAGTTTTCAAATCGGTTTTGAAATTTATGTTCTTGTTGTGGTTGTCGCCTAAGGATAGGTGACAGTATTGTTTTATGACTAAACGCAAGTAAACTCGCGTTAGGGTCCTAAGAAGGTTATAGACTAGGTCAAAGTATTACTAATAACATAATTCCCTATAACCATGAGCTCTGATACCATCTTTTCTGTCAGACCCCGACCACGTAGAACATACAAAACGTGGCGGAAACATCGGGGAGTGTTGTAACAGAATTAATGTTTCACAACCATGGATATTAAAGTTTCGTTTTATTCATCAAACAAGCGAGTTACATTGTCTTTAAACAAGAAGTAAAGAGTACACAACATAAATTAACTAGTTCTTGTCTCGTTTTAAGTCACTAAGGCACAAGTCCGCCTAAGTATGTCTTGATAAGTCCTATGCATCATCTCCTGAAAACACATGTGAAAATAGGTACGTCAGCATAAAAATGCCTGTGAGATACATAGGTTTTGTGAAAATGAGATTCATGACTTATGTTTAAGAAAATGTTTAGTCATGAACCTTTTAGTTTGCTTTGTTTTATAAATCGTTTAAAAAGCAATAAGATCAGATGATATGTATAAGTAAGAGAATTATGTATGGTTAAATGAATAACCAAGTAAAATGAGTTTGTAAAAGATAAGTTTTTTTGTAAAACAATGTCTTGTGAAAAGTATGTTATTTGTATAAAATGTTATATATCTCAAATTGAAATGATTCAAATAACGCTACAATATGTGATATCATACAAGCACTTATATATAGGAAGTACCAGCGGCGTATCCACCATACTTGTATCATATTACACACGCCTCGTTACTTAAGTCACTTACTCAAACCAAACCAACAATGTAATAAGTCTATGTTTAAACAAACAGTCAAAAGTCCTTGTATAAACCATGTCAAATGTTTATAGTCCAAAAGTAGTCAAGTAATGTGTAACCCAAATGATATGTATGGTAAGTAAAATAAGACTACTTAAACCATAAGTAAAAATGTACAAAACAAAGTATTGAAGTAAAACTTGGTTTAAATCAAAGTTATGTTTTGTAAAATATATGCATGCTATACTGAATATGAACATTTATGCGGTGTTGTGAAAATTCATACATCCAAGCCTTGAGACAGTCGGATAACTATGTAAAAGTGAGTTATCAAAAGAATATGTATTCGGATTCGGTCATTCCTTACGTCCAAACAAACCCGAGATTTCAGGAATGGGATTTGTCTAGTCCTATGGTACCACTACCTACTACCGAGCGGCATGATCGGTGTTAATGAATGTACATTGTCTCATTTAAACAAACCAAATGTCATACCAAAATGTAAGCATGTGATGAAGATAATGTACCTAGTATGCTAGAGTAAACATACAAGGTAGAGCTGTAAAACAATGTGTACATATGTTACTGGAACATATGCAACAGAGATGCAATGTAAAATGATGTACTAAGTATGCTAAGTTAACATACAAAGTAGAAAAGTCATGTAAATCAATGTGCTAGCATGCTATCAGTCAACATCCCTAGCAGAAATGTAATGTAAATCATGTACTAATAGTGTACTAATGAACATAGCAGGTATATGATGTGAAAACAGGAAAGCATGAAAGTAACAAGTAGGCACATGTGTTTCACCCCAAAACAGTTTGGAAAACAGTAAAAGAGGGGTTCTATGTACTTACTTGAGATTGCTCAGAAGTCCTTGAGTAAACAACCAAACAAATGCTAGAGATCGATGATATCAAACGGCACCTAATATAGGTACTATGTTAATAAACCGGACCTAGATCGGAAGATCGGATAGGATGAGGGTTTGTAAACCAAACGAGTATAGAGACTCGTGTCATATGGTTTAACAAAGCCTACATACTAAATGAAACCTAACATAAGTGCTCACGACCCATTACGACCCGTTTAGGTAGCTTATGCTACTTTAACGCGTCGTTCGCGTGAAACGCGTTCGGACCGCCTAACTAGCCCTATGACAAGTGTTATATGCCTAAACATGTTACATAATCAGTTATGTGACAAAAGTTTAGGTTACATATGCTTAATTACCAATTATACATGAAAAGGGTATTCTGGTAATTTACCTAAGGCATATAAACTACGTATCATACAACCACTCAAACGATGTGACCATAGGGTATAACCTCGGAAGGTTATTCCCTACCTACTATGGTCACCTAATGTATTTGGTCGGATCCTAATGATCGACCAAACTGGGTCGGGTTCGAAGGTATAAGCGATTTATCAGATCGCTTACCCTACGACCCTAGACAACGTGGTAATCAGTAGGCATAGTCCCAAGGACTATAACCATCGTGATTACAATCACGTTGCGAAGTTCAAACGAACTTCGCATTGACCATAAGCTGGTCAACGCTGAAAGTCAAACAATGTTTGACTTTCTGACTCGAAAAGCAATAAAATAAGGAAAAGAACGAAAGAATACTTACGAAGGGTCCCCAAATGCTAATCTCGATTCAAAAATCTCAGGTATGAAACAAAGGTTTCAACTTAGAGTTTCTCAAATCAAGATTCTTGTGATTTTGAAGCATGGGGTTGGGGTATTTATAGTAAAAGGTCCACCGTTAAGATCGTTTCATGGAAAACGTGCCTTAATCCCACCCGTACAAGTGTCGGGACCTTATGGTGACTAAAATTTGATCCTTATCAGCTGACTAGACAATTGGGATTGTGTGGTGGTGAAACAAACAGCTGCAACCTGCTGTTAAAATCATTGAATCTGGTTTGGAAGGCTGAGGCGGCCCGCTTCAGGATCAGACAAATCTAATGCGGGCCGCATGGCCCTTCTGATCAGCATATATCTTTCAAAAATGACAGTTTCAGCCCCTGCACGTGTTTAAGGCCATTCCCGACACTTCTAAGGCCCGTAAAGCCAACTTTAAGGCACTAAAATGTTGCCTAAACATTGTGGACATGAAACATGCTCAAAAATATGCCGGATGATGGTTCGTTTGGCCGTACGAACGCGATGTTCGCTTAATTACGACGGAATGCGCATATGCGCGAAAAACGATCCAAATGACGCAACGAATGGATTTTTGGCAAGACAAACACTAAAGCATAATATAGTCATGCTTACATAAATTTTTGGATGTCCGGATGTATTCAGAACGTAAGTTATGCGCGAAAATGCAAACTTGTGCACTTTTTGACGCTTTTAGTCCCTGAATGACACAAAAGTTTATTTTAGCACACCGAACACCCCAAAGCCTATTTCTAAGCTATGTTAAGGATATTTATGGTATGTTTAACTTATGGTCATGTTTCGGAATGTCTGTTACAGTTCAAATTGGCATACTTTCGCAGTTTGTCAACTTTAGTCCCTGTAAGCGATTTAACTTGTTTTTGCTATACCAAAGCCTTCAAAACTTATTTCTAAGTTATGTAAAGGTTATTTAAGGTATGTTAAGCCTATGTCACTATTCCGGAGTGTTTGTTGCATTAAACTGGTTATATTTACGCATCGGTGCGCGTATAACCTTCCAGAAAGCGATTTAGAGTTTGGAATTGATCAAAAATTGATATGTGCAAATGATACACATATTTTTACAAATCCCAAGTATGAAATATAATATTTCATTGGTTCGGTATTTTTTTGATAGCCGTGAAGGCACAGGTGTTACAATCTCTTCCTGTAATCTGTTTGAATTTCTCAGCTCTCCTCAACACACTCGCCAAACACCACTTTATATCCCTCAATTCTATCTCCTCAGCATCAATCTGATCGTAATCCTCTTTTGTAAGCATTGGATTCCAGATCCGACCTGCAACCAAACTCTCATATGACTCTAACACAGTCACCAACAGAGACATGTGACCTTTTGCAACCTCCTCTGTGTAATTTTGACCATTTTCAAGATCTAATACCATGTTGCATTGAAGCTTCTTTCCATTCTTGGTTGTTGAAAAGTTTGGATCATATGATGAATATGAATAAAATTCAGTTTTGCTGTTTGATCCTTTAGATGACCCTCCAGACGAACTCTTTGCATTGAATGCAGTTTCAACCTTTGGTGACATGTTGGTCTTGTCACTGATACCTCCTTTGTAATACAGACCGATATCTTGTTCACCATCAAAATCCTTCATTCTTGAGATCTTCCTCTATTCCATCTCTTGAGCTTCAAGCTTTTCAATGAACTTGTTCAGTGTCAGATTGCTAAAATCTTTCTTATTTCTTAACATCATGAGATATGTGCCCCAAGTTTCATGTGGCAAAGCATCAGCCAACTTTTCTATCAACTCTTCATTATCTTTATTAATGCTCACTCTCTTCATTTGAACTAACAAATTGAAATATCTTTCGATGATCTGCTTGGTGTTCTCAGTTCTTAAACCACGAAATAAATCAAATTCTTTCTTCAAAAGTGATTTTTTGTTCTTAATCATCTCTTTACTCCCCACAAACTTTGATTTTAATGCTTTCCAGATAGAGTATGCACTTCCATTGTGTTGCAATAAAACCAAGATATCTTCCTTCACTGCTTGATGTAATAGGCTAATCATCATCTTTTCATTTTTATATTTCTTTATATCATCAACACTTAAATCTTTAATAGCAATTTCCTCTTCGTCATCATTCGTCGGTCTAACATATTTCATCTCAACACATTCCCAAGCATCCAAATAATTTGCTTGCACCCAATTTTCGAATCGTTCCTCCCATCCTTTATACTCTTCAATGTTCATAAGCTTTGGCGGTTTTTGCATAGTGCCCGTTTCATTTTCCATGGTCAAGTTCTGAGTAACACTAGCCAGAGTAGTCGGGGTAGTAGCAAAAGCGTTATAAAATTCCTCTTCCATGTTTCGGTTTTCAATAAGTTTCACAAACAGACAGTTCAAACGAAATCAAACTCAAGCGAAATCCCTCTTCAAACGGAATACCCTTTCAAACGAAATCACAGTTGAAGCGAAATCACCTGCACAACAATCTCAAGCGAAATACCAACTCACACGGAATCACTTTTCACACGAAATAAGGTTTTCAAACGGAATCACCCAAGCGAAAACTGATTTCGAGCGAAATTAACAGCAACTTCAAGCGAAATTACAGCAATTGTTCGAACGAAATAATATCAACTTTCAAGAGAAATTAAACTTTCGAACTGTTTTAAGCCGAATTAATGTCTGAAACTTTCAAGGGTTTGTTAAAACACTGTTACGCACATTATATGTGAAAATCAAGCCATTTTGACCGTGAAAAGTTGTTAATTTTGAAAAAGAAGGTGTAGAAATCAGAATTTCCAGCTAAATTGGTAAGAACTCTTCCTCCTGAGCTCTGATACCACTTGTAGGGTCGTTTTACCGACCTAACGAGTCGTTCAGAAGAGTTTTTCTCAATACGAAAGGCGGAAACAGACGTATCAAGTTCAGTTCAGCTAGATATACACTTTAAACTGTCTTTCGATTGATATTAGATCGATTACAATGTTATAGACACTTCGGCAGAGCTTCGATACCGGAATCAGAATCGTTACAAATGAATAGGCACATCAGGTATTTATAGGAGAGGTGATTTCGCTTGAAACGGTTCAAACGGAATCTAATTCCGCACGGAATTACACAAACGAAATCAGTAACTGATTTCAAGCGAAATTACCTACTTGATTTCGCATGAAATGACCCTGTGTCATTTCAAGCGAAATTACCTATAAAACCACATTTCTCGTTTTCCGTGCCATGATCTAACTAATACAATACAAGACTCGATACAAGACGAAGTCGATAGACGTATGTACCAACATTTATCACTCATTTGTGAGACACTAAGGAGGTTGAATTTTAGATTGTCAATCAGATTGACATTTTCAAACTTAACATTTCCAGACTGTACTGTACCAGAACCCATCACCTTCCCTTTACTATTATTCCCAAAAGATATATCACCCCATCCATGAGTTTTGAATTCTTTGAGTAGGGCTCTACATCCAGTCATGTGCCTGGAGCCTCCACTATCTACATACCAAAGACTATCTAAGCATGCAGAAGTTCCCTGCACATCAAGTAAATGATTAGTTCAGGAGGGTCTCCAAAGCTAATAAGGCTTTGGATGGGGTCTCAACAGTGTCTATGTTAAGTTCAGATGGATGGACAGTGGTTAGCTCAGGGGATTGGACAGCTTTGGAACTGTTTTTCTCTAGCCACTGTTGGGGGTCCTGTCCCATCAACTGTTGATACCCAAAGGGATGCCTGTTTACTCTTGGTTTAGAAGGCCTTTTGTAAGCCTCATAAACATGTGGGACCCTTGGGTATGGTGGTTGACATTTACCTCGTTGGTATTGGTTAGCAGGGGGTGCATCAGTCACCTGAATCTCTCTTTTGACAGAGGTTTGGTTCAGTTGTTTTGTAACAATTGTTTGGACTGGCACAAACAGTGGTTGTTTCTTGACTTGTGGTCTTGATGAACTCATTAGTGTTTTTTAAGTGTACTCTTCCTTTTTTACCTCAAAGGATTTCAGGTACACACACTTCTGAGTAGAATGGTTTGATTTACCACAGATGGTGCAGCTCTTTGAAGGCACAATGGTACTTGTTTTGTTAAGGTCATAAGCTTTTAAATGAAAACAATCTTTGGTCAAATGATTTTTCTTTTCACAAAAGTCACAAAACTAGTATTTAATCTTTTCTCTTTTTTTCTTCTTTTCAGACTCCTTTGCAACAGAGTTTTGAACCACTGTTGGGATGTCCTTAAGAGGAATTACCTTGGCCTTATGGGCTTTGACACCATCCATAGTTGTGAAGTCCATGGGTTTGAAATTTTCAAGGATGTCACACTCATCAGACCATGTAGGTTTGAATTGGTATTTCTCAATCTCCTCAAAAGTTGAGGACCCCACAGATCTTTCCAGAGTGATTTTGTTGCCAAGTTTATCAGTTATTTTAACTTCTTGACCATCCTTGTTTGTTGGTATGATTTCAACAGAGTTAGATTGATTTGCAACAATGTTTTCAACTTGGTCATTTTTCCTAAACCCTATGCCAAATTTTACATTGCTTTCAATCTATTTTTCAAGCATAATTTCATAACCTTTGTAGCACTCCACCCATTTTTCACAAGTGATTTGGGTGGATTCCAACTCCTTTTTACAGGTTTGATATTTTTCTATCATGGTCTTGAGTTGGTCCTTGGTTATGCTATGCTCTTGTTTGAGGCTGCAAATCTCATTTTCCTTTTCAGACAATTTGATTTTCAATTCTTTTAAAGATTTTTCAAATTGTACTTCACCATTTAAGAATCTATCTCTAAGGTGTTGATTCACCTCCTTAATGTTTGCAAATGCTATGATTCACTTGTCTGAACAAAGGTTTTTAAGAACCTGGGGTGATACCTTAGTTGCAGCCATCATGGCACAATCACAGACATGTTCACTTTCTTCTGGCTTCTTTTCTTCCTCAGCAGACCATGGGTCAGACAGTGGTTCCAACAGGGGTTCTGATTTCTCTTCCAACAGTTGTTCACCAACAACAGCAGTAACCACTGCTTCAACAATTGTATCCACTGTTTCAGCACTGGATGTTCCTTCTTCAGTTTCCAGCCCTTCTGGAATTGACTCTAATGCTACAAAACAAAATTCATTACTAGACATAGTATTATTAGCATATAGAGCAAAGTTTTCATCTCCTAGTTCCTCATGCAAGCTATTCCAATCAACAAAGCCTTGTGTGAAAAAGCTTTGCTGATCTGCTTGAACAACTGTTTGTGCGGCTTGTTGAGGTGCAACTGGTTGCACCTGAACCTGAGGGACTAGGCCTTGGACATACTGTATCTGAGGAACAGTGGTTTGGACATAGTGCACAGGAACAGGGGTTGCAGGGTGTGCATAATGAGCAGTGTTTAAATGGGCAGCTGGGGCATATTGGGAATATTGCACAGTGGTTTGGTTATTTTGTGGTCTAGGGCTAGGGTGTGTGATGATTGGCCCACTGTTTTGACTCCTACACTCTCTAGCAAAATGACCTAGCCTATTGCACTTGTAGCATTTGATCTTTGATTTATCCAACCCTACTTTTAAATTCCCATGTAACCCTGGAAATTTTCTCCCTGTTCTTTTGTAAAACTTGTTGGTTCTAACACTTAGCAGTGCAAGTTGATGCAAAATATCCATTTCTTCCAGACCAGTTGGATCAAAATGCTGGAGATTATTGAGTTCAAAGCACAGATTGTCAGAATTCTGGTTTTCTCCATTTGCTGTAAAAGCATAATTGGATGAGTGAGAATCAGAGTTAAAACCTCCACCAGCTGTTATGTCAATGAAATGATCATAACTCTAATCCTTACTACTACTAGATTCTTCCTGGCCCAAAAGAGCTGTGTTGCCAAATGAGTAGTCATCTGCAACCTTCCCAGTCTCTTGTAACTTCTTTTTCTGGTTCAACTCCCTTTCATAGGTCAAGAGTCTACGATGAAGTTGGGTCAGGGTCAGATCTTTGAACCAACTAAATTTCTGGTTACAAAAGCAATTGTGTCCCATTTTTCAGGAAGTGACCTAAGAAACCTACTGTTTTGGGTTGCTTTAGCGAATTCAACCTTAACAAGTTTTAGTTCACTTATGAGACAGCTAAAACGTTCAAACTGTTGTGTTAGTGATTCACCCTTGTTGGTATACTTTATGTGGACGCGACTCGACTCGGTTCGATTCGGTTCGGGTCGACTCGGTTAGGTCCGGCTCAAGCCTGAAGTCACAACATTCCTCCGTCGTGCGCCCCAGAGTTCGACACGCGAGGCACGGAGCGCCGCAAGCCATTCCCGCAAACACATCACCATAACATCACCAAGGTGATGTCATGATGATGTCACAAGCTTTGTCTTATGTTGAAATAATGAAAGATTGTCAACAGAAACATCCTCTGGGCCGTTTCTTCATATATGGGCCGAAGACTTGAAGTGGGCTTTGTCTAATTCTTGGGCTTAACAACACTCGACGAAACAAGTTTAGAATTAATATATATGTCGACGAAACAGAATATGTTTCGTCGACTTTAGTGTTTCGTCGTGCCTTTATGCGTTTCGTCATGTCTTGTGTCTGTGTCTAGTATAAATACCCCTCACTGTTTCTGTGTGAAACAGATGAGAGCATACCCTTAAAGAAACTCTGTCAAAACTGTGTTTGTATCAGTTTGTAATCGGTTCTCATCCCGTTTAATCAATAGAGTGTGTTTCATTGGTTAATCCGTGTTCTTTATTAACTGTGTTTGGTTTGCACCGTCACGGGGATTCCGCACCCGTTACCGTGTTTGTGATAAACAAGGATAGGTTTTCGTTATCGATCCACCGGAAAAACGGGACCTACAAGTGGTATCAGAGCCTTGGCTCTTTTCCTTGTTTAAAACAAAACATTGTCGTGTTTGAAACAAGTTGTTTTAAGTGTTTTTCAGTTTTTTGTTCTTAAAAAGTTTCATATTTTTCTATAAAATTGTTCAAAAATCAGTCAAAATCGTGTTGTTTTGCTATAGTTTTAGTGAAAACCCTGTTTTATTGCATGTGTGCATGTTTAGAGTTCGGTTTTTATTGAAAGTTTAAGCAAAATCGTGTTTCGGTAAATTATTCGGTGACCGGAATCTTCAAATATTCATCGTGTTCTTCAGTTGTCTTCAAACTGTTCTTGAAATTTTATATTGTTTGATCTTTGTTTGGAATTTGATTAAAGTGTTAATAGATTATTATATAATTGTTTGACATTTGTGACTTTAATTGATGATGGTTTGTTGAACATAGGAAGTCTCGATACAGCAAGTTGAAAATTGTGGCTTTGTGTCAGAAGGTGATAAGGCTTGTTGAAAATATCTCACAAACTCAGATCTTATCCTATCTGTTTCGTCGTTTAAAACAAACCTGAATTAATCAATTCAGTTTCGTCGTTCAACTCATATATATCAGATTGGGCTTCAAAGTGTTTTGGGCTTCACCGTTTCGTCGACATATAACAAAGCTGAATTGGGCCTCACCTTTAAAGCTAATTTGGGCTTCAAGTGTTTCGTCGACATCCAGTTCACATTCTGTTTCGTCGAGTGTGATCAGACATCATCTGTTTCATAGACAACACACATCAAACATCAGTTTCGTCGACCAGTTTACAGTTCTGTTTCGTCGACCAGTTTACAGTTCTGTTTCGTCGACAAGGTTACATTTCTGTTTCGTCGGATCTTATATCACCTGTTTCGTCACAATACAAACATCAACCGGTTTCGTCGATATTCTGTTTCGTCGAATACACATATTATTGTGTTTCCTCGCTGATCATATATCTTCAGTTTCGTCGCAACACATATACAGATTCTGTTTCGTCGCCAAGTTATTCAACCTGTTTCGTAGATACTTGTCATTTTTAAACAGAAGGTTTGCAAAAGTGGGTTAACAGTCTGTTTTCAAGTATTTGATCAGTTTTTCACATACATACATCAAATATGAGTTGTACAAATCCTTGGGATTGGAGTACGGATCCACAACCAGATCTAAAACAGATGTCGATGGCTGAATATATGACGAGTACCATACCTAAACAACAACAGTCAATAAGTTCAAGTCAATGGGCAATGGTGTCGAATCAAAATCAAAACATACAGAATCTTTTGGTAGCGAGAGGAGAAGGAAATGCAGCTACTAAAAAGACACGTCATGATCTGTTGAAGAAGAAATTCGAATCATTTCATTTCTTAGAGAATGAAACCCTAAATGATATAATTACTCGTTATTATCATTTAATGAGTGAAATGTATTATTTTGGTGTTCTTGCATCTCAACATGAAATTGTAGCATGGTTTGCTGATGCTCTACCTCCAAAATGGAGCCCATTCATTGAGTTTTTAAAGCATACGGGCGTTCTAGATGCTGTCAATGTTAATATTTATGAACTCATTCAGAAGTTGGAGCATAAGAACGAAGAGGAAATTCGGAAAGCTAACAGGATTGCACCTACTCAAAACACAGAAATGTATTTGCCGGGTTTTGGTCCTTCAGCTAGTTCTAGTTCCATTCAGCAACCGAAGCTTCAAACAGCGTTTGTATCAAATACAAGCTCATCTCCGTTTCCACAGTTCAATCAAAGTGCTTATCTTTCGCAATCTAAACCCCAACCTCAAGTTTCTACAACACAACCTCAATTCGATCCAAGTGTCAATTGTGGTCCGGCCATACAGTTGGGAAACGGTGATCAAACAAGAACTGCGTTTTATGCTGAAATTGTCAAGAATGTCAATGATGGTGAATCTTCAGGAAAAGATGATAGTTCGGGATACAGTGGCAGTTCGGATGAAGAATCGAATTTAAAAGAAAGAACTGATTCTGAAGATGATAATTTGTCGAATGATGCTAACAAGAAATCTGACTTGATCAAGAAAGCTGATGCTACTTCAAAAGAAATGGAGAAGATTCTCACTGAAGATGGATCTTTCTCTTCTCAGACTGCCTTTATGGCTAATGTCACAGCTTCTACAAGTCAGGTAAAATCTGAAACTCCTAGCATATGTAGTGATTGTGCTTATATGAAACATGAATGTGATAGAGTGAAACTTGAATGTGATACAATTCATAGTCACAATCAGAGTTTAGTTGTTGAACTGTCAAAGTGCAAAGAGGCAAACATGGCCTTAGCTCGCAATGAAAAGGAGTTTAAAACAGTTATTAAAACCCAAAAGAAAAGTGTTTCTGAATTAACAAAAACTGTTTTCAACAAACAAATTGGTATTAATAACTACATTAATATCATTGAGGAAACCAAGAAAGAGCTAGCCGTGGCCAAGTGTGAATTTGAAGCGATCAAGCTCAAATTGGAGAGTTATTCTAACTCCCGATATGTGCTCGATCACATCATTGACGTTCAGAAACTAAAAGGAAACGTTAAAGGCGTTGGTTATAGGAAATGTCCACCCCCTTTGAGACACGACTATACCAAGTCGCCCGATGAAGAGGATATGCCTCGTTTTGAACCCAGTGTGCCTCTTGATTATGAGGAAGTTACTACTGGCCTAGGGTTCAAATCGGACAGTTCTTCAAGTACATCATCTGAGCAAACAGAAACTTCAACATCTACGAAACAAAGTCCTCCAATCATTGAGGACTATGATTCGTCGGATGATGAATCAGATGTGAATGACCAGGATGAATCACTTGATGAGACGAAAGGAGTAGAAATTCCAATTGAGAATCATATTCTTTGTGATCCTCCTACTCCTGTCGTGCAACCTGTTGCCAAGCAAGTGATAGATTCTGTCAAGGATGTCAAAGATGACAATGAATGTGTGTCTGCTGTTAAGAGCAATAACTTGTTGTATACTTTAATCGGTGATAGTAAAATTTATTCAGACATAGATTTTCCAATCAAAAACGTCAATCAATCTTTGATTGACAAAGTGTTTGAAGATAATACAAGAAAATTTTTGGGAAAGACAACACCGACAAAGCAACAACCTGTTGCTTCTAAGGGTAAACAACAGCAACAACGAGCTCCAAAGCCAAAGGCTAAGGTTGAATCAAAAGGGGCTCGTTACAAGAAGAAAGCAAAAGATGTCAAGTTTGTAGCATCAAGGGGTACTGATAAAATTGAGACTTTTGAAAACAAATCAAACACCGATTTTATCCAACAAGTCAAGATTTTAAAACGTAACAGTCAAAACAATTACACTCAACATACAAATGGGTGTGATGAAAGAGCAAGTACCTCAGGTTCTACGGGTTCGACATCTGTTGGTCGATCAAATTCTCCTAAGTTTGTGGAAAGGAGAACGTGTTTTAAATGTGGGGAGTTTGGGCATATCATTAAGAACTGCTTAAACACTCCTAAAGACAAATTTTGTTGAAAGAACCCCTTCTGAACAAGGTCACTCACAACGTCGTCCTGTTTCTCCAAAACATGATAAAAGAACTGTTAAGGAACAAGAAACGAAACAACGACGTCATAACATCAAAGCTGTTGAAAAGGCTTTAAAATCTGAAGTCAAAACGGTTAAAAGGAAACCTAGTTTGTCACAACCATTAAAACCAGAAATTGTACATAATACACAATCTGGTAAACAAAAACAAGCTTGGAGACCTAAATCGGGTGAAAGTTCAAGGGGAGGTACGGTGTTTGAAAATCTTCAAGAAATTGAAATTACATTTCTTGATTCTCAGGGGCAACCCAAGTCTATGAAGGCTTGGGTCCCCCTCTCCAACTAATCTCTGAGTGAGTGTGTAGGACGTTCCAGGAGGAACTATTGATAGTCTTAAGATTGTTGATAGTGGAGTGTCCATGCACAAGATCGGCGACAAAAGAAATTGTTGCCTTTGGTGGAGAGAAAAAGAAAAGAAGACATAATTGTCTGTCGAAAGAAATTGAAAACTTCGACAAATTGAAAATCATTTCAAAATGTGATTGTTCAAGGTTTTGATCGGGTCCCCAGTGGTAGATTCAAATCAAAATGTACGCACCTGCAGCACGTCTGATGTTCAAAATCAACAAGATGAACGTGCAGTGTACATTTCTTCGCAGTGTGATTGAAGAAAATGTGTTTGTTGAACAAACCAACCGGTTGTGCGGATGCCTTGGCATGGATTGAACAACCGCACACTACTTCTGAAAGAGAAAGACAAAGACCTTCGCTGGTGCAATGTGGAAGACCAGCCGGACCCAGAGGTTTATGATCTTGTTGCTGTGAAGAGATTTCTCAGTAGCTACAAAGAATCGACTTTGAAATCCACACCGGGTGGATATCCAGTTTGGGAGAGCGCTCAGATTCCTTGCAATGCATGAAGCAGTTGCAGGATACGGTTTTAAATTTCTAATCTCTCCTATACTTGTCGATATTTTAGCTGCTTTATGAATAATTCTCATCTTGTACAGCACTCTTTGGCCAGACAATGTTGTCATGGTCCGCACCGCTTAACGACATGCCAACTGATTTTTTCAAAATTCGAGACATCATTTCTGATTAAAATTAATTTTGGTAAACGGCATTGAGGTAAAACATGAGTTAACCGACATCGGAAAATCGTTTTTGTAAATACCTTTGTGTCTTTTAAATTTTATCCTAGTTTGTTGATTTTAGGGGGAGTAAAATCCAAAATTTGAAAATTTGAAAATTCAAAAACAGTGAAAAATTTCAAAACGCAAAAACATTGGAAAAACAAAAATGAGTTTCCTGGCGAGAAAATGATAGTACATTAGTGGTCTGTCGAAACCTCTTCGAACTGAAATGCAAAATGAAAAACGATAAGCAGCTCTATATAAGATGTATCGGTAGGCTCACAATCATTTTAAAGTGTGCAGGGTGATATAAACCTTAATCAACTGAAGACCAGGTGGGAACCGCACATTGGCATATGGTCTTAGTACCGAAATTTCGTTTGAGAGATTGCCGAGCTTCTGAGATATTCGGTCTCTATGCTGTTTTATCATCTGGGTATCATGGTTGTATCAAACCGTAAAAATAATGGAGTCGAAGTCTAGATCTTCCATGATACTATACATACGTGTACATATTGCATTCGACCTCAATAAGTGATCAACAATCACATGTCCAACAAAATAAGTGATAATATATCACAGATTCTTTGCGGGAGTCAAGTTCGTCTCTTTGCTGTACGAAAGTACTGACCTGCTCACGGACTTGCTCCTGTGCCCTCATGCATCGAAAATCAAGTTCCTCATCAATAAGTGATTCTATCACATAGGGCTTGTTTTCAATCAAATTAGTGAGTTTCTCACATCTTTTATACGGTCAAACAGATGATAAACAGTATACTCACCGGTAAGATGAATCCTCGTGCATACCTTGATACGGGAATGTGTCGTGATGTGGATGAACACCGGTCGGTAAGTATAAATCATACCTTAACGTATCCCCTGATCATGATTACATCTGATAAGTTGAGCTTATGTGGACAACAATACCGATAATTGTTATAGGATGCTTATCTAATTGTTAACTAATTGAACAACAAGAGCGTTTTGGCATGACCGTACACTGATATGATTCTCTTACCCTCGAAACTCGCAAAAAGAATGTCTGTAAATATTTATTTACTGCTTTCAGTTTCTACATCTTTGTATATATTTATTTATTGCTTTCCGTCTTTACATTTGAAAAATGAAAAATTCCAAAAAGATTTTAGGTGTGTTTTAATATAAACTTTATAAAATTCAAAAAGATTTTGCTTCTAGTTTATTTTTGATTGACCGATGTTGGAACTCGAGTCTATCCTACCCAAAATCCTGATTGTAAGCTGGAAAACAATTGCATCTTCATAATCTGTCGAAGTTAACAAGTTTTGAAAGTTAAAGGATTAAAATTGATCATTTTCTAAACATTTAAACTGTTGTCGGTCAGTGTTTGATTGAGATTTGATCTCATATGTGTCGTTTGTTTAATTTGACTATATTCCAAGCGGTTGTTCTCATTATGCGTTTAGCTTTCTTGCATGTGCAGATGCTAAAGGCGAGGAGAACATGTTCGATGACAAGCTTTGGAATGAAGACACGAAGTGGAGACACTCAAAGGATAAAATGATCGAGTTGCCGCTGACCCTTCATCAACACCACAAGGATCTGAAGAATTGACAAGTCAAAAGATTCACGAGCATGACTCAATGGAGAGTTCATTCTAAGGGGGAGTTTGTTAACACACTACCTAAATGAAAAGGGAGTTTGTTGATACACTTTCTGCTTACGACGCGTGAAGACTTTGAAGATCCTCCAACATGAAAGACTTGAAAGACACGGAAGATGAACCTCATGAGTAGCGTCCAAGAGGGAGTTTGTTGGTACACTTTATGTGGACGCGACTCGACTCGGTTCGATTCGGTTCGGGTCGACTCGGTTAGGTCCGGCTCAAGCCCGAAGTCACGACATTCCTCCGTCGTGCGCCCCAGAGTTCGACACGCGAGGCACGGAGCGCCGCAAGCCATTCCCGCAAACACATCACCATAACATCACCAAGGTGATGTCGTGATGATGTCACAAGCTTTGTCTTATGTTGAAATAATGAAAGATTGTCAACAGAAACATCCTCTGGGCCGTTTCTTCATATATGGGCCGAAGACTTGAAGTGGGCTTTGTCTAATTCTTGGGCTTAACAACACTCGACGAAACAAGTTTAGAATTAATATATATGTCGACGAAACAGAATATGTTTCGTCGACTTTAGTGTTTCGTCGTGCCTTTATGCGTTTCGTCATGTCTTGTGTCTGTGTCTAGTATAAATACCCCTCACTGTTTCTGTGTGAAACAGATGAGAGCATACCCTTAAAGAAACTCTGTCAAAACTGTGTTTGTATCAGTTTGTAATCGGTTCTCATCCCGTTTAATCAATAGAGTGTGTTTCATTGGTTAATCCGTGTTCTTTATTAACTGTGTTTGGTTTGCACCGTCACGGGGATTCCGCACCCGTTACCGTGTTTGTGATAAACAAGGATAGGTTTTCGTTATCGATCCACCGGAAAAACGGGACCTACAACCCTTAGTGTGACAAAAGGTTTCATATTGTTGGTTCAAAATTTCCTTGTTATTTTCAATTACTTCTTCAGTCCAACCAAATTGTTCCTTAAGTGCATCCCACAATTACTTGGCACTGTTACATTGTAACAGCCCATCATAAATTTCATTTGGGAGTGCAGATGCAACAATGCTAAATGCCTTGGCATCCAGTTCAATTTTATGAAAATCCTTATCAGTATAGTTTTCAATTTTCTTAGGTTCAAAAACTTTTGGATCCTCAGCACTCGGCACCATTGGAACATGTGGTCCAAAGACAACCGACTTCCAACATCCTGTATTCTGTTGAGCTAGGATGTGACCCATCCTTCGCTCCCAGATGTTGTATTCAGATCTGACCAACATAGGTGGTTTGAAAAGAGAACCAGTGTTATTAGTGTTATCTTGTGATTGTGTAGCCATTTTGGTTGTTTTACAGGTACTGAATAATCAACTTTTGTAGTGATTAACCCTTACTCTGTTTTTCAACTAAATACGAACAATCGAAAGTATCAACGAATTATGAGCTGAACTTTTACGTCAAAATGATTGTTAGATCAAGTTTGACTGTCCTAGCTCTGATACCAATTGTTAGGATCTGAGTTTCTTTTGATTGTGTTCGTTTGATTAGAATGAAGATGAAACAGAGTAAATTGCAGCAGAAATAAATGAAACAAACTTTCAACACACAATCAATGGAAGAAATAGTTTTCAGCAAACATGTTTATCTCATAATCGAATGATTGTATTTATTACAATAATCAACTATAATGCATGCATGCACTAATCTCCCCCTCAGCCTGAGCTCACTTGATTGTTCGTACAAAATGACTTGTGCAAAAGAGCTAATAGAACAGTACATGGTACTGTTCTATTTATAGTATAGAACAAACCACTGAGCATCTTTGGCTGACGTCAAATGAAAGTGACATCTAACCTCCTAACAACCTACAACCACTGATCAATACAAACACTGATACTAAACTACTGATTTACATAAAACAAATACAAAGCATAACTAAACCACTGATTCTCCATTCCACTGTTGTAGCTTCAGCAGTGCTTTAGGTCTTCAGCAGTACTTGAGTTGCATCAGTAGATTAGGCATCAGTGCTTTATCTTCAACAGTCTTTAGGGATCAGCAGTTGTTGTGAAGAGCAATACTTAGAGGTCATCAGATGTTAGGGCCACTTTCAAGGGGAAAGATCTGATGCAAACAACTGCTTATGATGAATCCACTGATCTAAATCAGTTTTGGCTTTATCAAATGTTCCTTTGTAGGGTTCAATCCGAACATCGATCTTCTCACATCATCGAAATAGCGCACCATCCTCAACGCCAATGCACCTATTCATCTTGCAAATCTTCGTGAATTTTAGGCAAACTCAGACTACTTACTTCATGATAAAAAGCCATATGTCATCACTTTAAAAGTGAAAAATGTTGATATACAAATTACCACTAGAGTTAATCTCAACTACCTTCTCCCTGAATGATGAGACAGGTACATAAACTTTTTTTCTAAAACTGATCTCCAAAATGAATTCATAGAGAGAGGTATGATGCACAAATGGCAGAGGCGATAATTTTTAAACCAAACTTCCCACCTGCAATGAAATTTTTCTTCCATACCCTACTCATATGTCTATTAGCAAAAACCTTATTTTACAATGAAATTCATTTAGAAACATGGTATTTAGGATATGCCATTTTAACAAATGCAAATTATAAGCTATCCAAAACTCTGTTTCTTGATATGGTTGCAAATGTAAAAGCCAAAAAGAGGGCAAATCTAATGCCTTTATCTTGTGCCCTACAATTTTAAGTTTTATTTTCCAAAGGGTCTTGGCACAAAACATTTTTACATAGGGTGAAGCCCTGCAAATTAAAAGCCTTTCCAATGAAACATTCACCCGCATGATGACCAAAGGTCAAGAAAATGTGAGTGAAGAAAATGATTTACAAACCCAAGCAACAGATGCTACAACATCTATTGCTGAGCCCACTGCTCCTGGTGACCACAATGCCCAACCCAACACTGTGGAACACACACCAGCCATTCCCACAAAGACTACTTCTATTCGAAAGCCTAAATACAAAAGAAAAACAACAAAAATGGTAACTCTAGAGGATGAGGTGCCGGAGGAACCAACTGTATCACCAAAGCAGCAAACATCTGCTGTTACTTCCTCACAATAGATACAACCATCCCAACCTATCCAAACTCCTCACATATCCTCACAAAGGATTGTGTTGTAAGCATAAGGGACACACATCAAGAGGGTGATGTCTCAATTGAGCATTTCTTCTAAAGCCCCCCTCCTAGGGCTGCTTCTCTTCTCACACCACCACACACCACACTTGTATTATCCACTATCCAACCACTGTTTGATGCAATAGACCAAAGTGACTTGGGTAAAACCAATTCCTCTCACTCATCAATCACTGAGAGCTTATTTCTACAAGTGACGGAGCCAAGTCATGTCTTTGCTAACCCACTGTCACACCCTTAAATTCCACATGCAGGGTTTTACCCCGAGGAGCATAACAAACCAGGATCCATGACACCAGTCATATAGAACGACCTCTTTATGAGAAAGGTACGTTTTTCAAAACAGTGCGCCAAAACAAACGCCCCAAACCAACGTTAATAAATGTAATAATGCAAACACCCAAAAATAGTTTTTATTATTATGTTGTACTCCTAGCGTGAACAAGTACCTTTGCGACCTGAGAAAGATATGCAAGAACAAGTGTCAATACATAATGATGAGTGAGTTCATAGGTTTAATTCACATAAAATAAATATTCATTGTTTTAGTCATTAACAATTTATAGTAGTGATTAGCAGTTTCTTGTTATATTTAACCTAGATGTTATGTCACTAAGTGTTCGTAACCAAAGCTGACTGATTTTATGTTGTTGCCTTTGATTACCAGGTCTATCACTGACCATGGCGATGTGATAGGCTAATTTAACACCCGTTCGACCATTACCGGTCGAGTTAGCGCGACTAACTTGGGTGGGGCTTGTCGGGCCAAGTAGTACTACTCGAAATTTCCTTTCTATAACCCAATACTAAAGGTCTAAGATGAAGGACTTATTGTGATAATGTGCACTTTCGTGACCATAACCAGTATAACAAAAAAACTCTATTCCTATTGACATTACTTTACTCTAACGTGACGTGAGACATTACTTTACCGTAATGTTATACATGCTTTCTCCCCTGTGTTTTGTAAACATTAAAAGTGTAGGGGCCGTGAACTCACCTTTGATTTGCTCGTCTAGAATCAAATAGATTAAGGGTGTCAACCACGTCCTGACATGGTTACCGTTTAGTGTTAGTTATCATTCACGTGTGTCATTTAAATCCTAAACGAATGCTAACACATAACATGCAAATCATGCTGACACCTAGTTATCCGTTTGTGTGGGTATGTGCACGTGTTCATCCCATAACATGCGACATGTTAACTACACTTAGGCCATGGGGTGTACCTTAACATCTAGGGTGTTAACGATGACATGGCGTGTTAAATTGTCACACCCCGACCGCGTATAACATGCAACCGCGGCGGAAACGTCGGGGAGTGTTGTAACAGAATTAATTGTTTCACAACCATGGCAATTAAAGTTATGTTTTATTCAAAAACAAAGGAGTATATTGTCTTAAAACAACTGAACCAAGAATTTAAACTAGTTCTATCTTCATTTTAAGTCTCTAAGGCACATGTCCGCCCTAGTATGTCCTGCTCAAACCTATGCACCATTACCTGAAACACATGTGAAAATAGGTACGTCAGCATAAAAATGCCTGTGAGATACATAGGTTTTATGAAAATAGGATTCATGACTTGAGTTTAAAGAAATGTTTAATAAAAGTTAGTCATGAACCTTGTTAATTGTTTGTTTTATAAATCTTCTGAAAAACGATGATAAAGTAGATGATATGTAAAGGAAAAATGTAAGGTTAAGTGAATAACCAAGTAAACTGAGTTTTGTATAAAATAAGTTGTTTGTAAAATAATGTCTTGTGGAAAACATGTTATTTGTGTAAAATGTTATATGTCTAAACTGAAATGATTCAAATAACGCTGCGATGTGTAATACCATACAAGCACTTATATATAGGAAGTACCAGCGGCGTATCCACCATACTTGTATCATATTATACATGCCTCGTTACTTAAATCACTTTACCCAAACAAACCACCAATGTATATTGCCCATGTCTAAACCTTTTGTTAAATGTCTTTGTGTAACTATGTCAAAATGTTTATGTCAAAATGTAGTTTATGAAATAAGTATATCAATATCAAAATGTCTATGTCAGATGTCAATCATGTAATGTGTAAACAAAATGTCATGTATGGCAAGTGAATATATCAAATACCATAAGTAAAATATACAAAACAAGGTATTGAAGTAAATCAAAGTTATGTTTTGTAGAAAACTGCATGCTATACTGATACGAACATCTATGCGGTATTGTAAAATGCATACATTCAAGCCTTGAGACTGTGGTGATAAACCTTTAAACAAATTAAAGGTTCATCTGAGTTATGTATTCGAATTCGGTCATTCCTTCCATCCGAACATACCTAGGATGTCAGGAACGGGAGTTGTCAATTCCTATGGTACCACTACCTACTAACGAGCGGCGTAGCTAATGTTAATGAATGTATTTTTGTCCCATTGAAACAAACCAAATGTCATACCAACATGTAAGCATGTGAAAACAATGCACTAAGTATGTAATCAAATGTACACACATAGCGTGAAATGTCATGTAAAATAATGTACTAAGTATGCACACAATGCACATACATAGCATAAAATGTAATGTAAATCGATGTACTAAGTATGCACACAATGGGCATACATAGCATAAAACACAATGGAATCATGTACTATAAGTGTACTATTGAACAGAACAAGCATATGATATGAAAAACAAGGAAAGCATGAAAGTAACAAGTAGGCACATGTGGTTCACCCCAAAATGTTTGGAAAACAGTAAAAGAGGGGTCTATGTACTCACTTGAGATTGCTCAATAGACTTTAGAAATCCACCAAGCAAGGTTAGGAGATCACGGATTCAAACGTCACCTAATATAGGTAACTACATTAATAAACGGATCTAATCGGAGGATCGGGTAGCATGAGGGTTTGTAAACCAAATGAATGTAGGAACTCATGTAATATGGTTTAACAAAGCCTACATACTAAAACGAAACCTAGCCTAAGTGCTTTTGACCCGTTATGACCCGTTTAGGTAGCTTATGCTACTTTAACGCGTCGTTCGCGTAAAACGCGTTCGGACCGCCTAACTAGCCCTATGACAAGTAAGATATGCCTTAACATGTTTAATATTGTTGTTAAATCAGTTTAGATGGCAAAAGTTATGTTACATAGGCTTAAAATGAATTTTGGCGTAAAAAGGGCATTTTGGTAATTTACCTAAGGCATAAGAACTACTTATCATACAACTACTTAAACGACGTGACCATAAGGTATAACCTCGGAAGGTTATTCCCTAAAATACTATGGTCACCTAAAGTGTTTGGTCGGATCCTAATGATCGACCAAATGGGTCGGGTTCGAAAGCATAAGCGATTGATTAGATCGCTTACCCTTACGACCCTAAACAAGCACAAATCTAAAAGTGACGAGCTAAACATGCTAGGACATGTTTAGTTAAGTTAGAAAACAGGTTTGGTATCAAAACAAACGGTTTTGATACCCTAGAGTAGTTTGGTTACAAAATACGCGAGTACACGCATTTTGCCCGAAACTACGACTCGTCACTGAGCCTAGATAACGTGGTAATCAGTAGGTATAGTCACTAGGGACTATAACCATCGTGATTACGCTCACGTTATGAAGTTCAAACGAACTTCGCATTGACCATAAACTGGTCAATGCAGAAAGTCAAACGCAGTTTGACTTTAAAGCATAAAAACGAAAGAAAAGAACGAAGGAATACTTACAGAAGGTCCCCGCAAGTATTAAACCCGATTCACTCTCAGGTAGGAAGCACAAACACTTCCACTTAGAGAGTTAGAATCAGATTTAGGTGTGAGGAAAATGAGCAAACATGGGGGGGGGGGTATTTATAGGAAATGTAGAACCGTTAGGATCGTTCGTCGAAAAACGTGCCTCGATCTCAACCGTCCAAGTGTGCCCCTAGTTTTACTAAACCATTAGCACCCATAGAAATGGCCCATGGTATTGTAAAAACCGATTGCAAGTGGTTTTGAGGTGCTTAACAGCCGTAAACAGCTGTTTGCAACAATTCTACACATCAGAGAGGCTGATGCGGCCCGCGTGGGCATGTACAGAAACTGAGGCGGGCCGCCTGGGCTGTACAGATCAGAATAAAGTTTGCAGAATTACAGTTTCAGTCCCTGTTGGTGTTTTAAGCCATTTTCGACACTTCTAAGGCCTGTAAAGCCAACTTTAAGGCCCTAAAATGTTGCCTAAACATTGTGGACATGAAACATGCTCAAAAATATGCCGGATGTCGGTTCGTTTGGTCGTACGATCGCGATGATCGCTTGTTTACGACGGAATGCGCACAAGCGCGAAAAACGATCCAAAATGCGTGACGAATGGATTTTTCTCATGCCAAACACTAAAATAAAATATTTTAGTGCTTACATAAATTTTTGGATGTCCGGATGTATTCAGAACGTAAGTTATGCGCGAAAATGCAAACTTGTGCACTTTTTGACGCTTTTAGTCCCTGAATGAGCATAAAGTTTATTTTAGCACACCGAACCCCTCAAAGCCTAATTCTAAGCTATGTAAATGATATTTATGGTATGTTTAACTTATGGTCATGTTCTGGAATGCTCGTTACAGTTCAAATTGGCATACTTTCACAGTTTGTCAAGTTTAGTCCCTGTAAGCGAATTAACTTGTTTTTGCCATACCAAAGCCTTCAAAACTTATTACTAAGTTATGTAAAGGTTATTTAAGGTATGTTAAGTATAAATTGATGTTCTGGAGTATTTGTCGCATTAAACTGATTACGTTTACGCACCAGTTTGCGTATAACTCTCCAGAAAGCGATGTAGAGTTTAAAATTGAACAAAAGTCAAAACATGAAAAATGTAAAACATAACCAAACAAACATTGGGATCAAATAACTTTGTTTTATTGATAACTGAATTGTTTACAACGATTACAAGCACAGATGTCACAGTCTCCCCTACTTGTGGAAATTTCGTCCCGAAATTTGTTTAGAGGAAACTCGTGGGAAAAGATGCGGATACTTCGCCTTCATTTGATCTTCGCGTTCCCAAGTAAACTTGGGTCCACGTTTAGCTTCCCAGCGAACTTTGACCAAAGGAATGCGCTTGCGTTTAAGCCACTTGACTTCACGTTCCATGATTTCCACTGGCTTCTCAACAAATTTCAGTGTTTTGTCAACACGAATTTCGTCAAGCGGTATGTGGAGGTTCTCATCAGCTAAACACCTCTTGAGATTGGACACGTGAAAAGTTGGATGAACATTTCCAAGTTCAGGAGGTAACTCAAGTCTGTAGGCTACCTTACCGATTCTTTCGACGATCTTGAATGGTCCAACGTATCTAGGTGCAAGTTTTCCTTTCTTTCCAAATCTGATCACACCTTTCCAAGGTGAGACCTTAAGTAATACTCGATCACCGACTTGAAATTCCAAGGACTTACGTTTTGGGTCCGCGTAACTCTTTTGACGGCTTCTAGCTGTCTGAAGGTTATCACGAACTTTCTTAATCTTGTCAGTTGTCTCTAAAATGAGGGCAGGTCCAGTAAGCTGAGCCTCGCCGATCTCATTCCAGCAGACTGGTGAACGACATTTTCGACCATAGAGAGCCTCGAAAGGAGCCATTTTGATGCTAGAGTGATAACTATTGTTGTAGGAGAATTCAATCAACTGAAGATGTGAATCCCAACTACCACCAAAATCGATCACACAAGCTCTAAGCATATCCTCCAGAGTCTGGATTGTTCTTTCAGATTGACCATCTGTTTGCGGATGATAAGCTGTGCTCAGATTAAGTTGGGTCCCCATAGCAGATTGCATGGTTCTCCAAAAATGAGAAGTGAAACGAGCATCTCTGTCAGAAATGATGTTCAAAGGAACACCATGCCGAGCTACAATTTCATCCACGTAGATTTTAGCTAGTACTTCGGCAGGAAAATCCTCACAGATTGGCAAGAAATGCGCTGACTTTGTAAGACGATCAACGACTACCCAGATGGCATCATGACCTTTCTTCGTGCGCGGAAGTTTGGTAATGAGATCCATAGTAA
This sequence comes from Helianthus tuberosus, assembly GCA_030545235.1. Classification (NCBI taxonomy): domain Eukaryota; kingdom Viridiplantae; phylum Streptophyta; class Magnoliopsida; order Asterales; family Asteraceae; genus Helianthus; species Helianthus tuberosus. The sequence goes on along the minus strand of CM060351.1, from coordinate 90,779,582 downwards.
TGTTCTCCCATTTCCAAACTGGGATCTCTGGTTGCTCCAAAAGACCAGAAGGATGTTGGTGTTCAGCCTTAACCTTGAGACAAGTAAGGCACTTTGAAACATACAAGGCAATGTCTTTCTTCATACCAGGCCACCAATACTGAGTACGAAGATCCTTATACATCTTGTCTGAGCCAGGATGGACAGAATAACGAGACTTATGAGCTTCATCCATAAGCAGAGTGCGAAGACCACCTTGGCTTGGGACCCACAGACGGTCCATGAAATAGTATGATCCATTGTCCTTCAGTTCCAGATCAGGTGTTATGTGATAGGGAAATTCCTTATCCATCAAGCCTTGTGAAACACAAGATTGTTGAGCCTGAGAAATGCGTGCTTGGATATCGGATTGAGCTTGAATAACAGATTGAACACGAACACAATGAAGCTTGACATGTTCCTTACGACTCAAAGCGTCAGCTACGACATTCGTCTTACCAGGATGGTAGCGAATTTCGCAGTCATAGTCGTTCAGAAGCTCAACCCAACGTCGTTGCCTCATATTGAGTTCTTTCTGATTAAAGATATGCTGAAGACTTCTGTGGTCAGTGAAAACCACGCATTTTGTGCCATACAAATAGTGTCTCCAGATTTTTAGAGCGAAAACGACTGCACCCAACTCAAGATCATGAGTGGTGTAGTTTTTCTCATGCACCTTCAACTGCCTTGATGCATAGGCTATGACTTTGTTCCTTTGCATCAGAACACAGCCAAGACCCAATTTCGATGCATCACAATAAACGATGAAATCATCATTGCCTTCGGGCAAAGATAGGATAGGTGCATCACAAAGCTTCTGCTTCAAGGTCTGAAACGCTACTTCTTGTTTAGAACCCCATTCAAAGGGTTTGTTCTTCTGAGTTAAAGCAGTTAGAGGAACTGCAATCTTCGAGAAGTTCTCTATGAAGCGGCGGTAATAACCCGCAAGACCAAGAAAAGAACGAACCTCAGTAGGAGTAGTAGGCGTATCCCAATCCTTAATCGCACTGATCTTGGAGGGATCTACATGAATACCTTGTTCGTTGACAATATGCCCCAAAAATTGAACTTCTTTAAGCCAAAATTCACATTTAGAGAACTTGGCAAAAAGTCGTTCTTTCTTTAGGAGTTCCAAAGTAAGACGAAGATGTTGCTCATGATCAGCTCGCGTCTTAGAGTATATCAAGATGTCATCAATAAAAACGATGATGAACTTATCTAAATAAGGCTTGCAGACCCTATTCATCAAGTCCATAAAAACAGCAGGGGCATTAGTCAAACCGAATGGCATAACTGTGAACTCATAATGTCCATAACGAGTACGGAACGCCGTCTTGGGAATATCTTCTTCATGCACACGGAGTTGATGATATCCCGAACGAAGATCAATCTTTGAGAAATAAGAAGTGCCCTGTAGCTGATCAAAGAGATCATCAATGCGAGGTAGGGGATATCGATTCTTGATGGTGAGCTTGTTAAGCTCACGGTAATCGATGCACATCCTAAAGGATCCATCCTTCTTCTTGACAAAAAGAACGGGAGCACCCCAAGGTGAAAAGCTAGGACGGATAAAACCTTTGTCAGAGAGCTCCTGAAGCTGCTTAGACAACTCTTGCATCTCAGACGGTGCAAGATGATATGGAGCTCTGGCAATGGAATTTGCACCAGGTACGAGATCAATACGGAACTCGACTTGGCGCGCTGGGGGTAGACCAGGTAAATCTTCAGGGAATACTTCAGAATAATCCCGAACAACAGGAATATCCTGGATAGACTTACCTTTGCCTTTATCTGCTGTGACATGTGCCAAGAAGGCCACATAATTCTTTCGCAGATATTTCCGAGCTTTAAAACAAGACATGAGCTTGAGGCCACCAGATGGTTTCGCACCTTGAACTTGTAGGATCTCGCCTGTCGGAAGCGGCACACGAACGATCTTCTCGAAACAAACTACATCTGCGTGATGCTTGGATAACCAATCCATGCCCACTATAACATCGAAGCTTCCAAGTTGCATAGGCGTGAGGTCGATCGGAAAAAGATGGTCGTTAAGGTTCAACTGGCAGTTGCGTAGAACAGAATCAAGAACAATGGGTTCACCACTAGCAACTTCTACTGTCAAGGGTTTTCCTAGTTTCGTTCTAGACACGCGAAGCAAAGGCTCAAAAGATAACGACACAAAAATTTTATCGGCCCCTGAATCAAAAAGAACGGACGCAGGTTGGTTATTAACAGAGAACGTACCGTTCACCACTTCATTGTCTGCTTGCGCCTCTTGTGCATTCATATTAAAAACTCGACCTCGAGCTGGAGCCTGATTCTGATTCTGGTTTGCGTTGACCAATCTTGGACACTGGTTACGGTAATGAGTCAGGTCCCCACAATTAAAGCACGAACCAGGAGGAAAATGAGGTCGTGCAGCTGGTGCTTGCTGCTGAACAGGTGGTTGTGCAGCCTGTTGAGCTGGGTTGCGGGCTGCTTGATTGGGAGCAAAGCGACAGACATCAGAAAGATGACCCGACTTCCCACAGTTAGTGCAGAAACGACATTGCAATTGCGGTTGATGGTGGCTATTGCATCTGTTGCATAAAGGTGCATTCCCGTTATACTGCTTCTTAGCTGCAGGCTGATTGGGAGCAGCCTGGTTTTGTTGTGCGGTGATGGCAAAATTTTGGGAAGGCTTACGCTTCCTTGAACCAGAATCCTTACCCTTCTTGTTCTTACCCTTCTTGCTCTCATTCTGATCAGATGCCTGCTTCTTACCCTTGTCCCCCTTTCTATGCAGCTTTCCCCTTCGAATCTGTGACTCGGTCAATGTCGCAGATAGCTCGATTGCCTGACGCATTGTGGTAGGGTTACTACCAGTAACGATGTCTAGTATGGAGTCAGGCAGACCATCGATATACCTTTCGATAGCCTTGTCGAGTGGGGTAACCATTGTTGGGCATGACAAACTCAGCTCCTCAAATCTATCAGTGTATGCCCGGTGCTCACCACTATCCTGTTTCAGATCTTCAAACTCCCTCTCCAAAGCTCGTAGTTCATGACGAGGACAAAACTCCCTCATCATAAGCGTCCTTAATTCAGCCCATGTTTGTGCTAGAGCAACCTCAGCACCACGGTCTCTCATAACCCCGTTCCACCATGTCAAAGCCCTCTTCTGAAATACGCTTGAAGCAAACTCGACTTTGCGATTATCAGGACACTGAAGGTGACGGAAAGTATTCTGAATGCTCTCGAACCATTGAAGAAGCCCAGTTGCTCCCTCCGTACCACTAAACTTGAGTGGTTTAGCCGAGTTAAAACTCTTGAAATTGCATGGAGCATTGTTGTTGTTGTTGGCTTGGTTCCATTGAGCAAAGAGGTTTGGGAACTGAGCAGCCATTTGCTGCGCAATGATTTCTGCCAGTTCGGCAGTCTCTATGTGGTTTTCGCGTCGAGGAGGCATTCTAAAAGAGGAAAACATGAAAGGAAACGAGTGAGATGATTGGACGAAGAGAATGAGATGAAACAAAAATTAACAAAAGAAAAGATGGTGGTCATTTGTCCACATTACCAGGCAAACAAACGACACACAGTGACTAATCAAAGTAAATGGATAAAAAATAATGTATCGCGAAGACATGCTCGCCTATAAGTGAACACTCATCCCAAGAATTCCCAGGTAAGCACAACTGGTCTCGCGTCTGATGAGATATATACGAAGTGCTTGCCTAGATAGAAAACCCAGAATACAGGCATTCACTCTTCCAGTTTGCACGTGTTCACATTATTTAGAACCCAAACTTTGACGAGATTTTGAAAACTCAAAGGGCATAAAGCCAAAAATTGAGTCAAACTGGAAGGGTTCAAAACCTTACAATAAATTATTTAAAAACAGAAGATTGTTTTTCAAAAATCGTTTCGGAAAATTGGGTTCTTGTTTTGGTGATCACCTAAGGATAGGTGATGTGCATGTTTTAAATTCTAAACACAAGACAACTTGTGTTAGGGTCCTAGAAAGGTTATAGTCTAGGTCAAAGAATTACTAATAACCTAATTCCCTATAACCATTGACTCTGATACCAACTCTTCTGTCACACCCCGACCGCGTATAACATGCAACCGCGACGGAAACGTCGGGGAGTGTTGTAACAGAATTAATTGTTTCACAACCATGGCAATTAAAGTTATGTTTTATTCAAAAACAAAGGAGTATATTGTCTTAAAACAACTGAACCAAGAGTACATAACGTTATTTAAACTAGTTCTATCTTCATTTTAAGTCTCTAAGGCACAGGTCCGCCCTAGTATGTCCTGCTCAAACCTATGCACCATTACCTGAAACACATGTGAAAATAGGTACGTCAGCATAAAAATGCCTGTGAGATACATAGGTTTTATGAAAATAGGATTCATGACTTGAGTTTAAAGAAATATTTAATAAAAGTTAGTCATGAACCTTGTTAATTGTTTGTTTTATAAATCTTCTGAAAAACGATGATAAAGTAGATGATATGTAAAGGAAAAATGTAAGGTTAAGTGAATAACCAAGTAAAATGAGTTTTGTATAAAATAAGTTGTTTGTAAAATAATGTCTTGTGGAAAACATGTTATTTGTGTAAAATGTTATATGTCTAAACTGAAATGATTCAAATAACGCTGCGATGTGTAATACCATACAAGCACTTATATATAGGAAGTACCAGCGGCGTATCCACCATACTTGTATCATATTATACACGCCTCGTTACTTAAATCACTTTACCCAAACAAACCACCAATGTATATTGCCCATGTCTAAACCATTTGTTAAATGTCTTTGTGTAACTATGTCAAAATGTTTATGTCAAAATGTAGTTTATGAAATAAGTATATCAATATCAAAATGTCTATGTCAGATGTCAATCATGTAATGTGTAAACAAAATGTCATGTATGGCAAGTGAATATATCAAATACCATAAGTAAAATATACAAAACAAGGTATTGAAGTAAATCAAAGTTATGTTTTGTAGAAAACTGCATGCTATACTGATACGAACATCTATGCGGTATTGTAAAATGCATACATTCAAGCCTTGAGACTGTGGTGATAAACCTTTAAACAAATGAAAGGTTCATCTGAGTTATGTATTCGAATTCGGTCATTCCTTCCATCCGAACATACCTAGGATGTCAGGAACGGGAGTTGTCAATTCCTATGGTACCACTACCTACTAACGAGCGGCGTAGCTAATGTTAATGAATGTATTTTTGTCCCATTGAAACAAAACAAATGTCATACCAACATGTAAGCATGTGAAAACAATGCACTAAGTATGTAATCAAATGTACACACATAGCGTGAAATGTCATGTAAAATAATGTACTAAGTATGCACACAATGCACATACATAGCATAAAATGTAATGTAAATCGATGTACTAAGTATGCACACAATGGGCATACATAGCATAAAACACAATGAAATCATGTACTATAAGTGTACTATTGAACAGAACAAGCATATGATATGAAAAACATGGAAAGCATGAAAGTAACAAGTAGGCACATGTGGTTCACCCCAAAATGTTTGGAAAACAGTAAAAGAGGGGTCTATGTACTCACTTGAGATTGCTCAATAGACTTTAGAAATCCACCAAGCAAGGTTAGGAGATCACGGATTCAAACGTCACCTAATATAGGTAACTACATTAATAAACGGATCTAATCGGAGGATCGGGTAGCATGAGGGTTTGTAAACCAAATGAATGTAGGAACTCATGTAATATGGTTTAACAAAGCCTACATACTAAAACGAAACCTAGCCTAAGTGCTTTTGACCCGTTATGACCCGTTTAGGTAGCTTATGCTACTTTAACGCGTCGTTCGCGTAAAACGCGTTCGGACCGCCTAACTAGACCTATGACAAGTAAGATATGCCTTAACATGTTTAATATTGTTGTTAAATCAGTTTAGATGGCAAAAGTTATGTTACATAGGCTTAAAATGAATTTTGGCGTAAAAAGGGCATTTTGGTAATTTACCTAAGGCATAAGAACTACTTATCATACAACTACTTAAACGACGTGACCATAAGGTATAACCTCGGAAGGTTATTCCCTAAACTACTATGGTCACCTAAAGTGTTTGGTCAGATCCTAATGATCGACCAAATGGGTCGGGTTCGAAAGCATAAGCGATTGATTAGATCGCTTACCCTTACGACCCTAAACAAGCACAAATCTAAAAGTGACGAGCTAAACATGCTAGGACATGTTTAGTTAAGTTAGAAAACAGGTTTGGTATCAAAACAAACGGTTTTGATACCCTAGAGTAGTTTGGTTACAAAATACGCGAGTACACGCATTTTGCCCGAAACTACGACTCGTCACTGAGCCTAGATAACGTGGTAATCAGTAGGTATAGTCACTAGGGACTATAACCATCGTGATTACGCTCACGTTATGAAGTTCAAACGAACTTCGCATTGACCATAAACTGGTCAATGCAGAAAGTCAAACGCAGTTTGACTTTAAAGCATAAAAACGAAAGAAAAGAACGAAGGAATACTTACAGAAGGTCCCCGCAAGTATTAAACCCGATTCACTCTCAGGTAGGAAGCACAAACACTTCCACTTAGAGAGTTAGAATCAGATTTAGGTGTGAGGAAAATGAGCAAACATGGGGGGCGGGGTATTTATAGGAAATGTAGAACCGTTAGGATCGTTCGTCGAAAAACGTGCCTCGATCTCAACCGTCCAAGTGTGCCCCTAGTTTTACTAAACCATTAGCACCCATAGAAATGGCCCATGGTATTGTAAAAACCGTTTGCAAGTGGTTTTGAGGTGCTTCACAGCCGTAAACAGCTGTTTGCAACAATTCTACACATCAGAGAGGCTGATGCGGCCCGCGTGGGCATGTACAGAAACTGAGGCGGGCCGCCTGGGCTGTACAGATCAGAATAAAGTTTGCAGAATTACAGTTTCAGTCCCTGTTGGTGTTTTAAGCCATTTTCGACACTTCTAAGGCCCGTAAAGCCAACTTTAAGGCCCTAAAATGTTGCCTAAACATTGTGGACATGAAACATGCTCAAAAATATGCCGGATGTCGGTTCGTTTGGTCGTATGATCGCGATGATCGCTTGTTTACGACGGAATGCGCACAAGCGCGAAAAACGATCCAAAATGCGTGACGAATGGAGTTTTCTCATGCCAAACACTAAAATAAAATATTTTAGTGCTTACATAAATTTTTGGATGTCCGGATGTATTCAGAACGTAAGTTATGCGCGAAAATGCAAACTTGTGCACTTTTTGACGCTTTTAGTCCCTGAATGAGCATAAAGTTTATTTTAGCACACCGAACCCCTCAAAGCCTATTTCTAAGCTATGTAAATGATATTTATGGTATGTTTAACTTATGGTCATGTTTCGGAATGTTCGTTACAGTTCAAATTGGCATACTTTCACAGTTTGTCAAGTTTAGTCCCTGTAAGCGAATTAACTTGTTTTTGCCATACCAAAGCCTTCAAAACTTATTACTAAGTTATGTAAAGGTTATTTAAGGTATGTTAAGTATAAATTGATGTTCCGGAGTATTTTTCGCATTAAACTGATTACGTTTACGCACCAGTTTGCGTATAACTCTCCAGAAAGCGATGTAGAGTTTAAAATTGAACAAAAGTCAAAACATGAAAAATGTAAAACATAACCAAACAAACATTGGGATCAAATAACTTTGTTTTATTGATAACTGAATTGTTTACAACAATTACAAGCACAGATGTCACATAAATGGCATTGCAAACCACTCCCTTCTTGTGTTAAGGGGTGTTAAAGGGATTATATGTTAACAGGATGTTAAGAGATTGTCTTAATTTGTTTTCCTTTTTTACACCCAAACCATTAAAAGTTTTTTCACTCAAACCGTTAAAAGAATAAAGTTAAGGGGATTAAACCATTTCCTTGATGTGAGGTAAAGTGAACTGGAGAAAAGTAAGTGATGTGGCACCTAGGTGGTGTCAAAAAGAGTTAAAGTATACCCCACGGACTTATCTAAGCACTAATCATGCAAGGACACATAAACCAAACAATTATCCACACTTATACACAATATCATTTATATTTTAGCCAATCAAGTTGACATCAGTTTTCTAGTTGTTGGTGCGGATTTTTGATAAAATACTAATCGGGTCAGAAAAATTAAAAATAAATTATGAGGCATGCTAAATAGTCCGGTTGTGTTGGTGTATTTTTCTCAAGGTCTAATAATGCGTAGAAAAATCATGAAAAATTATTTAGCACATCAAAGGCAAATTCGTCACATTCTGTCGACAGTTTATGACATAATTTATTTAAAAATCTCCGTCGATCCGATTGACGAAATTCCAGTTAGAGAATTTCCGCCTCATGGGAATATCTACTGTAACAATTTCACATATTAACCCCAATCCTGCACCGAGTTATGACTTTCGTAACAGGCTGCAATTTCTGCAGAAAAAGGCAGCCTGCACATGTGTTTCCGTTTAAATCTTTTAAAATATCAAAACTTGTTGAAAAATTATGATTCTAGTGGGGTTTGAAATCTATTTCCTAGAATTACATTTTAAACTCAAGAATTGCACGTTTTTGTTAAGTTTTGACCACTTTACAGCCGATACAAGTCGGCTGTAAAAACCTGATCAGATTCTGTTTGCAATCAGCTTTCAATTAAAACATGTTTAGGGTTCTTCTACCATGATTTTCAGCAAATACAATCTCTATGACATCATGTACATCAGTTTAACGTCAAGTTTCATCATAAACATCTTGCATAATTGAAACCCTAGCAAGCATATGAGATCATAAAGTTACTAGACTATCAAGAACCATTAACCATTATATAAACATGAAGATATATGTTTCTAGGAAACCCTAACACATGTAATCCACGTTTTCATGCATCAAGTAATTAAAACAAGATCAAGAACTCAAGTTACACACATTGTAACATCCGCCAAAATCGGATCTCCGAAATCTGACCCGAGTTAGAAAAAAAACGGGTCCTTTTCGATTAAGAAGAAGAAGAAGAAGAGGAAGAAGAGGAAGAGGAAGAGGAAGAAGAAGAAGAAAAAGAAGTCTTTCTAAATTTGAAGGTTTCCACCTCTAATGAACAACCATAAAAAGCTTGGGATTGAAACTTATATCTTTACAGCTTCTTTGTTCTAGAAGATAACATTTAATTAATTGGTTACATATTTATTTCATTATAATATAGCAAATAGATAATTTTTTTCACAAGTAGATGTAATTATTGATACATTGGAGATACCAACTAATGCGTTAAAAGAAGAAGAAGAAGAATCTTTGATAAATTCTTATTAAATTCAATATTGTATTATTTAAATAATCGTCGGATTAAAACCAGAATAAGAATGGATATTTATATGCGAAACCGAGTTAGAATTGGGTGTAAATTAGGGATGAGCAAATCCCGATCCCTTCCCGATACCGTCCCGATCCCAAAAATCATGATCCCGAATTTCGCCAAAACTGGATACCGATACCGAAATATATCGGTACGGTACGGTATCGGTACGGTAGCGCTATTTGAAGGTAAAATTCGGTATTTTACCGGTACCGTACCGATCCCGAAAATACCGATACCGAAAATGCGAAAAAGTGGATACCGCTTCCGGTACTGAAAAAATTCGGTACGGTATTTTCGAGATCGGGATGGTATCGGGACGGGATCGGTATTTGATACCAAATGCTCATCCCTAGTGTAAATCATGAAGGGAATAACTGACTACGTTTAGAAATGGTAGTTTAAAACAAGTTTTAAACCTAAAAGTGTAAAAATTGTCAAAACTTCAAAGTCGTAAGTTAAAGGGGTGAATATTAAAAATAATAGAAACTATATTGCAACTTGAATTAATTAACTGAGTTAGTTTTATTCATTTAAACTCAGTTAGTAAGGTTTGGAAAGAGCAGGGGGTAAAGTGTAGAAGTGTTAAACTTTAAATGTGACAAAATACAAAAAAATGGGTGACCAAGGACTCGAACACGGGTCCTAACAGTAAACCAACAACGTGAATAACAACTGACGTATGCACTCTACCTGAAGAAAACCTGATGTGCATTTATTTAAAGCTCACATAAAAGCCCTTGTTACTGAATAAATATAAAAAAAACGGTTACCAGAGGCATTCAAACCCGTGGCACCATAGTTGCCAAACAATACAGGCACCACCAGGCCACACGCCCTTTTGATAATCATATTGCACTTGTTGATTACCAAACAAACAGAAGACCTGGCAGCTTTCTTCTTCCTAAAACCCACGACCCGGTTATATCCTTTAAACACGACCCGAATCCAAAACACGAATTTATGTGCCGTTTAGCCTCCAAAATCATTCCAAACGACATGCTTTGATGGAGATAACTGACATGTACTTTCAATCGCCCCATTAACTCTCCTAAATAAACATTTTATTCTCAAATTGAATTCACCATTAAAGCTTCAAGAACAACTTTTGGGTTTTACATTTTCGCAAAAATTAGACCCTCATCTCTTCACTATAATCCTCTGATCAAACCTAGTAAAACCCCACTAGAAGTTTCGTATTTCATCAACCACACAACACGAATTTAATCGAAGAACAATCGAGGGCTCGTATCTTCAACCGAGGATATCTCCTTCAATTCTCAAACTTTTCAGGTGATTCCAAAGCCCAAATTGCTTAGTTTTTCGTGCTCTACAAAAGCCCTCTATCAATTTCAGTGATAGAAGGCTAATTTATCCAAATTTAACTTTAGTTGAAATTAGGGTTCTTCATTTATAGAATTTGGGGCTTTTAGATTTAGACTTTTGTTTTGATGAAATTGAAAGTATAAGATTGTTATATATCATATTAGTATATTATGTGAAAATTTTGAGAATTTTTAGATATCAAATTGGAATTTTGGTGAATTATATATATTTTAACCGCAAGTTAAATCAAATAAAAATACAAGATAGTCTTAAATAAATTCAATAAATATTTTTATTGTTATTTCAGATTATATAAACACTATGGAAATTTTATAGAATTTTCCTTAATTTTTGGGGAATTTATAGATTTAATTTGCATCACTCACGTTTATATATTTTAATCCTTTGAAAATATATACAAGTTTATCATAAATAATTTTTATAAATAATCCTACTGATTTTTACATATTATACGATGGTTATAAAATTAATATGGAATTTTTTTATAATTTTTAGTAATTATTATGTAACTAAAGAATTGGTGGAATTGTTTAGACAAATAAATCCCATTACAAAATTAGTATTTTATAATAAAATTTGGGATGAATATTAAAATGGATAAATATAATTTTTAGATGAGTTTGATGAACTTATTTAGTCATTGGCATTACTAAGAATATTTAAACCACATTAAAATGGTAAAACTGTGATTTTGCCATGTATAATAATTCTAGAAATAAAAATAAATTGTTTCGGTTACTTTGTAGAACGATTACCCTATATAATTTGAGCCCCAATAGGAGAACCAAATTTCCTAAAATAAGTAGGTTATCCTTTGGTATAGTATTTCATCTATTTGCATTGCGATTATTATTTAGATATAAACCATTCCTTTTCGTACGGTGCATTCTCGTGGATTAACTCTTCGCAACTTGTGAGTAATCTCTTCTATTTCCCCCTTTTTAATTTTATGAATTTTGGGGTGCATTATGTTATACTTTTTGATTTAGAGTTAAATTCCATTTTAGTCCCTATGGTTTGGGCCATTTTGCCAGTTTAATCCAAATGTTTCATTTTTCCCATGTGGGTCCAAAAAGGTTTCTCCATTGCCATTTTAGTCCACTGGGTTAACTTCATCCATTTTTTTTGTTAACGAAAAAGGCAATTCGATCAATTTATATGGCTGAATTGCCCTTATAGTTCACAGAATTAAATATATAATGACCGAATTGCCCTTCTCATTAACAGAAAAAATGGATGAAGTTAACCCAATTGACTAAAATGGCAACGGTGAAACCTTTTTGGACCCACAGGGGAAAAATAAAACCTTTGGACTAAACTGGCAAAATGGCCCAAACCACAGGGACTAAAATGGCATTTAACTCTTTGATTTATTTAAAATGCTATGATCAAGTGTTATTATGTGAACGTCTTATGTGTATTCTATTATTCTATATGCTATCTGATGTCAAGTTTATTGCATGCTATTGTGTCTAGTGGATCCATGGTTGACTAGGTTCCCCACGGCCATGGGTTGTAGCCTAGTATCACCAACAGTATTAGACTCGCTCCTTGGGGATTGAGCCTAATGCACGCTATTGTCAGGAGTCTATTTATTTTGGTTGATTGTGTTGTTATTTAATTGTGTATTCTTGATTGGTAAATTTGGATATATGGATATGTTGACCATGTTGATGATATGAGACCATTTTCATACTAACCTTGAGGTGCATGTTAAAACTATTTTTTTAAATAAATATAAAACTGTTTTCCATAAAAGGAGGAAATTACTCACCAACATATTTGTTAACCCAAAAAATATATTTTTCCAATGTGGTGCAGGTTTTCAAAGTCGATGAATAAGTGATGAGGACACGTAGCACGTGCCTTAGGAAATAAAATTGAAATCTTATGATATGGTTGTTTTTGAACAATGTATGAGTAATTTTGATTATTAAATGTTATGTGACAATTTAAATGGACATACTTTAAATATAATAACAATGATTAGTTATCAAGAGCTATGGGCAATCATCATGCCCCATGCCATTCCGCTGCAGGTCGGGGTGTGACACACATAATAACACAATATACAACGAGGAAATGATTACCGGAAGCCAAACGAGAGCCGAGAGACGACGATGATGATGATCTGAATGCATGTGTGTGTGTTTGTCTAAAGAGAGAGACGAAAAGAGAGAGAGAGAGAGTCGTATGGGGTGGGGGCGGCCTAGGGTTTGGGATCTTATTATATTATTATTTTTTTGAACTTTACTAAAAGCACAAATGGTCCCCCATGTTTTCCAATCCAAAACTTGGGTAGAAAGTTATCACAATAACTTTGTATAATGACACACAAGTCCCTCATTTTGCAAAGTAAATCAAATTAACTTCATGTGTTTGTTCGTGTGTTAATAGCCTTTGCGTTTATGAATAATAATTAACAGAGAGGGTTAACGGTATTAACCTGAAAATACCGAATGTCACACCCACAAATAGAGGAGGCTATACTTCTTGTATTTCAAGAGACACTTGTAGGTTGTTCAAGAGAGGAAGCTACATATGGACAATAGTTGAATAACTAAGACCTCCTTGAAGGCAATAACTACTGAGTCTACAATTGTATACTTTATAACAGCTGGAATTCCGCAGTACCAAGAAAAAGGGGCAATTGGTTTAAAACCAAGTACAACCACCTCTGGTGGGAATTTAGATGATCTTATTAATTTAGGTGATAAATTAAGATACAAAGAATTGACGGATAGAGTATCCAACCTAGAGTCTTCTGTGGCTAAGATATAAGACATATTGAAGACCTTGGTGCAAAACTCTAAGCCTCCCTCAACAAATGCAGAGCTTGTAGAAAAGGTTTGGTTCCATGCCCAATCTTATCTTCAACTCCAAAAGTAGTTTGCAGATTCCACCCACAACATACATATGAAAATGATCAAGAATATGATTAAAGTCAGATACAATGATACACAAGCTGAGATCAAAGCCATAAAAGATCATCTTCTCCATGCAACTGGCACTACTCCAACACCCAGGTATCCTGCAAATGATGCCAAAAAGGGGGAGAGTAGTGATAATCTCAAAAAGCTTCCACCATCAAATTCTACACCTACAACCAAAAGGCCACAATATCCTAAACCACTAATCAACCATCTCAAACCACTGCTCAACCGCCCCAAACATTTGTTGGCATTTCAAAAGTTCCAACAAATGTTACAACAATAAGAAAACTTACCACATTACTACCACTAATAATAACTTTACTCATCAAATCACCCATCAAAACCACAACTTCATCACTTCCAGCATCATCTTCAACTACATCATCATCCCTTCCATCTATAGACCTTCCAAGGCCAGCCAGTGTCAAAGAATATCTGGAACTCAAAAAAAGACAGGCTACAATAGGAAGGATGATAAACAACTTTAACAAAATATGTCAGAAGAATGCAAAAGAGTAGATGCCTTACAAGGGTATGCTACAATGATATGCAGAAATCTATCTCATGATCCTATAATTGATGCAGATCTCAAAAAGCTGCTCAGGGAAGATTATATGAATCACATCATGGAGAAGAAACCATATGTTGTTGAAAGAGAACAATTCACAGGATGGCCAACTGAATCTCTACTAGATCAAATAGTAAGGATTGAAAGGTTAAAGTTATTTTCTGATATCAACCTTTCACCTCCAAGCTGGAAGAATGGTAGAAAACCAAATGATAAAAGGGCACTGAAGATGAGAAGAATGAAGGAAAAGTTGGTTGTTGCCAATATGGGTAACATAAAGACAATGGCAAAATGGGATGAGTCAACAACCCTAAAAACTATGAAGAGGTTAAAATCAAAAGAGAAAATGACCACTCAATACCCAAGAAGCAAGAATATGATCAACTAGACTTCCTAATAAAAACTTGGTTGAACCTTCAGAGTTTCCATCAGCAATAAATATCTCAATAGCTGCAAGGAATTTTCTTAAAAGAAAATTTGAAAAGAAGGATGAAGCCAGGATAGAAGATCTAGCTGACACCATCATGGGAAGACGTATGTTTCCAAACTCATCAGCAATAACTCTGGTCCCAGCAAATTCCCCTGGCCTCAAAATTCTAAAATGAAAATCAAACAATGAAAACCATGAATTAACATTGCTCAGGGCCAATGGGGAGGTGGAAAAAATTTCAATGAAAAGTGCCTCGGGACTAAGAATTGAAGATCTGCAAGACCTGATAAGTCTTCCACTGGAAAGGGATCCAGAAGACACCGAGTCTCTGAACTTTGAATTACAATTCAAAGGAAAAATTAGGAACACCTGATGAGAAATAAAGATTGATTAAATAAACATTTGTTTTGGCATCAAGTGTTCTAGGGGGAGATTGTTTGACCTACAAAAGAACAGATGATATTCAAAAGCCAAAATATGAACAAGAGATCAAGAAATAAAGAGTTGATGAAGCAGTTTCCTCCCAAAGATAGAGTATCTTGAACACCTAAATCAGAGCATCCGTTGAACACTAGTTAACATCTGTTTGAAGCCTTGAAACCGCTGTACATGAAGAAGCAAGGTCTGTTCAAGTCCTAAAGTCTATTGAAGCAAAGGTCTGCTCATGAAGACCAAACATCTGTCTGGCCAAACAGATGTTTGGAACAAAGCAACAGAGGATAGGCTAACAGATGTTTCCCAATGTAACAGTATTAGCTTTATTAACAGTGTTTAGCATAGCTACATCAGATGTTTGATTCCCATAGATGTTTGCAACATCTGTGGAATCTTTTCTATTAGGAATGTTAGATGTCACTATCAGGGTGATGTTAGCCAATCACAAACAGAGCTTTCGTACCTAGTATAAATAGATCTCACCTGTTAGAAATCTAGTTATCACTTCACACACATTCTCTTTTGTACGAATAAATTTATGAGTGATCAGGCTGAGGAGGAGATTGTAGAATCATTCTGTAAAACTTTTTGCAATCTTTTGATTCTATTGAAAAACAGTTATTGATGATGTCTTCTTACTTGTGAATTTATTACTTATATTGCAATCATAATTGCATGTTTTAGTTTGCATTAATTCACAACTATCAAACTCCGATCCTAACATATTTGTTCATTTTATTTGAATTCGTTACAATAGGTTGATCATGAACGTTTGGTGCTCGACTATTTTGTTGCAAACCCTGTCTACACTGATGAACAGTTTAGGCATCGGTTTCGAATGAGTCGTTGTCTATTCCTAAGTATTGCTAGTGATTTGGAAAAAATATGAACCCATTTTTTTTAATTACAATGGCATGCAAGAGGTATAAGGGGTTTTACTACATTACAAATGTGCACATCGCCGATTCAGCAAATGGCATACAATACTTGTAGTGATGCATGGTATGAATATTTGAAGATGTCTAAAAGAACATCTCGGGATTCCTCGTATGAATTTTGCAAATTCATGGTCAAGCTATATAACAAGAAGTATCTGCATAAACCAGCATAAAAGGACATCAAAAAACTATATGTAGCCCACAAAGAAAGACATCGATTTCCTAAAATGCTAGGTAGTATCAATTGTAGGCATTGTCCGTGACGTAATTCACCTGATGCATTGCGAGGTCAATTCCTGCATGGTGATATTGGACATTCGGGGTGGAATATAAACACGAGTATTATCTTGCTGACGGTATATACCCTGAGTATGTAGTAATAGTTGAAACTATATCGTATCCCGAAGATGATAAAAGAAAAAAATTGAAAAATACCAAGAATCGGCAAGAAAAGATGTTGAACGGTTATTTGGTGTTCTAAAGCAACAATGGCACATTGTACAACACTCGGCACGTGCATCCACACCCCAAAAAGTGACATACATTATGTATGCTTGTATCTTATTGCATAACATGATTATCGGTAACACAATATGCGAATACAATCCAAATGACATTCATGAGGATGTTGAACCGCTTGATCCAACACAAAAAGAAATTAACATGTGGGCATTACACAACCAGTACACTCATTAACCTTCATGCTGATTTGATCGAGCATATATGTAATTCTGCTCATGTCAATTCTGTTGATGATTAGTTTAATTTTATTTAATATTTTTTAATTATGTTTTTTTTTATTTTTGCATTTAAGTTATGTATTTTATTTTTGGAATATTTTTATTATAAATTTAAAGTTAAATGAATTGGAGAAAAAAAAAGAGGAGCGAATAGTGGACGGCAGGGAAACCACACCCTATGTTAGTGGAAGATAGATATGATGGAATGTGATGCTGACGTGACGCTGTGGTGGAGGATGGTGATGATGGTTCACTAGTAAAACAGACCTTATTAAAAAGTGATTGCCTTTACAACTTCTATATTCTATATCTATACTACCTTGGCAAGAAAGTAATTTCAATCAATTTTTAGAATGGCATATCAAAAGTCCAAGAACGAATTCATATTTTTTTACAATTTTCTTCCTTATCTACCCTTCATCACGCTGTCAGTTGAAGCCTACGCTCGCTCACTGCCCTCATCAATTGAATTGAAAATCTATTGGTTACAAAAGGCCTCTTTGAAAATCATCTGCTCATATTCTCCTTTAGTTTTACTCTTCCCTACGTAGCCATCATCAGTATTGACGTACTGAAGAAGTTTTGAGACTCTTGAATCGCGATTGAAGTTCAACCGATGCTCAGACCATGTCACTTAAAAGAACCCTATAATGAGGTTTCTTAATACTAGAAACTATATAGGTTAAGGAATTCCATAACCGAAGCTAGCGGTTATGGTTATGGTTAATGGTAAAAACCAAACCACACTGACCCATACATAGCCCTAACTGAAACATCTGTCGATCATCAATTAAGTTCCATTAAATATCTCAATTGAATTCAGTTAAAACTGAGCAATCTCATGGCAGAGGGACAGTCATGACCCTTCTCATTCTCTTCCGGTATACACACTTCCACATGAATCTATTCTCATAAATTCCCCCAATTTCTAAATTAGGGTTTCGTGGTTCCCAAATCATCGCAAAAATTCCGATCATCAAGTCTTTATTTTTGAACAAACACAAGAAAATTTTATTAAACCTCCAAAAGCCAAGCTCAGCAAGCTGCTGAGATACATCAGAACACCAAGATCCAAACTAACTATATACAACAGATCCACCAACACAACTAACTTTTTCAAAAACCAATTCTACCGAATCTTCTCAGGTTTTCATACGACATCTCCCGCAGCTTTGCTCTTCTAGTCATCCACCAAAACGTAGTCTCTTTTACATCCTCTACCACCTTAAAGACCATTGAGCTCCTTTGAATATCTTTTCATTCCTTCGGTTCCATATTCTCCTAGCCGTCATTAATAGAATGGCATAAACTGCTTCTCTCCTTTTAGGATGCCGCACTGACTTCAGCCCTTGTTCCTGCAGCTCACTTAATGACTGGAACTGGGACACCACATGAATTCTTGTCCAACCGCCACTTACCACCAAACTGACCGGGCGAACACACAATCCACCAGTAGGTGCTGCACCGATTCCATTCCAGATCCGCAAGAAGAACAAGTGCTATTTCAACCAGAACCCCTCTTTCCAATAAACCTTATGCAGTTGCAATTTTCCCGTGCATAGCTCTCCAAATGAAATAGTTTACTTTTGGAACTGCTATACGACTCCATTTAAAACTTATTCCTTGGTTATTATTATTTTTTCTTTCTGCTATATCGCTTCTAACTTGTTTCACCGAAAATTCCACTTGTTCGCCATTTGCTACCCAACCCCATTGATCGTTTACTTTCTGAATACTCTGCTATACCAACAGATCGTACATTTGATTCACCTGTTCCTTTTCCTAGGTTGAAGACGGAGTTGCCTTCCAATTTATATCCCAAATAGGTACTTGATTTGGAACTGTATAACATTTAGAGACTCGAGCTTGCTTATTCCTCACTAGCTATTATACGTCAGGAAAACGGTCCATTAACAGACCGCCTTGGATACAGTGTTGTACAGAACTCCCATCACCAATTTTACATTTGATTCTATCATTCAGGTCAATATTGACCTTCAAGAACTCTTTATTAATCGAAGTTATGTTGACCCACACCCCCAATGATGCCCTTTTTGAAGGAATTAAGTTATTACTCCCCGTGTCTCCATGTATGCTTGCTACTACCTTAGCCCATAACTGCTCACCTGATGACTTAAATCGCCACCACCACTTCGCTATTAAACCCATATTGAGCTCTTTAATACCGCCCACTCCTAAACCCCTACTCTCTTTTGACTTCAAAACTTTATCCCAAGCTACCCATTGGATTTTCCGGTTATTACTTGACCTGTTCCATAAAAATCTCCTCCGTATTCCTTCTAGAGTATTTATCACCCCCACTGGTGCCTTATATAATGATAGATAGTTCGTGGGTTATGAACCCAATACGGTCTTGATCAAGGTGATTCTTCCGACAAAAGAGAGATATTTTGCTTTCCATTAAGACAACTTATTGTTAAATCTATCCACAATTACTTTCTAGCTTTCAACTCGATTCATATTTCCCTCAATATTAAGCCTGAGATACTCGAATGATAATTCTCCCTTTTGACATTTTAAGTGATTCGCCATATCATTCACCACCTCATCCCCAATCCCATATACTTTGATTTTCTTTATATTCACTCTTAAACCCGAGGCGATGACCTCAGAATTCGTTTTAATGCCAGAAAATTTAACTCCATCCAAACCCCAACAAAAAAAAAAGGCTACACAAGGATTGAACCCATGACCTCTTGTTGGTAGGGGGGGGGGGGTTAACCACTACACCAACTTTCCTTTTCGATCATCAAGTCATCGTCAAACCTAGAGCTTGGTTTTAGTTTTCCATCAATGTTGTTTCTCTTTGCTTTTGCAGGAAAGTGGTAACTAACTATTTCTATTTTAGCAGCTTTAGATTGCATGTCAAGTGTTGGATAATGTGTCTTTGCAATATGCATCTGTATGATATATGTAATTGTGCAGGAAGTGTGGTTGGATAAAGTTACAGGAGGAGTTTGCTTGTCATCTCCGCTAAGGCAATGTCAATAACTGGAATACAAGATCAGATCGGAGATGAGATACTGGAAATGGGTTCATACTGAAGAATCTGGGTTGGATTATTACCCTTTTTAAAATTTGCAAGCTAAGACGGTATGACATGATAATCTTGATAAGCTACAATACATAAATGCAATATCAGGGAATCCAAGAGCTGATATGCCATGTTAAGACCCAATGTCTACACTTTAAAGAACTAACAAAAATTGAGCAAAAAAGGTGTGCTACGCCACGCAAATGACGCTGTTTAGATTTTTATCTACACCTTCTTTTCACGTTTGTTACAGATTTTTGTCACTAAAATGCATAAGTTGCGCTACAAAGGTTGTGTCATTATGATGGATGTTGCATTGTTTGTTACAGACCTACATATAATACATAGTGCTAGAAGCTAACTTCAAAATGTAACTATATAAATTGTGTAAATTGAAATCCAGTATGTTGACTGTTGAGGACAAAATCACTATGACAGTGTGGAAAAACACATTTCAAATGTTCAAGAACCATCGTAAGGAAAAAACATTTTTCTATAGCACCGTATATTGCTGAGTATGCTGCAACTGGGTAACGGGTCAAATGGCTTAGTGTTAAACCGGTACACTTTTGTCATAAAAAGTTCAAATTTTGTTATAAAAAAATTTAAATTTTGTTACAAATATGTATGTGTTACTAGAAATTATCCTCGATTTGTTTCATTATTTGCAGAATATTGCAAACACTGAAGTTGCCCTCACGCATCCTGTTCAACTCGGTCTGGCTCTTAATGTCTATCTTTTATTATGATATTTTGAACTCTCCAGACCACACTTGTTTATACTCTTCTTTCCAGGCTTTTGATTAAGCAATTGTAGAGCTGGATACCTTGGGTGAGGAGTCGTACAAAGAGAGCACCTTAATCACGCAACTCCTTCAATACAATCTCACTTTGTGATCCTCTGATATGCAGGTACAAGTTTTGTTTTTCCTATGTTTCTAAATTCTGCCCATTTGCTTATTAATAAGTCAAACCGGGAACGTTATATCTCTAACACGTTAAATAAAACAAAATTAAACTAAAGTAGAGTGTAAATAAGATGAGGCGTTAAACTTCGAATAGAGCCAATCATAAACTAAGCTTGAGCTAAAGCAGTGGAGAATCCAGTCAGAGAACCAGCCATAGTGTTCGACATCCTTGTCAAGTTGATTCGGTTCCTCCTTAGGGTGTAAAGTAATGATGGTGATGATAACCGAAAGTAGGGTAAGGTTCGGTTAGAGGGAGAGAGAGCGAATTGATGTTAATGAGGGTTGATTGATTGTGTAAAGTGTGTAACCCTTTAACTCTTTAATAAGCCCCTTATTTATACACCCAAGAGGAAACCTAATTAGATAATAAGGGTAATATGGTCCATCAACAATTACCAACTAATTATAATAGGTTATTAATATATTTTGATCTAATATAATATAAATGATTATATAGGCTACAAGATTAAATATTACAACATTAATATATTTAATCTTACACATATTAGAGTTCATTTAACGAATTCAACTTCGACTTAGATTGGTTAGGTTCAAGAATCTAAAGGACCCCATTATTTATTTAAATTTAGGATTTTTTGTTTAATTTGTAATAAACATATTTACATAGTGTGTGTGATATGTATAATTATAATTATAAATACGTATGAAATTTAGATGTGAATATAAATATACTGTTAAATTCATTCATTAAACAATGATAAACGAGCCGAGCTCAAGTTTTTGAAACTACTCACAAGCCAAGCTCGAAGTTAAAGACATAGAGCATGAAACTGTTGGGTTTAATCTTGACTAAGTTAACTATTTAGTATTTAGTTTATTGTGGTTTTTAGCTTGGTTTTAATAAAGTTAGAAAAGGTCAGTGTTTGACCGAATATAAGGGAGAGAGTGGGGAACTAGCTTCAATTTAGGAGAAAGTGGGGCTAGTATGAGAATTAGTCTTTTGTACGTTAAGAGTATGCAGTCATGTAAGGCTATATAAAGACAGGGGCGGACTTATGTAGAAAGAACGGGTTCCCGGGAACCCAGTCGGTTTTCCGGAAACCCAGTCGGTTTTTAATTTTTAGTGTAAATATATATAAGAAACTGAAAAGGAACCCATAAGTAAATTATAAAGGAAACCCATAAACAAAACAAGCCTTGGTTCCACTGGTAAGTCCGCGCTTTTCTTCCTGATTTACCCAAGTTCGAATCCTGTTTCATCTCTTTTTGTTCCGTTTTTTTTTTTCTCTTTTAATCTTTTTTCTTTAATGTAATAAAACCCTTTTAGGGTTATGTCACAAAACATACGCCGCAAGCCACAGAACAATAACGAACAGACTACAAGTGAAACACGCCACTGAACATCAGCAGCTCCACACCTCTCCGCCGATTGCTCCGCCCGTCCGCCGCTCCGCCTCCGCTGCTCGGCTGCTCCGCCGCTCCGCCACCGGCCCACCGCCGATATCTTCCGAGTTCAGCGATTAAGGTTAGTTATACATCTGAATTTGTCAATTTGGTAGTTAAACTTGAATTGGGGTTTTTAAACTTGAATTGGTGCTGAAAGTTTCAGTTTGCATCTGAATTTGTCAATTTGGTAGTTAAACTTGAATTGGGGTTTTTAAACTTGAATTGGTGCTGAAAGTTTCAGTTTACATCTGTTTGACTGTTTGTTTTATTTAAGTTAATATTGCTGCTGAAATTGGGTTTTTGAGTTGAGAATAAACAGGTTTTGATGTATGTTTTAAACTTGAATTTGGTATTTAGGCATTATCAGTTATGCAGAAGAATATTTCAAGTTTTTTTCAAAGGCAACCACCACCTAACATTGAATCGTCATCTTCAACTAGTAAACCCTTGAAAATCTTTTTGGATGATCTTCCGTGGGATCCTTCCGAAAGGAAACCAATTTCATCGTATTTTATATTATGTGATTTTAAATTTCTAATGACGATTTTCTTTTCATCATTGTATCTTACTTTTATTATGTGGTGAACCTTACCCGATCCGAACTATCGAACCGACCCGAAATTCTTTATGTTCAGTCACATGAAATTGGAGTATCTAAAAAAGTGAACCCAGTCAAAAATATTCCTGGATCCGTCACTGTATAAAGAGCCTAGTAGGTTGAATAAAAGAAGCAAGCTTTTCCTTCTTTTTTCTTTCTGCACGTACAGTGTCTTTCTATTTTATATTTGAGTGTTCCAACATCACAAGTGAGTTCATATATTTGGTGATTACTTAGTGATTGAGTGTGTAGAAGGGGCCTGAACCAACAGAAACACCCTAGCTCGAGTTCTCTGAACTTAAAATGGCCAAACTTGACCTTCGGTGTGCCCACTCGGCTCGGCCCTCGTTTATATCCCTATCTAAAAGAAAAAGGGTCAAAAAGTTCCAAAGAGTACTGCTAATTCATCCAACCTATATTCAAAATATTATACTATGTTTCTTATAATATATATTTGTGATCATTTTTAACATAATATTTTGAACAAAAACTATTTTGGATGCAGCAGGATGTGTCTAATGAAATTTAAGCACCTGGTGCAAAGCAAAGTGAGGAGCTACAGCACCACCAGGGAGCCCCTTATTCTTCTTATCTTTGTTTAGGAGAATCTGCCACCTTATTTCTCTATCTTTATTTCCACAACTTATAAATTTAGTTTCATGTTATGTTTGAATGATAAGTAATTGTTTACTTTTGGTAACTGATTTTTTCCATCCGGTTTCGGTTTCACATGCATCTAAAATCAGCTTGATAATTCAACCGTGTTGTGCTTGCTTTATTTGGTTTTGCCTGTTTGAACCGCCTTATGCGCACCCTTGATTGTATAATCATTTGACACTCCAATGGTTCATATTTGGCAAATCGTATTTATAGTGCAAACAAACACGTACAAAACCGCGTCGCAAAGCGAGGGTGTTTACCACTAATAATAGTCTGTACTTGCAAATGTACATGTACAAAACTCAACATTATTGTAAACCGTGTTTTCGCTTTAAATACGGGCATGAAGCTTCTGCCAAAACGCAAAGAAACCGAGTTCATCAGGATTTTAAAATGTCGATGTCTAGCATCGCGCGGGATTCCCACTATTACTAAGTACTTAAAACAACAACAACCAAATATAATCTGTGTTTAAGGCAAGTCAGGTTAAATTGTGTTCTAAAGAGCCTCGGTGACACGCATCGTATCGCGTGGGCCAACCTAGTAGTCTCACTAAGAAGAACAATAAAAGGAGAATGAATGATCCATATACAAAACCGTAGATATATTATTCACACTCACTAAATCAGTTCACAAACACAGAGACAATTTTTGAGAATTTAAGGAGTATATATTTTACAACAGTTTTCAATCCATATACAGAAAACATTTGACATATATAATATACACATACAAAGAAGTCAAAACATAATTACTACTTGTTATTCCTTCTAAGTGTCTCTACCACTTCATTCCTAGCAGCCATTACACTTGCAAAAAGACATTCTTCTTCCTCTTTTAAACTCTTCAATCCATTCCCAACCACCTCCAATCTTCTCTTCAATTCCATTCCACCATCACAATCATGAATTCCACTCGAAATAATCATACGAACACTCTCATTCACTCCTTCAACTTCCTTCACAATCCCCCCTTCCTCCATATATTTCTTCCTGAAGACAGAATCCAAAGCCATCAACGACGGATCCACCAACACCGAGTTTCCGATAACCTTCATAATCGGATCAACTTCACTCTTTAATCCCGATAGCACCACCCCACACACCCAAAATCCAGTACTTTTCAAAACCATCATAGCTTCATGAAATATGCATGCGTTTTCGTTCCGCTTCCTGTCTACATCACATCTAGTATCTTTAAACTCCATGATGGAATGATCATGTGTCTTGATCTCATTCATACGCTCTATAGCAAGAGCTGGAGATCTTTCCATGAGACTTAAAGCATGCGTAAGCGAAACA
Source organism: Helianthus tuberosus (assembly GCA_030545235.1). NCBI lineage: Eukaryota > Viridiplantae > Streptophyta > Magnoliopsida > Asterales > Asteraceae > Helianthus > Helianthus tuberosus. The sequence goes on along the minus strand of CM060351.1, from coordinate 90,754,816 downwards.
CGAGCTTGATTGACACGAGCAATAGAAGAACTAATATAATTCATAAGGTCTAACAAGTTAATGGTGTAATCAAGATACTCATCAATGGAACAATCTTCCCAACTTGTCACTGGATAATCTATCTCCACCATCAACTTTGCAAAAGCATTGTTTATCATGGGTACCATTTGGAAACACTGGTGGATCCATGTTAATGACAAGAATTCTGATCCAAGTTTCAAACTTTCTAATGCCCGGTCTAAGTTTTCGGAAACTAGTGATCGGAAAGCTTGTAAGGATGTTAAACCGGCTTGCGACATATTGCGGTGGCGGCCGGGATGGTGATGATGATGATGGGAAAACCCAAGTCTACTTAATTGGAGAATCATAGGTAATAGTTATTGTTGTGATATGGTGACTTTACTTGGTTGTTGAGTTTATATAGAAAGTTGGGTTAGTGGTAATGTGTTTGACAACTATATATTTATATACTATATAAATAAGTAAGTTTTCTATGCATATAGTGTTGTAATATATGCTTTGGGTGATTTTCAAAAAAAAAGTTGAAATTTTAATTTTAACATAAATATTTAAATCTTTTACAATTTTAACTTTATAAAATTGTAACATTTTACTTTAAAGTCAAAATTTCTCTTATTTTACAATTTAACTTCACAATTTTTTTACATTCAACTTTGTTCTCTTATACTTTTTATCTTTCGCAAATTTTCGTTTTAGGTTTCGTACTAAATTTTGTGAGTTACCACAGAGCAACGTGTGTGTGGTTCAACGTTTTTACGTTTCGTTCATAATTTTGCGAGTTAACACGACGCAACGTCCATGTGTAGTTCAAGGTTTTACATCTGTTGTTTTTCATTTCATAGGTTAGTCGCAACGCGTGAGTCATTGATCGACTTTGTTATTTTTTTATATGTTGTCTTTCGGTTTCTTGCAATTTTAACCTCATAAAAATAATTTTTTTACCTTTTTAACCCAAAACTTTTTATCTTTTCGAATTGAACCTCATAATGTTTTTACTTTCAACTTTGGTCTCCTATACTTTTCATCCATCCCAAATTTTCGTTTACGTTTCGTACTAAATTATGCGAGTTAACACGGCGCAACATGCGTGTGTGATTCAACCCTATATACGTTTTGTTCATAATTTTGCGAGTTAATACGAAGCAACGCCCATGTGTTGTTCAATGTTTTTAGGTCTATTTTTCTCATTTGAAAGGTTCGTCGCAACACATGGGTCCTAGATCGACTTATTTATTTTTTAAATGTTCTACATTTCGGTCCATCGCTTCGTTTTAACACGCCACAACTTCAGCGTTGATGGTTGTTGACGGTTATGTGGCATTGATGCTATTTGACATGCTTTTACGCCCCCGCCGCAACGCGCGGGTGCTTAATTCTAGTTGATTATAAGTAGAAACGAGGAAGGTTGATGAGGATGTTTGACTTTGTGAAATGGTCAAATGTTCTTATCCGTTGGAACATAGTATTTTAATAGCACACGTTTTTGGAGACCACTTGGTGGGATTGCTTGCTTATCACTCAAGCGGCCACTTGCAACCGCAATCACATGGCTCCATTTGCTTGTATGTTAAGGGTATACGGGGTGTATGCGGGGAGTGATGCGGGGTGTTGGTTTGCCGTGGGGGCACACCCCCGCAGTGGCGGACCCAGGATTTTGGAACAATGGGGTCCAATTTTTTTGGTGTTCAAATTTTTCAGGTTTAAAAAAAAAACACAAAAAAATGAAACAAACAGGTATCGAACCTAGGATCTTTTGTGTGTAAACAAGGGGTTTTACCACTGCACCAGGCTCACTTTCATTGTTATGGGGTCAAACTTAATAATTTTATGGGGTCCATAGCAAATTTTATATACCGCTTCTACTACTTTTTAAAAAAAGATTGGGGTCCGGGGACCCCGTTCCGCTATACATAGGTCCGCCCCTGCACCCCGTCAACAGTTTTCACCGCGTTAGGGTGTTTGAAATTGGTGGAAGTTCACCACGTGGAATATGAACGTTGGAGAGAGGATGTTTGATGTTCAACGGCTATATAGCCATTAGTTAAAAAAACAGTTTTTTTTTAATTAAAACTATACAAACCCAACCCCTTTTAAACAAATTCACACCAACATATTCCTTCATTTCTCCTAAAAGTAAAAATCTCTACCCTTATTTTAATTAAAAAATGGTAGAAGAAATACCATTATTTTTCTCACCTGATAGCAGTGATTCATCCGATAGTAGCATATTTTTTTCCAAAATCTCATCGATGAAGCCGAGCTACAAGACACGCGCACATCTAGTAAAAAAACGTTATGTTCGTCGTGATCGTGAGAGTGGCCACGAAACCCTTATGGCGGATTATTTTGTCGAGGACCCGAAATACAACGAAGATATTTTACCTAACATGATTTTAAAAGCATTGGCCAATGCATGCTAGGAGTGTGAAAAAAATTAGGTACGTTGTGTATACGCGTATCATTTTACATAACATGATTTTAAAAGAAGACGGAAATGCTATAGCACCGGTACACATTCGGGATCAGCCAGTAGAGCCCGCCCTCGATGACAGTGTGTTAAACGAGCTTATGGATGAAGATACGCATTGGAGACTAAAAGGTGATCTCGTTAAGCATCTCGGAAGAATGGATTTACCCCATCTATTGTTGGAATCCGACGAAGAGTAGTAATTTTAGTTAGTTTAATCTAGTTTAATTTAAGTATTTTTAATTAATGTAATGTTTTCTTTTAAATTTTATTTTTAATTTAATGTAATGTTTTTTTAATTTAATATACTTTTATGTTGGTAAAAATATGTTTCATTTATTAATTAAATAGTTTTAAAAAAAGGAAAAAAAATATTTCCCTACATCTCATGAGGGGTGCACCCCTTATGTTTTTTAGCAAGAGGAGAGTTACAGAGGAGAAATGACATAGCAATATATGATTGGTGGATAGAAATTTCCCCCACCTCATGAGGGGTGCACACTTTTCACCCTAAGGGACGAAGAGCATTGGGGGAAGAGGAGATGTAACTTATGTAGTGGAGGATCGGCTAATGTGTTATTCTATATCGGTTTTAACTATTAGGTTTTGTTAACTAGATTTGTTGATGTCGCGTGTTGCGACGAAACAAAACAAATATAATAATTTAAAACAAATGTTATTTAAAAATAAATGTTATTCTTAAAAAGTTAAACCATCATAATTGATTCATTTCATTATTGTCCCGTAAAAACGATATCAAATAAACACTCTACTTTGAACACAAATTCGTTTAAAAAAATATAACTGGATGACAAGTGAAAAAAATTAAGCACCACTACGTACTTAGGTTTTTAGAGAAAGTTAACGAACGTGATTATTAAAAAATATCAAATTAAATGATAAAGAAAATATTATTTTAAAATTTTACTTTGAATACAACTTCGTTTTTAACTAAATTTATAACGAAATATCAAATGAAAAGAATTAAGCACAATTATGTACTTAAGTTTAAAAAAACGGTTAATATAGGTAAGTTATTAAAGAAATATCAAACAAAATGATAAAGGAAATATGAAATTAAATGATAAAAGAAATATGATTTAAAATATAAATATAATAATAAACTATTATAGTAATAAACTAATTAAAAAAATAAAAAAACTATATATCATCATAAGAAATTAAATGATAAAGAAATTTGATTCTAAAAAAAATCTACTTTGAATGCAACATCATATTTAGCAAAATTTATGTCAGAATGTCGGGTGAAAAAATATAAGCACAATTACGTACATAGTTTTAAAAAGGAAGTTTACGAACGAAAGTTGTTAAATAAATCTATACTATCTATAAAAGGAGCTTAACTGCTGACCTCACTTTGCTTATGTGTCAGCCTCTTAGATATGCCACATTGGATGCCACATAGATTCGGCTGATGTCATTCCGCTGATGTCATAAATCCGATTTTGTTTAAATCATTTTAAGTCTCAATGTATATACAAATCATGTTTATTTTTTTTAAGAGGGAACTTCAAAATCAAATTCAAAATATAGTCCAGGCTTCATTTTTAAAATTCAAAACATATTCATCTTCACCTCTCTCTCTCTCTCTCTCTTCAACTCAGAAGAACATCGATTCAGGATTCTTCCTTTTAGGGTTTTTGATTTCTGAAACTCCGCTTCCGATTCAGGTTTGGACTACATACCTTTCACCTACATCTCATCCGATTCAGATAATGGTGTTTGGCTGGGGCTCTCTTTTTCATGTAAGCAGTCATTTTAGGGTTTTTGATTTCTGAATCTTTTTTATCAAGAACCACAACTGAAGTGACCTTTGTTTTCCCCAAATTCAGATCCAACGATGAACAATGCAGATGTCTCCAAGCTTCTTCATCAAATGGTCCAATTCATCCGTCAAGAAGCCGATGAAAAAGCTAACGAGATCTCCGTTTCAGCAGAAGAAGTAAGTCTCTGTTCAAATCAAGTCAGATTTCGTTATTTCAGTTCCAGTTTTATCATCTGTTGTAGGAAAAATTGACACTATTGATTTTTGGTTTGGTGGGTTTTTTGTTTTGAGTAGGAAAAATGCTAATATCAGTTTTATTCTACTGATTTTCATTTCAGGTCCCATGGTTTATCGATGTATTCTCCGGTTTCCTACAACAAAACTCTCTCAACTTTGGAATTTGCTGGTTAGTCTTTTCTGCTTTACATTATGAACCCTAAATCTGGTTGTTATATCTATTTGTATGAACTAGAAATTATTAAAGTTTGAAGTTTGATATTGTTAAAGTTTGAAATTTGATGAGATTGTTTGGTATTTTCTGAAAGGAGACAGAGACTAGGTGTTTTGCTCTTATGATTAAACAACTGTTATGTCTCCTCACGTGAATGTATGAACTTTACAGTTAAATAAAATCCGATAAGTTTTAGTTTGAGATATTATTATTAAACGAATTTTCATCGGTGGTTAATCTTACATATATATTGATTGAAGTTGAATATTAGAATGTCAAGAATGATTTTGTTGTTGATTTCATTCTGATTTTGCTTCTATCTATTTGTATGAACTAGAAATTATTAAAGTTTGAAGTTTGATATTGTTAAAGTTTGAAATTTGATGAGATTGTTTGGTATTTTCTGAAAGGAGACAGAGACTAGGTGTTTTGCTCTTATGATTAAACAACTGTTATGTCTCCTCACGTGAATGTATGAACTTTACAGTTAAATAAAATCCGATAAGTTTTAGTTTGAGATATTATTATTAAACGAATTTTCATCGGTGGTTAATCTTACATATATATTGATTGAAGTTGAATATTAGAATGTCAAGAATGATTTTGTTGTTGATTTCATTCTGATTTTGCTTCTATCTATTTGTATGAACTAGAAATTATTAAAGTTTGAAGTTTGATATTGTTAAAGTTTGAAATTTGATGAGATTGTTTGGTATTTTCTGAAAGGAGACAGAGACTAGGTGTTTTGCTCTTATGATTAAACAACTGTTATGCTGTGATGAGATTTGTTGTATTTTAGTCGTCTAACTGGTTAATTTTTCAGTAGTAGAAATCTGTTCCAAATGTTCACCAAGAGAGAGATAGCTCCAAGAATAAAAAGGCATGTGCCGAGAAGGCATAGGGGTAGAAATTTTGATCTCAACCATACTTCCTTATGTTAAGCTGAACAGTGAAAGTGCAAGGGATTCAAGGCGTGAACTTCTTTCATGGTACTTACGTAGATCCCAATGTTTTATTTATGTTGCTCATACTGTCATATATCTGTCTTAAAGGTGGCAAATTTGACATGTTTGCTTATGAATGAGTCCATTTTGGTTGGATTTTATCTTTATAGTATAGATATGTAAAAGCAGTTGTATGATGTTTCAATTTGGTTGCTTGTATAGGGTGGAAACCGAGTCTTCGGGGTGGTTATCAGCCAAATATTGTTCATTAATGCCTTCACCGAGGTCGACTCTTGCAGCATCATTTAGTCTGGATGGGAAAATTAAACCTTTTGTTCTTTTTATGATAAATCTTGGTGTTTGACCATCGTGTTAATAGAATTGGTGATTTTAGATCTTCTTATCATAAATTGCTAAATCAATCATAAGTTTATTGATTTTCCATTGTGTTTTGGATGTTTTTCGATTTGGGGTTAAAAAAGATTTGATTTTTAATATGCCCATGGATTATTGTTTAGGTAAAGCTATGGTAATTGTTGTGCAGCCTGCTAAAGATCCGAGAACGAAGAAGAAAGAAGTGACGATGAAACGAACATTGATGATTGGGCTGTCAATACTTTCCTACGGTAAATATTATATAGATTGCTGCAATCTATTGTTATTAAAACTGTTATTAATTGTTTTAGAACTCGCGTGTGCTATTAATTCTATTAAAACTGTTAAGAGGAGTTGTTTAATCGTCAGATTGGTTTATTTCTGGATGATGAAAATTGTTGATAATTTAAATTGTGTAGAGTTTAGGTCATGAAATTAGGTATTTAGGTAATTTAAATGAGTTTTCCTATTTGCTCAAACTAATTGATGTCTCTTGTGTAGGTACATTGCATCTGATGTAAGACTGTTCACCAACTTCGATTTCATCTTAAAGGTATGAACCATCACATTCAAAACATTAAATATTATGAATCTTGTGTTTGTTGATTTTGACCATATTTGCCCTTTGAATCTAGCGATGGAGGTAGACGACAGCTGTGTCATTACTCATGTTCAAGATAAGCTCTTTCGTGTTCATGTGAGCAAGAAGAGAGGAAGACACAAAGGAGGTGTGAAACATAGTTCAGATGATACAGGTTCAGGTGTCAAATCCGTATCATGTGAACTGTGTTTGACACATCCTTTGTGTCTTTCTCTCTTCTTGCTCACATGAATACGAAAGAGGCTATGTTGAACATGATGTTATCTATTAAGGGAGCTTAGATAATGACATAGAATTGGCTACGTGTCAACTTCTCAGGTATGCTATGTAGTCCTCGGTGATGTCATAATTACGAAACGGTATCCTTTAGTGTTGTTTTCGCTAAACTTTGAAACGGTATTGTTTAGTGTTACTCTACTTTCAAGGAAAGTCCTAAACCCTAAGGTATAATTTTAAATTTTGCCTTCAAATTCTTTCTAGGATTATTTAGCTTGAAGGTAGCCTTCATTAGGGTTTTAATTGTCACCCGTGTGCTGTAAATTAGGACGAAAATCATCTTAAATGACTAAATGGTTGTTTTTCTCATTTTACCTCAACATGGTTTCATAAAATTACTTTCTTGCCTGTTATACGTCTTTTTCTAATCTCAGGGCTATAAAATTATTTTCGTGTTCAACTTCGTTTGTTATCAAAAATATGTTGTTACATAAACGAACATATATTAAAAGATATAAACTTGAGTCTATAAGACTAGCATATTGATTGCTGCTCCCACCAATGGAGCTTTCGACTTTTGCCCTAGAATATATACAACTACCAAACAATCTTGTATAAATTAACTGTCATGTAAGTAGTTAATCTTGTATAATGTGCACATTATGCTCAGATACAGGACAAGGCAGAATTGTTCTTTGAATTGTGTTCATCAAGTTTTTAATTAAATACCTAATTAAGTTTTGATTCTGCAGGAGAGCTGGGAACGACCGGAAGTTGTGGTGGCTGTGTGACCGAGATATAATCGAATTGAAGTTTATAGAAGTATTTTAATACATCAGCTTGAAAAGGTACTTAACTTTCGTTGAATTGAAGTTTTTCATAGATCTTAACTATTCATATGATCACCATCAAATGTAACTAACAAAGAATCAATAAAATGCTAATAATAAAACATTAGAGTCACTTGATCAAACAACTACACTTGAGTCTGTAAGAGTACCATATTGAGTGCTGTTGTCCCTAATGTAGCTTGTGACTTTAGCCCCAGAATATCTACAAGTACCAAATAATCTTAATTTAATTAAAATTAAGGAAAAAGTTACCCGTGTTTGTTGAAATTATTTCGCTTCCAAAATTGTAAAAGTCAGCACATAAATGAACATTAAACAGATCATCCATGGTACCAAACAACAATGTTAAGAAAAAAAAATTAGATGAAATATTTTCTAATTTATCGAAAATGGAAGACCGTCTCTTTATCTTCAAACTCATGAAAAGATGTAAAACTAAACTGTGATAAAAAAAAATAATACTTATAAAATATGAAGTATTAAGAAAGTAGCAATTACATATAAAAAAGAAAACTAATCAGAGACATCTAACTCTAATTGCAAGAATCAAGGAACTTTAACTTCAACTCCATGGAGCGCTGAACCTCTCTGTGTATCTCATTGATCTTTCTCATGAACTCCAGATCTCTTTCTCCACATTCTATATTACTCGCAACACACAGGTCACGAACGGAAGTAGTCGGCATTGCCCTCAAGTCCCTCGAAACTTGGTCTCTTGTCAGCAGACCAAGTTCCAGTCCGTTAAAACACCTCTTTAACTCTTGAAGAGTAGATCTATCAGCCAAGACTTGGTCTTCGATTTGTTTAATAAAGCGTACCTTGAAATCGTCAGATTTTGCAGTAGTATATGACTCCATTCTAATATATTTATAAGAACAAAGGCAAAACAATAATAGTTGCACTTTTGTTTCACTGAATGAATCTGTTTTGATGAAAAAAAAATTATTGGCAATGCTATTATATACTATATGTAACAGCCCAAAGGTCAGCTTTAAAGGCAAACTTTAAATTAACATTTATACTTAAAAACCATGTACATTTAATGATTTAAGAGTAAAAAACGTGTATATGGGAATTGCCTGTTCAGTTATCCTATTAAGCATTTTAATGGAAAACCTTTGAAAAATGAGTTTTAATGGGAAAACAAGTAAAATTAAATATGTAGAAAACCAAGGAACAAAATTGAAACCTTCAAAAAAAGGTTATCATAATTAGGAGATGTCTCTTCATTTTCTCTATCAAAGATTTTAAACACTATAAAGCATCATTATTATTTTACTTGAAAACATCAACACTTCAGTTTAAAAAAAAACATTGATCCTAAAACAAATTGTCCAAAAACACTTACATTCTTCCTAAATGGCAAGGAAAACCTTCTACCACTGGTCCGATACCACTGATCTTAAAATCGAATTTTCAACCTGGTCGCTCCAAGAACAAAGAAACGCTGAAGAACTCAACCAAAAGGTTGCTATTGTTAGTGATAAATATTATAAGCAAACCTGGAGTAGCATTGCACTGCTAGATGAAGTTGCCTCTTCTACTCCAACAGAGTTTAAACAAAAAGCAGAAGAGTTTATTACAAATTTGCTGAAACAGGATCAGAAGACCTGTGATATGCTAGCAGATCTACAAATTAAAACAAAAAACGAAATTGCATGGAAGAAGGCGAGAGAACGAGATATTCTATTAAGTGTTAATTGTAATGTTTAGTTTTTATTTTTTTTCTAAATCATAATTTTGTAATACTATGGTTTATTATTGAATATTCAACGTTTCACTGCTTTCATAATTTTGCTATTTTAGTTTTACCAGTTTCTTTTATCCAAGATTGCTACGGGTTGGTTAAAATTTTGGGTTTATGACGTGTTGTTTCGTTAAAATTTGGTTAAAATTTTGGGTTTATGGCGTGTTGTTTCCTGTTGTAGGCTTACCTCAAGTTATTGTTGAAGGGGAACCGATGGTCCGAGCATTAAATACCATTGAGTATCTTCTGTTATGGTTGCTTCCATATCAACTGAGGCCTACACAGTAATTGGAGTACAAGCATTCTAAGTTTGGTAATCTGATTATTGAAGGGAACCCATGGTCCGACCATTAGGTCGCTTTAGTTTTGTTTGTGGGCGATTTTGTAAATGAATATTGAAATAAGTAACCCTATAATCTGAAAACAAGATTTGTAATGTGTACAGAATGTGCAAGGCGTTACTTCCAGTAAATGAAGAACATTTGACTGATGAAGCCATATGGGAGTCACTTCCTGTAAGTCACACTGCTTTTCTTATCACATTCAATTATTACATTTAATGTGCTAAAGAAGAAAATAGTAAAAAATAGAATAAAACAATTGTGTAGTTTTCTTGTGTTGGAAACTTAGTTTAAAAAAGCGCGCTTTAAGCTCGCTTAAAGTGTTAACCGTTTGGCAAAACGTTTTATTTGCTCTGAAGCGTCAAAACACGTGAAGCGTTTTGAGGCGACGCCTCGGCCCAATCAGGTGCAAAAAACAATACTTCAGCATAGGGTTTTAGGTTTTAACGTTGTTTCAACATTAAAAAAAAAGAACAGGGCGTGCAAAAAACGAACAAGGTCTTTATTAAAGGGTATAAGTGACATTTGATCACGTTGAAAAACCTTGAGCTTAACTTGGTGCATTTGTTCTCAGGTAAAGCATGATCACACAGTCATCACTAATGACATTTCAGCATTGAAAAACATCAAATCCAAAAATCTAATGTTTTCTTTGCTTTTTAAGGGGAACATAGGTGCTTCTCTCCTAGGGCATACAAAACACAGGTTATTGGCGGCAGCCCGCCATATTTAACATATAAAAAAACTTTATATGTTAAATGTGGCGGGCTTCCGCCAACAATCTGTGCTTTGTATGCCCTATGGAGAGAAGCACCCATCTTCCCCCTAAAAAGCAAAGAAAACATTAGGAAAAAGCATTATGAATGAGGATGGACTGAATATATGTAAGTGGCAGGTTTATTATATTTACCGATTTCAAATTTTATTTCCAACCTTTCTGATTTAGGTTTTTTGCAGACATTGCCAATGCAAGAAAGGCTGCACCAAAGCCAGAAACACTGTTTGGGTTTTCCTACGATATTGTACGAAAGGTTGCTGCTAAGTATCCCAAACATCCCTGGATCTTGGCATGAAAGTCATTAGGTCCAAGGTAATGGTTAGATTTTAAAACTGTTATTAATCATGAGTTAATTATAATTGTGATAAAGTTAAACCTTTTAGTTATGTTCGTTCTAAAATGAAATTCATCCCAATTGGTCGCTAAGAGTTTGTAGAATATAAACTGATAAGTTAGCTCATGATAATGAATCTCTATCATAGGGTACATACTGAGATTATTGAATTTTGACTAACATACCCCATATATAGCTTTAACATACTTTGTTATTATTATAAACATAATTTAACATTAAGAATTGATTGGAGTGTTAACTGTATTATTTTGAACTTTTCGAACGAAATTTTATTCATTCATGTGCTAAAAACTTAGACTTTATTTGATGATGTTCATGTTGATGCAGATGTGTTTTTACTTTCAACTGGACTTAAAAATCAAGTGCATAAAACTGGTCATTGTGGAATGGATTTCATATTGCTTGGTGCTTATTTGGAAAAAAAAATCAACGTACTTAAACAGGTAAATTTACAACCGCTTATTTATGATAGTCTCTGCTAACTTGAGTTCGTATTAACGATTAGATACTTCCTATTGAGTTTACTCTATAGGTAATGGTGTAGTAAAAGAAGATTTAATTATAATTGAAAAACTAATGTAAAGACTTTGTTATAAAAGCGCAGCGAACCAGACCACATTGTGATGCGTCCTACGGTTTATGGAGCAAATACTTGTGTTGGGGCAGCAGCGATTTGGGTTGTTTGTGGCTGCGTGGGTGGTGCCACGATGCAGTAAACAGTGGTCAAATAACATTGGATAGTAGGGGTAACGAGTACCATAACAAAACAACAAAAGGAATAGCAACAACATGCAATTAGGTGCAGTTTTGGGGCTGCTAATGTTAGGGTATGTTAAAGGTTTGTTCTATTGCATGTTTTATTCAGGGGCTAATTTGATATGTAATAGAAAAAAATATTCAAGTTTATAAACATGGAAGTGAAAACACCATGATCAATATTTCTCTTTTGTATGTGTTCGACTTCTTGACTTATTATTTAAAAGTTTGTTTAGATTTGACGACAAATTTTGAAATTTTATACTTTATCACAATTTTTGTCATCTTCTTCTTATTAGTGATACTGATGTTTATGGCCACACCTTATATCCCACCTAGACATGTAAAAAAATACAAACTCAGTTTAAGAAATATAATTGTTTTACTTTACTTAGAATACCTGTGTGTTTATAGTTCATAAAAGATAAAAGATGACGCATGAACTATATCAAAGGTTCCTTAAAATCAACTTTGCCTTTGCTGCTCGATATCAATTATAGTATCTATAGTTTGGCAGGGCATTCCAAGTGGTTTTAGGCGATCGGGGGCACAGTGGGCCATAAAATGACATTGTCTTTTCATATGGTAAAACTGAACAGATGTTTGATAAGTCAACAAAGGTTTAAATCCCTCCGGTTTGTCAACAGAGGTTTAAGGCCAAACATCTGTTTAAGGCCAAACATCTGTTTTAGTTCAAATATCTGATAGAGAAGGTGAAACATTTGTTTAAGGCCAAACATCTGTTTAAGACTGAACAGGTGTTTGGTATTAATTTATAACACTTTGAGTCCCTCCCGTCAGGTTGACTGTTAGAGGCAGGGGTAAGACCGTCTTTTTTCCATATATTAATAACACTTTGCGTCCCTATGGTATGAGTGAGCTGAGTCCCTAAATGTAAACTTGTATATTAAATGTATAACAAATTATCAAAGCCTAAATTGTATATTAAATGTAAACTTTTTATACATACAACACAGAGACAAAACGTCATACCAACTTCGTAGAGTTGACGGAACTTACAGACTCGATAACAAAAGACCCGTCATACCAACTTCGTAGAGTTCAGGGAACTTACAGACTCGATAACAAAAGACCGTAACATACAATACATAGACAAAACGTCATACGACCAGAAGCAATAGTGGATATTTACTGACGGGTGCACTTCGGAAGTCTGATCCAGATATGAATGAATATAACTCAAGTCTATCTAATTACATATCTGCCACTTGGGTTATATTTATTCATATGAATGAATATAACCCCAGTGGTAGATATGTAATTAGCGAGCTCTGGAATTTCAAGGAAAATCGAAGAGCTCCACTGGGGTTATATTCATTCATATCAATCACTTCCTTATGTGCACCGCATCTTCTAGGAGGTTGTCAAGTGTTCTCGCCTTCGTACTTGATGTTTAGCGTATCTTTACATCCGCAGCCATTCTGTACAACAAAACACATTCAAATGAGCAACACATTCGAATCTGATCCGATCAGTTCTTAACACTCAGTTGATACCCTAAACCCTAAACACATTCAAACCAAAACACATTCTATACAACAAAACAAGAATCAAACCAAATCAAACCAACAAAACAAGAATCAAACCTAATCAAACCAAACCAAACCAAAACACATTCTGTACAACTAAACACATTGCAAACCTCTGTTTTGATGCATTTTTAACAATATACTCCACTCAGTTGATACCCTAAACCCTAAACCCACAAGAATCAAACCAAAAATCCATTCAACCCTAAACCCACAAGAATCAAACCAAAAATCCATTCAACCCTAAACCCTAACCCCAAATAACACATTCAAATCATCAAATCAAATCCAAAAAAACCAAATCACTGTTATCATCGAATCAAGAAATGAAGAACACATTCTATCCGAAACTGATCCGATCAAACACATTCAAATGAGGAACTCAAAATCAACCCTCTGTTTTTCAAAATCGAATGGAACCCAAAATCAAACCCAAAATCAACCCTCTGTTTTTTCAAAATCAACCCAAATCATCGAATGTAACCCAAAATCAACCCAAAATCATCGAATGGAACCCAAAATCAAACCCAGAATCAACCCTCTGTTTTTTCACAATATAAACACATAAACATATCGAATGAAAACAACCCTCTGTTTTTTCAAAATCCACCCAAATCATCGAATGTAACCCAAAATCAAACGAAAATCATCGAATGGAACCCAAAATCAAACCTAGAATCATCGCTCTGTTTTTTTCACAATATAAACACATAAACACATCGAATGACCAATATATGAGGATGAAAATGAACCTGATCTGTTCGATGAAGATGAAGATGATCTGTTCGATGTTCGATGAAGATGATCTGTTGATCTCTTCGATGTTGAGGTTGATGATGATGATAGCTGTTGATGATGATGATGATATTGGGAGCTGTTGATGATGATGATGAAAAATTGTAACTGGTGAATGGACTTTAAGTGTAGATATTAAAGGGTGGGGGGTATTATGGACTTTTCACATAGCAGGGACTCATGATCCCTTCCGTATATAATTCGAGTTTTCTTTATTAAATAACTAGGTGTACACCCGTGTGAGCACACTGGTTTGTTTTAATAACGATCGGAACCAAATACTAAAAAACATATTATAATATATTATTTAAATTCTTTATGTTTAGTTACATATTATAAAACAATGTTACAAACAATTTGTTTTAGTGTACATGTTTGATATAGAAATAAGGAAAATAATTGATAATATTTTGTCGAAAATGAAAGCATAACCTAATTTTATGTTGTCTAATAACTTTTTATATATGATGTTAATTTTTTTTGGCACATTGTTAGTGTAAAACTCAGTAAAGGTCCATTGTTATTGTATAATTCAATAATACTAAAAACAGATTATAATATATGATTTAAATTATTTGCATTTATTTACATATCCTTATAAAACAATGTTAATGAAATTATGTGTTAGTGTACATGGTTGATATACAAATAAGCTAAGTACTTGGTAATATGTTGTCTAAAATGAAAACATGAACTAATATGTTGTTTATAAAACATGGTTGATATACAAATAAGACATATTATAATATGTTTTTTAGTATTTGATTCCGATTGTTATTAGAACAAACCCGTGTGTTCACACGGGTGTACACCTAGTATCAAATTAAATGACAAAGGAAATGTGATTTAGAAAGAAAAAAAACGTGCTTAGCAGGCATTTGGGATTGAGTTTGGAAATGACTTATTAACTTAGTAGAGCAAATAAGTAGACAAGTCATTTGGAAAAGCCCCAAATTGTGTCTTTTGAATATGACTTATTATCTTATTGGCTTTTTTTTAAAAAAAAGCTAATAAGTCAATATGTCTTTGCCAAACACCCTCATAGTTTAGAAAGAAAAAAAAAAAGAGAAGTTAATCAACATAAATTATTAAAGAAATATAGAAAATAAATGATTAAAAAAGACAAATATAATAATAAACTATTATAATATTAATATGTGACAACCGTCAATTTTCCGTGTAATTTCGTACATATTAAACAGAAATTTATGCTTTAATAACTGTGCTTTATTTGAATTAATGGCATGAATGATTTCGGATATCTGTCATTTACATACAAGTGTATTCCATGTTGCATAATTACTTACCATTATTGCATGCAACACATTATGATTCAGATGATGCACGAAACAAAGTTGGTACAGTTATCAGGCAAACTAGAAGTACTGACGGGAGTTCAGTACTCAGACAGACATGATGTTAAGACACAGAATGAGCCCGAAACCAAGAGTTACACTAGTATAGTGTGTAGGAAAGTAAGGATCATAAAACTGCCTTCCTAGTAATAATTTAAGTACCGGAAAGTGCCTAAAACTCACACAAACTGCAAAATTCTGCAATTTTCAGCAAAAATCAGCATTTAAACAACATAATACAATGCAGAATTATGGTTTAATGGTCCAGAATACCTTCCTAGGTGTCGGGAATCAAAACTGTCACAAAAGGGGACATAAAGCACACTAAACTGCGTAATTTAGCACCTTAACGAACCGGTAACCAACCGAACAATCGGACACTACCCGAAACACCAAATTTTCACTAGAAGCATTGTTTTATCATTTCCGAGCTAGTTATGGTCACCGAACATCATAATGCATCTTATAATCACATAACACTTATAACACTAAACTTAACACTTAGAATCTAACTAAATCATTCAACTTACCATCACAACTCAACCATACCCCCCCTTGTTTGGACGGTCACCATGGGTGGACCCACCCATGGATTTTTGTTGAATTGTTTAATAGATATGTTCTTACCTTTAGAAACATATTAACGCAAGGTTAATCTTATGTTGGAAACAAATTTAAATTACCCACAAGTGACTTCATTCTCTTTCATTCACAACACTTCACAACTTCACTCTCCTCCCTCTCTTCCTCTCTCGGCCGTGAACCACCACCCACACCACCACCATTTTCATTTCAATCTCTTCCAATCCAAGGTGATTCTAAGGTGCAAGAAGCTAAGTTAAGGAGCTTGGAGCCATTGGAGCTTGAAGGACCACTTCCTAGAGCTTTTACCCACCTTGTTTATCATCTTCATCATCTTGAGTTCTTCCCTAGCCCTTGTGCTAGTAGTAAGCCTCTTGTAACTTGTTTTTACTTCTCATAATGATGGTTAAAAGATTATGTAAGTTGCTAAACATAAAGATCATAAAGAAACAAGAAGATGAACTCTAACATAAAGCTTAAAATCATATGAATCTATGTTGTTTTAGTGTATGTGTGAATCTTGATGATGGATTTCTTGTGATTATGATGTTGATCATCATAAGAAGCTTGCTAGATTGTGATTAAACACATGATCTAGCAAGTGAGAGGATGAATCTTGTGAAAAATCAAAATGATCATCCTTTATGTGAACATGAACTTGAAGAATGAAGTTGTTTTTGTGTAAGATGATGATGGATACATGTATAAAGTCTTGTAAATGGATGATTACAAAAATGATTTTCTCAAGAAACTAAGGTTACTTGCAAGATTTACAAGATCATGATTTTTAAAGATACTAATCATATTTTTAGTGTTAAATCAAGACTAGAAGCATGTTGTTAACAAGAAGAATACAAGAAAAATCATTTCTAGAAAATCATCTTATAAGTTGTAAATGACTAAATTTTTCAAGAAGGTGATTTACAAACAAATAACCATATTTTTAAGGATAACTAAACATACTAAATAACATAGTAAGTTACTACAAGTTTTTACAAAACTTCAAGTTCATGATGTAGTGTAAATTTCATGATTTTGGCTCATGGTAAGTCTTGAAAGATTCGTTGATGATTGATGATGGTTTTTTTAAAAGAAAATGATATGCTTGTTAAAGCATGGAAACCTCCATTTTTAAGGGGAAACTATGGCAAAAATTTTCTAGAATTTAAACACTTAGAAAAATAATTTTGAACAAGTGTTTATAAGTAAACTTTAACCATAATTTTTCATATAAAATTTGCCATAATTTTTGTTACAAAAATTACAAATATTGAAGGTTGATTTTGATAAATAAAAGTCACTAAGTATATATTTAGATGTCACACTTGTGTGCTACTTGTATATTATGCGTTTTAGTTATATTATTTTAGGACTTGAAAATAATATAACTTACCAAAATACCAAAAATTTATAATACAAAATAATACCAAAATTTCCAAGAAAACGAATATATAATTTATACCCGAATACTGGACAAACC
Source organism: Helianthus tuberosus (assembly GCA_030545235.1). NCBI lineage: Eukaryota > Viridiplantae > Streptophyta > Magnoliopsida > Asterales > Asteraceae > Helianthus > Helianthus tuberosus. Next base: position 90,737,365 of record CM060351.1, on the reverse strand, counting down.
GAACACGGACATATGGACTACACTTATATATATTCCGGAAATAGATTTATATTTTGACAAATGGGTGAAACGGTATTTTGGAAACAAAGGAAACGAAAAATATGATTTTCATAAGTATTACAAAGATATATCATATTTTGTCAAGAAGAAAATATATTATTTTGAGTGAAGAAAAATATATATATTTTCTTGAACTACTTGAAGATATATTATTTTTGAAGAAAATAAATATTTTCTTAGAGAAATTGAGGATATATTATTTTGGGTGAAAAATGGATTTATAAATATTTTCTAAGATAATCTTGAAAATATATTATTTTTGAGGTTTATATGAAAATATAATTATTTTTTCCAAGAAAAGTCTATAAATAATTTCTATAAAAGTTTCCTTAAAATAAATATATTTCAAGAATGTAAATTGGTGATTTTTGTTGGTTAAAAATAATATTCCGAAAAATTTAAATACGAAGATTAAGTATAAGAATACTTAATAAATACAACAAAAATACGTATCCTCGTACGTACAAATACACACCGGAATACGCCACTAATACTTGGCAAAAATACACAAGACTAAAATACAATTATAAGTATACCCATCCTTGGGAAATATTCATGAAGGATTACTAAACAAATAAGTTAAAATATATTATTTTAACAAATATTCCAAAAATTAATAAATATAATTTAAGTTAAAATATTATTATTTTAACAACTAATTATATACTTTGGAATAACATTTAGTACATCAAAAACGTAACTCAAAGATGCTAAGTCATAACAATTAAGACTAAAAGCCGTGGCACGACCTAGCTGTCTAATAAAACGTAGCACGTGTGTAGGTAGTTGCACGACTTCGGGATAGGATCTTTGAGTTACATCGGATTACAAGACGCAAGATTGTGAGTTCATGTCCCCCTTTTCTTTAACTGTTTTCGGTTTATAACTTCGGGGGTGAAATACATGTTTCAAAGTTTCAAATGTTCAATTGTTTCATTGGTATGGTTTAGCTAAGGAATGAACTGTTAGATCACGTGGATGATGTAGTATCTCTCTTAAGTGCCATTAATCTAGTTTAAGACCGAGGGTAGATCTATCTGGGTGTAGCGAGCCCCACCCATGGGTCCTTGTGTGGCCGCATGTGGTGACTATGTCGTTCCCGCCGGATGGACCGGAGGAAATCCGCTAGGTTTGAGCACTTCCTACACACCACACATATTAATGTCCTTGCAAAACATTAATGATCTGTTCATAGACGCTTTCGTACCGGTCATCAAAGGAATTCTCTCAAATGTTTACAAGTTATTACAAGCTCATATACTAAACACATGAACTCGCTCAACTTTTGTTGATGTTTTCAAATTACATGTATTTCAGGAAATTGATGGATCTGGCGAAGGTTGAAAGTTTTCAAGATGTGTCTACAATAAATGATGTCATCCGCTCTTTTGTAGGGTTTGACTTGGATGTTTTATCTTAGATAAGACATACAAGTCAAACTCTTGGTTTTATTTATGTCTTTTGTCAAAGTCCTTTATGGAACTTCAAACATTTGGTTGGTTTGTAATCTAAACTTGAAGTCTTGGTTGGTACTAAAAACAATTTGGTTTATAATATTTTGAATCGTAGTCAATGGATGAACATCATGGTTTAATCATATAGTTGTTTGTTATAATTGAATGCAATTATATTAAGCAAGTTAAACATCATACGCTTCCGCAAAAGTCGGGGTGTGACAGTTTGGTATCAGAGCTTTGATTGTAGCGAACTAGGATTCCTTCTCGAGTCTAGACTACAATCATTAGGGCTCTCTCACGAAAATATTTTTACAAAATATTTTTCATTGCATTTTCATAACGCCAAGATCCATGGAACAAACATTTTACAAAGGAAAGATAAGAAACACAAGCAAGGTCACAGTTGGTGGTTTAATTTACATGGGTTAGACTAGTTAAGATAGAAAAAGTCTCACGTAGGATAACGTGAATGCGTGATTAAGTGATGACTGTCTTTGTTCGCATACATCGAGTGTTAGTGGTTAACATATGTGCATATGTCATGCTTATTATGTTACAGGTACCTATGTCTTCCTCTGAGAGCGGATTGTCTGACGCTCACGACCCTATGGCTGTCATTTCAGACGATGAGATCGTGCCAGAGCTGGAGATTTTCACATCGGATACTGAGAGTGATCCAGACATGTTGTCCGATGACGAGGATGACTTTCAGCCCTTCGCATTACCGGACCTTGGAGATGACGCACCTATAGCTGATGGCATTCCTGTTGAGGACATTTTTGCCCTTCCCGCTCCTATTCATGATCACCTCATCATCGGTCACCCCGATGGTGAGCATATTGTTGCACCCATTCTTGATCCAGTTCCCCTCGTGGTCATTCCCCCTGAGGATTGGCCATTCGATCACCATTTTGGCGATGACGTTGACTTATTTTTGGATGGTCCCCCAGCGGATGCTCAGGGTGATGGAGAGGTTGACGATGTTGTTGTGCTGGATGTACCCCCTCCTGCTATCCCTGTTATCAAGATATCTTCCGATTCTAGCTCACATTCTGTTGCAGACTCCTTTGAGTCTGTAACATCATCAGCCCTGCAAGCTGCGGGACTTCAGCTTCATACCGCTGATTCAGATGACGACACTGCGATGTCTGTTGCACCGTCATCCCCCGTTCGATCCCCTACACTCCCTCACGTCCCAGAGCATATTCCTGATCCAGACCCAGTTCCGTTTGGTTTTCCTGATGTTGCACCACTTATCCTAGAGCCGATTTCCGCACCACTTGATCTCCCACTTGTTGATCCATATGTACCACAGCCCCCACCGTTCAGTGTTGCTCCCCCACCTCCGTTTGTGTCTGATGTTCATCGTACTGATCTCCCGATTGTATTTCTACAGGAGATCCCCGCTCCCAGACCAGGGGAAGGCACCTCGGGACAGCCCCCGAGTTTTGGTCCGTTTGCTTCAGCTGATTTCCCTCCGATCCCACAGACCACACCTTGCACTCCATTTACATCTGCATTGCTTGATGAGCCATTTCGGTGGTTCCCTCCAAATACCATGCCTATTTCCAACCCTTATCACCCCTCTCATTATGGAGGCTACACCAGTGATGAGTTACTTTTGTCTTTACAATTACAGTTCGAGATTTTGAGTCGCCGAGTTCTCGAGCTGGAGTTCGATGAGGGTGCTAGACGGTCACCTTTCCATTTTCATTCTACTTCTGCTCCTCCACCCTCATCATCAACCCCTTTTGTACCTCCACCTGCTGGTCCCACATTTATACCGGGTTTTGATGCCCGCTTTCTCACCGTCGAGCAGCAGATTAGCTTTTTGATTCGCAGAGTCCATGAGCTCGAGGAGGAGCTCGCCCATGTTCACAGCTTACTCTTTTTCCCTCCTCCTCCGCCATCAGCATCGTAGGTTTTTGGTTTTATGCAGATGCACTACTTTTGGTGAGAACGCTACAATTGAGCCGAGATTGTGAACAATTGAAGACCACTTTTTGACTATATTATTTTGTATATTGACAGACTTACCTGACAAGGGTAGTGTGACCCTATGTCTCTTTTGGTATGATACAATGTGAAAACAATGTAACTTGTGGTTGGTCATTAATGAAAGCTCAATAGTCGTGTTCTCATTAAATACATGGTTGGTTTACATGTTCATGCTATGATTATGTTGTTGCATGGTTGCTTGCTATGATGACTGCTTATATATATATATGTACATACGACTCCTAGACAACTATTTATTTATTTAACAAATAAGGCCTACCCCATCAGAATCTCCTTACTAGAAGAAGGATGCCACCTCAAAGGAATACCGATACCAACAACCCTCTGCCCAGGACAGAGGCGGAGTTGCAAGAGCGCATCTCACAAGCCATCGCTCAGCACGAGGCACTCCGCTCCGAACACATCGGTGGTACCTCTGGGAATAACCCCCCAATCGGTAATGTTAAGTCACCTAAGACACATTACAACTCGTTTGGATATTTCCAATTGTGCTTTGCTAATGCTTATTGTGAATGGTGCTGCTTGTGTTACAGGTTGTACCTACAAATAATTCTTGGACTGCAAGCCCCTTAATTTTGATGGCACTGGGGTGCTGTCGCTTTCGTACGCTGGGTGGAGAAAATTGACTATATTAAGAATGAGTAAATGTGCTCCAGAACAAAGAGTTACGTATATTTCTGGGTTGTTTCTAGATGGAGCGCTTTCGTGGTGGAACCTCCAAGTTCAAACTTTGGGTGAAGCTGCTGCGTACGCATTGACATGGGATGAACTGAAGGAGTTGATGCGCAAAAAGTACTGCTCCCGAGCGGAGATTCAGAAGTTGGAGACGGAATTCTGGAATTTAAAATTGGATGGTCCGAAGGTGGCTGAGTATATTCAGCGCTTTCACGATTTGTCGAGAGTTGTTCCTTATCTGGTGGAGCCAGAGTTTAAAAGGATTTAGCGTTTTATCTGGGGATTGGCACCTCAGATTCTGAGCATGGTGACAGCTTCCAAGTCTCCAACTATTTCTGAAGCTATTGACCTAAGTGTGGCGCTTACGGAGGAAGCAGTTCGGTTGGGAAAGTTTTTTATTTCTGAAATGAAAAAGAAGGAGACTCATGTGGAGTCATCAGGGGATAACAAAAGGAAGTTTACTAACTTCAAGAAGGGCACACGAACGAACAACAACAATTCCAACAAGCACAGAGACACCAATCAGCCAACTGAGGCACAGACTGGCGCTGGGAATGCTGAAAATCAGAGAAGAGGGTATGCAGGATTCTTACCCAAGTGTGATAGATGTCAGTACCATCACACCGGTCCGTGCAAGAACCATAAGTGTGAAAATTATGGAAAGATTGGACACTCTAAGGATACTTGCTGGTATGGTGCAGGGCGCGGAAATGGGAATCAGGGTGGTAATGGTAACCGTGGTGGGAATGGATATGGAAACAGAAACCAGGGAGGAAATAACAATCAAGGAGGTAATGGGAATAGGAATGGAAATGGGAACCAAGCGGGAAATGGAAATCGTGGAGGAAATAATAACAATAACCAGGGTGGTAATGGGAACGGACGTGGCCAAGGATGTTATGGTTACGGCGATTTGGGGCACTTCAAGAAAGACTGCCCAAAGAACAACCAAGCTCGTGGAAGGGTGTTTAACATCGGAGCTAGGGAAGCACGCCATGATCCAAACGTGGTTAGTGGTACGTTCCCAATTAATCAACGTTATGCATCTGTGTTGTTTGATACTGGTGCCGATTTTAGCTTCGTATCCCTAGACTTTAAGAATATACTTGGTTTAGTTGCGAATAAGTTAGACGTCCCGTATTCGATAGAGCTGGCTAATGGAAATCTAGTAGAAGCTAATGAGGTAATTAGAGGTTGTATTATGGAGCTTGGAGAGCGTGAGTTTTCGATAGATCTTCTGCCAGTTGATTTGGGAAGCTTCGATGTCGTGGTCGGGATGGATTGGTTATACAGCAACCGTGCGGAGATAGTTTGTCATGAGAAGATCATTCGCATTCTGATGGCGAATGAGGAGACGATCGTGATTCATAGAGAGAAGCATGATACGCCCTTGTGGATCATCAATTATATGAAAGCGCAGAAGTTTCTACGGAAGGGATGTGTTGCCTTCTAAGCTCATGTAGTGGATAAGGAAGCCGAAGAGCCGAATCTTGAAGATATCCCTGTGGTAAGGGAATATCTTGAGGTCTTCCCCGAAGGCTTGCCAGGATTACCTCCACAAAGACAAGTTGAGTTCCACATTGACTTGGTTACAGGCGCCGCGCCTGTAGCCAAGGCACCTTATCGACTTGCGCCATCCGAGATGCAAGATTTATCCATGCAGCTTCAGGAGTTATTGGACAAGGGATCTATAAGGCCGAGCTTCTCGCCTTGGGGAGCACCAGTGCTATTCGTTAAGAAGAAGGATGGTAGCTTTCGAATGTACATTGACTACTGGGAGCTGAACAAGTTAACTATCAAGAATCGGTATTTATTACCGAGGATTGATGATTTATTTGACCAATTGCAAGGATCGAGCTACTACTCCAAGATTGATCTTCGATCGGGTTATCATCAGCTGAGGATCCAAGAGGAGAACATACCGAAAACTGCGTTCAGAACTCGTTATGGACACTACGAGTTCCTCGTGATGCCATTCGGATTGGCAAACGCGCCAGCAGTGTTTATGAATTTGATGAATCGTGTATGCAAGCCATATCTCGATAAATTTGTGATTGTATTTATCGACGATATTCTGATTTATTCGCGGACAAAGGAAGAGCACGAGCAGCATCTTAGATCCATGTTGGAGCTATTAAAGAAGGAAAAGCTCTACGCTAAGTTCTTGAAGTACGAATTTTGGATTCGCGAAGTATAGTTCCTCGGTCATGTGGTAAACGAGAATGGTATTCATGTGGATCCCACAAAGATTGAAGCGATAAAGAACTAGGAAACTCCCAAGACGCCGACTGAGATCCGACAATTTTTGGGATTGGCGGGCTATTACCACAGGTTCATCGAGAATTTCTCCAAGATAGCTCAACCGCTCACTTCTCTTACTCAGAAGGACAAGAAGTTTGATTGAGGAGACAAGCAAGAAGAAGCGTTTCAACTGCTCAAGAACAAGCTATGCGATGCACCGATACTATCCCTACCCGAAGGCACGGAAGACTTCGTGGTATATTGCGACGCTTCGCCAAAAGGTTATCGCTTATGCGTCACGCCAACTGAAAGTCCACGAGAAGAATTATACCACTCACGATCTGGAGCTAGGTGCAGTGGTATTTTCCTTGAATATTTGGCGACATTATCTGTATGGTACTCGATGTACTATCTTCACGGATCACAAGAGTCTGCAGCACATATTTGATCAAAAAGAGCTTAATATGCGTCAGCAACGATGGGTTGAGTTGCTGAATGATTATGACTGCGAGATCAAGTATCATCCTGGAAAGGCGAATGTGGTAGCAGACGCCTTAAGTCGAAAGGAAAGGGTTAAGCCTATAAGGGTTCGAGCATTAGAAATGACTATTCAGACGGATCTCACTCCACGTATACGTGACGCACAACAAGAAGCTCTTAAGAAGGAGAATCTTAAGGCTGAATACCTCCGAGGAATGGAGAGGAAGTTAGTACCAAATGAGGAAGGAACCTTATACTTCATGGGGCGCATTTGGGTTCCGCTCTATGGCGGTGTTGGAGAAGTTATTTTTGACAAAGCCCATAAATCAAGGTACTCGATCCACCCAGGATCGGACAAGATGTACCAAGATCTAAAGGATTACTATTGGTGGCCAAGACTCAAGAGTGGCGTTGCCATTTATGTAGGGAAGTGCCTAACCTGTGCTAAGGTTAAAGCCGAGTATCAGAAACCCTCAGGTCTTTTGCAACAACCGGAAATAGCCATGTGGAAGTAGGAGCAGATCTCTATGGACTTCATAACAAAGTTACACAGGACTCCTAGAGGACATGATATGATATGGGTAATAGTGGATCGGCTGACAAAGTCTGCACACTTCCTACCGACTCAAGAGAAAGTTAGCACTGGGAAGCTAGCTGAGCTTTACCTCAAGGAGATAGTAGCACGTCATGGAGTGCCTATCTCGATAATATCAGATAGAGATGGACGGTTTGTATCAAGGATTTGGCAATCCTTTCAAGAAGCCTTTGGATCTCAGTTGAATCTGAGTACGGCTTTTCACCCGCAGATAGACGGTCAGAGCGAACGAACTATTCAAACACTGGAAGACATGCTCCGCGCATGTGTAATGGATTTAGGTGGCAGTTGGGATACTCGTCTACCCCTAGTCGAGTTCTCCTATAATAATAGCTACTATACAAATATTCAAGCCGCACCGTTCGAAGCTCTTTATGGCCGTAAGTGCCGCTCACTGTTGCGTTGGGCAGATACTGGAGATAGACAGATGGTTGGTCCCGAACTGGTTCTAGAAAACAACTGACAAGATCATGCAGATCCGAGAGCGCATTAATGCGGCTCGTGATCGACAAAAGAGTTACGCAGATCAAAGACGAAAACCTTTGGAATTCGAAGTAGGAGACATGGTTTTGTTGAAAGTCTCACCTTGGAAAGGTGTAGCACGATTTGGCAAACGTGGCAAGTTAAATCCACGTTAGATTGGGCCATTCAGGATATTGGAAAGGGTTGGTACCGTAGCGTACAAGTTGGAATTACTAGAGGAACTAAACGGTGTTCACAATACATTTCATGTATCAAACCTAAAGAAAAGCCCAACCCAGGAAACAGTTATCATCCCAGCGGATGAAGTGCATATCGACAACACTCTCCAATTTACTGAGGAACCCATTGAGGTTACAGACTGGAAAGTCAACAAGACTCGGAGGAGTACTGTTAAGCTTGTCAAGGTTCGCTGGAATTCACGTCACGGCCCAGAGTTTACTTGGGAGCGTGAAGATCGAATGAAATCAAAGTATCCACATTCCCCTGCAACTGATAACCCCGCTTAAAATTTCGGGATGAAATTTTATTAATGGGGGAAGAATGTGACAACTGTCAATTTTCCGTGAAATTCCGTACATATTAAACAGTAATTTATGCTTTAATAACTGTGCTTGATTTGAATTAATGGCATGAATGATTTCTGATTTCTGTCATTTACATAAAAGTGCATTCCATGTTGCATAATTATTTACCATTATTGCATGCAACACATTATGATTCAGATGATGCACGAAACATAGTTGGTACAGTTATCAGACAAACTAGAAGTACTGACAGGAGTTCAGTACTCAGACAGACATGATGTTAAGACACAGAATAAGCCCAGAACCAAGAGTTACACTAGTATAGTGTGTAGGAAAGTAAGGATCATAAAACTGCCTTCCTAGTAATAGTTTAAGTGCCGGAAAGTGCCTAAAACTCACACAAACAGCAGAATTCTGCAATTTTCAGCAAAAATCAGCATTTTAACAACATAATACAATGCAGAATTATGGTTTAATGGTCCAGAATACCTTCCTAGGTGTCGGGAATCAAAACTGTCACAAAAGGGGACATAAAGCACACTAAACTGCGTAATTTAGCACCTTAACGAACCGGTAACCAAATGAACAACCGGACACTACCCGAAACACCAAATTTTCACTAGAAGCATTGTTTTATCATTTCCGAGCTAGTTATGGTCACCGAACATCATAATTCATCTTATAATCACATAACACTTATAACACTAAACTTAACACTTAGAATCTAACTAAATCATTCAACTTACCATCACAACTAAACCATACCCCCCTTGTTTGGGCGGTCACCATGGGTGGACCCACCCATGGATTTTTGTTGAATTGTTTAATAGATATGTTCTTACCTTTAGAAACATATTAACCCAAGGTTAAGCTTATGTTGGAAACAAGTTTAAATTACCCACAAGTGACTTCATTCACAACACTTCACAACTTCACTCTCCTCCCTCTCTTCCTCTCTCGGCCGTGAACCACCACCATTTTCATTTCAATCTCTTCGAATCCAAGGTGATTCTAAGTTGCAAGAAGCTAAGTTAAGGAGCTTGGAGCCATTGGAGCTTGAAGGACCACTTCCTATAGCTTTTACCCACCTTGTTTATCATCTTCATCATCTTGAGTTCTTCCCTAGCCCTTGTGCTAGTAGTAAGCCTCTTATAACTTGTTATTACTTCTCATAATAATGGTTAAAAAATTATGTAAGTTGCTAAACATAAAGATCATGAAGAAACAAGAAGATGAACTCTAACATAAAGCTTAAAATCATAAGAATCTATGTTGTTTTAGTGTATGTGTGAATCTTGATGATGGATTTCTTGTGATTATGATGTTGATCATCATAAGAAGGTTGCTAGATTGTGATTAAACACATGATCTAGCAAGTGAGAGGATGAATCTTGTGAAAAATCAAAATGATCATTCTTTATGTGAACATGAACTTGAAGAATGAAGTTGTTTTTGTGTAAGATGATGATGGATACATGTATAAAGTCTTGTAAATGGATGATCACAAAAATGATTTTCTCAAGAAACTAAGGTTACTTGCAAGATTTACAAGATCATGATTTTTAAAGAAACTAATCGTATTTTTAGTGTTAAATCAAGACTAGAAGCATGTTGTTAACAAGAAGAATACAAGAAAAATCATTTCTAGAAAATCATCTTATTAGTTGTAAATGACTAAATTTTTCAAGAAGGTGATTTAAAAACAAATAATCATATTTTTAAGGATAACTAAACCTACTAAATAACATAGTAAGTTACTACAAGTTTTTACAAAACTTCAAGTTCATGATGTAGTGTAAATTTCATGATTTTGGCTCATGGTAAGTCTTGAAAGATTCGTGGATGATTGATGATTTTTCTAAAAGAAAATGATATGCTTGTTAAAGCATGGAAACCTCCATTTTTAAGGGAAAACTATGGGAAATTTTTTCTAGAATTTAAACACTTAGAAAAATATTTTTGAACAAGTGTTTATAAGTAAACTTTAACCATAATTTTTCATATAAAATTTGCCATAATTTTTGTTACAAAAAATACAAATATTGGAGGTTGATTTTGATAAATAAAAGTGACTAAGTATATATTCAGGAAAATATATATTTAGATGTCACACTTGTGTGCTACTTGTATATTATGTGTATTAGTTATATTATTTTAGGACTTGTAAATAATATAACTTACCAAAATACCAAAAATTAATAATACAAAATAATACTAAAATTTTCAAGAAAATGAATATATAATTTATACCCGAATACTGGACAAACCTGTCACACCCCAACCGATGGCGGAAACATCGGGGTGCGGCACTAAGCGTTCAGATTGCTCATGAGTTTCCATAACACTAGATATTTCAATATAGATTAAATCCATTTCATAATAATTGTCTAAAGCATCAACCACAAAATATCAATTACAAATCATCAAAATTGTTTCAAAGTTTCTAGTTTAGCTACGATGTGTTTCTAAAGCAGCATCCTAGCAAGTTTCTTGAATCATAGCATCCTAACAGCCTGCAACATGTATTAAAATAAAGTCGGTACAAAAACGTACTGGAGAGTATACAAGTTTAAGTATATAACATAGTAGATTAAAAGACTCATATCCATCATGTAAATGATAAAAATAGTTTCAGCCATGCTAGTGTTCGCAGTCCAAGTGATAGCCCAAGTGTCCCGATGCTTTAACCACTTTCCCAAGAATCAAGGAAAGCAAATAGAATCCACCTAACAATACCCCCAAGAATAACGGTGAGGTGCATCTTCCTATAGCGCTACTATTGTTAAGGCGGAACTACACACAGGGATTAAACGTTCACATAGCATAAAGAATCAAGAATCAAGAATCACAAGTATCAAGTTTCACATTCACATAGGATAGAGTTTAGATTCAAAAGTATTAAGTTTCAAGTTTCAAATTTATAAAACCCGATATTCTACTAACACTAAACACACATATGGGCAAGTGCACCCATCGTGAGCATAGTATAGCGTTGGTAAGATACCGAGGTCGTCCAAGGACACAAGAGCTTTTAGTACCGGTTTATCCTCAACGTCTAATCAAATCAAAATTTTAGAAAAGGTTTTAAACATGAAAATAAAAACTAAAAATGCTGAAAAATAAAATAAAATAAAAACAGATAGACAAGATGAATCACTTCGATCCGACTCGCCTTTAGTGTAACCTTTTATGATTTTCGCACTTTTGCACTTTTTAATAGATTATCTTAGTTATAGTAGTAGGCCCCTCTTTTGAAGGTGACGTTACCCTCAACCCAGTAGTTTGAGTCAGCAAGGATACAATCCTAAAGGGTCGGAATATTGGAAGATAATTAATTAAGTTATTAATGCGTAAAGTGGTAGGCCCCTCTTTTGAAGGTGACATTACCCTCGGCTAAATGGTTTGAGTCAGTAGGGATACAATCCCAAGTAGCCGGGTTAATGTATTAATAGTAGTTTACATATGAGGGGATCAAGCCATTCGCACCCCCGCCATCCAATACTAGTGGGTATTGAAGGAGGTCCTAGTAAGCTTGACCCAGGTCCTTGCAGGATCTATACACTAAACAAAGCAAGAACCTTACCAAACCATTCCTTTAACCCCCGACCAGGTAGCCAACATATCTCTATATAGACCGTAGAGATATGAATGGTGAAAATCTTTTATTTTATATAGACAGTAAAATAATGCCAAGACACCACGGACAAATGATAAGGAAGTTTCACCTTCAACATAAGAAACTAGTTATTAAAGTCATTAATATAAAACCAAATAAAAAGTGCGAAAAGATTAAAAATCAAAAGTATTACACTAAATGCTTGTCTTCACCAAGTGATGTAAGAGACTTAGGCAAACATGGCCTTTGATTATCAAGAACTCTTACTATCAATCTTGGATCCCGAGACTACTACACACACTCTATGATGGATGATGGATGATGGTGGTGGATGTGGGTTGTAGTAATGGTGGAGTGTGGGTGAAGTGGGAGAGAGGTGGTTTGCCAAGGGATGCCTTTGAAGTGAACCAAGCACCTCTATTCTGCACAGACGCCCGGACACGGCCCCGTGTCCATTGGGCACGGCCCCGTGTCCATTCTCTTTCGCTTTCTTCATTAATTTCAATTTGTCTGCATTAGCTCCACACGCCCCCGTGTCTGCTGGGCACGGCCCCGTGTGCAGAAGCGTATCTGTACTATCAAGATTTGCAAGATTCTGCGAATCTTAGCATTGACCACGGGCCGTGTGAAGCTGGGCACGCCCCCGTGCTGGGAATAGAAGCTTCTACAACTTTGTCTTTTCTGCAGACACTTGGCCACGCCCCCGTGTCCGCTGGGCACGGGGCCGTGGTCAGCCTTTGTTTCTTTGTTTTTGCTTGGGAAGATGCTGTCGAGGGGTCGGGAATGCCACGTTTATTCCTTTTCTTGTATTTATGTTAGATTTTGCTGCATATTTGTTCCTTTTGTTCATTTACGCTCATTTAATCCTGAAAATACAAAAGGAAGACAAAAGCACACTTTTTCCAACATTAGTACTAAAAAGGGTTAGTTTTATGCCTCAATTGATGTATTTTATATGTTGCATTTTACACACATCAAATACCCCCACACTTGAATCTTTGCTTGTCCTCAAGAAAAACTCTTTATAATGTGGTTTACACTCCCAAATGGAATGGGTAGAAGAGAAGTTTTGGGCTTGTCTTGAGTGTCGGGAATCCAAGATCTTTTATTAGGTTTTATTTTTATGTTATTTACAATCCTATTCGTTATGATTTATTTAGAACGTTTCATAAGAGAAATTACTTATTTGGGCATAACATGCCTCTTTAAAATTCCATTTATATACAAGTTCACATACCTCACTGGAGATCACTCAACACTTGGCCGAAGATGTATTTTTGTGAAACACTAGAGAACAGCATGGAACTTACTTCTACTATATGCTTGCCAAGCAATCAATCATCCTCCTTTTTAACTATAAACCTTTGTAAATATCAAGAGGACTTGGGGAAGGGTTAGGCTTGGGTTAAAGGTGGGTGGTTTTGGGTTAGTGGTTAGTAAAAAGGGCGAAAAGCGTAAAAAACGTCGGTCGTCGTAAAACTTTTTGTTTTTGTGACTTTTATTCAAACAAAACATTTTCAAACAAAGTTTCTTTGAGGAACTTGTTTGTTTTATTGCTAGACTTCAATTTTTTTTTAATGATAAGGGATGTCACATGAAGACCGAGCTTTTTACTAAAATAAAGGGTTTAAAAATAAAAAGTGTTTTGGTGGGTAAAGGTGTTTGTTTTGTGGGTTTAGAAACGAAAAGGTTTAGGCTCAAAGGGGTTAACTAGGGGGATTTTGGGTAGGTGATAAAAAAAATGAAAAATAATGGTGTTAGTCCTAATGCCTCCATCATTTACTTACTTGGGTTTAAGTTGGTAAAGACTGGGAATGTATCGTCATGGCAAGTTCTAGAGTTGTAAGAAACCAAGCGGTTATTCACACAAGAAACGAAAAATGAGCATTTAATTTAAAGATGTATGCTTGCATGCTCAATAAAGGCTCAAAACTCACTTGTTGTGGGAATGGGTTTATAATGTGACCAAGTATATATAATCAAATTTTAACTAGATTTGTCATGCCGTTTCATAATTTTCTTATTTGGTTCTTTTATCACGACGCTATCGGTTGTAAATTTGTAAAAATATAACCTTTTTAGAACTTGTTGTTCCCGAATTAAACCAAGACAAGTAGAAAAATGAAAATTTCTGAAAAAATTTGGGGTGGTTAGCGGTTCCAATAGAGTTTTGTGTAAGGCTTGTTATTAGGACTTGTAAGATTCAAGGTTTTAGCATCCCCCCCCCCCACTTAAATTACACATTGTCCTCAATGTGTCCCAAAAATAAGTTTTTAGGTTGATTGAATGTGTAAAAAAGGGTTAAAAACAAGTTTTTATGTTACTGGGCAGCTGAACACGGGGTGTGGTGGGCTGAGCACGGCCCCGTGGTCAGACTGCCAGTATCAAATTTAAACAGAAGGCTGGCCACGGTGCGTGTTCAGCGAGCACGGCCCCGTGGCCAGTTACCTGAACTGGGACTTTTTATGTAGAGCCTGGGCACGGGGGCGTGTTGGGTGGCCATGGCCCCGTGCTAGACATGCTGAAATGATGAAAAAGTTAACGGAAGGCTCTGTTTTCATGCATGGGGTGCGGTTTTAACGTCCCTTTGCCAATATCCCCCTTTTCGAGTGTGATTTATTCCTGAAAAGTAAGACTAAACTAGAAAACATAAAAGTTAAACTAATCTAAAACTAAGGGTAGTTCCGCAGAATGCCTCCGTGGTGCGCCACGTTTATAAGGGTCCTTGGCTAGACCCACCTTATCGGGTGGTTCTGGCTCATCTTCAATTAGGGGGTCGTCATTGCCGATTGGATATTTCATTGATCGTTCAAGATCGACACATCTTTTGAAGGCCCCTAATTGAATGGGTAAGTTGTTTTTCTTCCGATTAATCAAAGCTTTGTGGGTTTTCACAAAAGGTTGTCCCAACACAAGTGGAGCGTCATCAAGGATGACAAAGTCGGTTGGAACCACCGTGTGATTTGTTTGGACTAACACATCTTCAACTACTCACATTGATTTTATTGTTTTCCGATCAGATAGAAAAATGGGTATTTGAAGTGGAGAAAAATCACCAATACTTAATTTTTCGAAAATGTAGTTTGGCATTATGTTAACACAAAGATCTTTATCAATTGTAATATTGCTAATAAAAGAATTTTGAAAAAAACATGGAACCGGTGTAATGTTAATTTCAAATGGATCTTCTTTTGTTAGCGTAGTTTGATCATTTGTTAACTTAATGGTTACCGTTTCGTCAATTTTAGTGTTAGTGTTTAACTCTTTTAAACACTTAGCATGAGTGGGTACTAAACAATGATTTTCGAAAGAAGGTGACAAGATATTAATTTCTTTAAAATTAGACTCTTATTGAATTTTAACGTTAACGGACTCACCTTTTTCGTTGTTTAACTCATGTGTCGGCTTTTCACTTACTTGTTCTTCCATTTTTACCTTTTCAACTATCTCTTCTTTATTACTTGTTAATTCTTCCCTTGCGCGGGCTTCTTTAATATAGCGCTCGATAGTTTTAAGGTGTTCTATTATCTTATCGGCTATAGGTGTGATAGAATAAGGATCCTCAAAGCTTGAATTCGGAAGTTCGATCCTTGGTTCCTCATGATACTCATATGAGGTAGATGGTTCACACCATTGTTCCTCATTGTAAGTATATGATAGATAAGGGTCGTAACTTTGTTCTTCATAATACTCATATGAGGTGGGTTGTTCACGCCATGGTTCCTCATAGTAGTTGTATGAAGGTGGAGGCTCATATCTTGGTTCTTCAAAGTAGGAGTATGAAGGCTCATACCTTGGTTCATCAAAATATGAGTATGAGGGAGAAGGTTCAAACCTTGGGTCTTCATAGGATGTATATGAAGTGGATGGCTCGTACCTGGGCTCCTCATAGTAGTTGTATGAAGTGGATGGTTCAAAGAGGTCACAATATTGTACCGAGTGAGGGTTACCACAAATGGTGCAATAGTCTTCCCTATAATCATCCTCCTCATAGTGGTAGTTGTAATCTCCTGAGTATTGATCCATAAGAATCACTCAGCAGACCACAACAGAGTCTCGGGACCAGAAAACAAAAATAAAAACGGAAACAGAGGCTGGACACGGCCCCGTGTTCAGTGAGCATGACCCCGTGTTCAGGTTCTGTATCTGGACGTTTTAATAAAAGTGACTGGTTTTGTGCAGCACGGGGGCATGTTCAGCGAACACGACCCTGTGTTCAGACTCTGTATCTGGGAGTTTAATAAAAATTCTGCAGCACGGGGGCGTGTTCAGCGAGCACGACCCCATATTCAGTGTACTGTAATGCAAAAACTAACTAAAATGAAAAAAATGTGCGCGTGATTTTAAAAAGGTTTTGAAAAACTGATTAGGCTGTCGATTTTAAGCTTTCTTAAAATCCTTGTGTCCCCGGAAACGGCGCCAAAAACTTGATGCGTCTGTAACGTGATATATTTTTATTAATATTTTAAGCCTTTTTAACACTTTAGTCAAGTTTTAAATTTATAAAACACGATATTCTACTAACACTAAACACACATATGGGCAAGTGCACCCATCGTGAGCGTAGTATAGCGTTGGTAAGATACCGAGGTCGTCCAAGGACACAAGAGCTTTTAGTACCGGTTTATCCTCAACGTCTAATCAAATCAAAATTTTAGAAAAGGTTTTAAACATGAAAATAAAAACTAAAAATGCTGAAAAATAAAATAAAATAAAAACAGATAGACAAGATGAATCACTTGGATCCGACTCGCCTTTAGTGTAACCTTTGATGATTTCCGCACTTTTGCACTTTTAAAGAGATTATCTTAGTTATAATAGTAGGCCCCTCTTTTGAAGGTGACGTTACCCTCAACCCAGTAGTTTGAGTCAGCAAGGATACAATCCTAAAGGGTCGGAATATTGGAAGATAATTAATTAAGTTATTAATGAGTAATGTGGTAGGCCCCTCTTTTGAAGGTGACGTTACCCTCGGCTAAGTGGTTTGAGTTAGCATGGATACAATCCCAAGTAGCCGGGTTAATGTATTAATAGTAGTTTACATATGAGGGGATCAAGCCATTCGCACCCCCGCCATCCAATACTAGTGGGTATTGAAGGAGGTCCTAGTAAGCTTGACCCAGGTCCTTGTAAGATCTATACACTGAACACGGCAAGAACCTTACCAAACCATTCCCTTAACCCCCGACCAGGTAGCCAACATATCTCTATATAGACCGTAGAGATATGAATGGTGAAAATCTTTTATTTTATATAGACAGTAAAATAATGCCAAGATACCACAGACAAATGATAAGGAAGTTTCACCTTCAACATAAGAAACTAGTTATTAAAGTCATTAATACAAAACCAAATAAAAAGTGCGAAAAGATTAAAAATCAAAAGTATTACACTAAATGCTTGTCTTCACCAAGTGATGTAAGAGACTTAGGCAAACATGGCCTTTGATTTTCAAGAACTCTGACTATCAATCTTGGATCCCGAGACTACTACACACACTCTATGATGGATGATGGATGATGGCTGATGGTGGTGGATGTGGGTTGTAGTGGTGGTGGAGTGTGGGTGAAGTGGGATAGAGGTGGTTTGCCAAGGGATGGCTTTGAAGTGAACCAAGCACATCTATTTATAGCCTGCACAGACGCCCGGACACAGCCCCGTGTCCATTGGGCACGGCCGCGTGTCCATTCTCTTTCTCTTTCTTCATTAATTGCAATTTGTCTGCATTAGCTTCACACGCCCCCGTGTCCGCTGGGCACGGCCCCGTGTGCAAAAGCGTATCTGTACTATCAAGATTTGCAAGATTCTGTGAATCTTAGCATTGAGCACGGCCCGTGTGGAGTTGGGCACGCCCCCGTGCTGGGAATAAAAGCTTCTACAACTTTGTCTTTTCTGCAAACACTTGGCCACGCCCCCGTGTCCACTGGGCACGGGGCCGTGGTCAGCCTTCTGTTTCTTTGTTTTTGCTTTTGCTTGGGAAGATGCTGTCGAGGGGTCGGGCATGCCACGTTTATTCCTTTTCTTGTATTTATGATAGATTTTGCTGCATATTTGTTCCTTTTGTTCGTTTACGCTCATTTAATCCTGAAAATACAAAAGGAAGACAAAAGCACACTTTTTTCAACATTAATACTAAAAAAGGGTTAGTTTTATGCCTCAATTGATGTATTTTATATGTTGCATTTTACACACATCAACATGCAAAATATCGCCGGATGGGAGGGGTAGGCGAACAAACTTCTCATGACAAGCAATCTCGGCATGATTCTTACGCAACCAATCCATGCCGATAATGACATCGAAACTACCCAATTGCATGGGTATTAGATCAATAGTAAATACGTGGTCGTTAAGAGTCAAAGAACAACCACTGAGAATAGAATCAACTAGAATAGACTTCCCATTGGCAATCTCAATCGAAAACGACTTAGGTAACTTAGAGCGTGCATAGTTTAACAAAGATTCAAATTCTACGGACACAAAGCTTCTATCGGCACCAGTATCAAATAGTATCAAAGCGTGAAGGTTATTGACGAGAAACGTACCATTAACGACATCATTGTCGTTATGAGCCTGGTTAGCATTAAGATTGAACGCTCGTCCACGAGCGGCTGGTTGTTGGTCCTGGTTCAGCTGAGGACACTGATTCCGGAGGTGAGTAGTATCTCCACACTTGTAGCTTGCGCGAATAGCGTTGACTGGCCTTGGGTTCTGTTGGGGAGCTGGGAGAGCTGGTAAAGCTGCCTGAACTGGGGCTTACTGAGCTTGTTGGGCCGGGTTAACTTGACGGCAATAGGGATTCGTGTGACCATAGCGATTGCAGTTGGTACACAAACGACAAGCAGAAACGACAGGATGATGAAAGTTGCAAGTCGTACACTTAGGATGAGGGACAGTGTACTGCCTTTTGATTTCAGGAGCAGCAGCAGCAGGAGCAGGCTTAGCAGCAGGGTTTGTAGCCGGGACAATTGCATTGCACCCTAAACCCTGAGACTTTCTCTTCTTGTTTCTGCTACCACTAGGCTACTGGGTAACGTGATTTACTGACTTAGAGGGAGCAGGAGTAGCAAACTGTTTGTCACGGTCGCGATTGTTGTTGAGACTAGCTACAAGACGGTAGACTTCCTCAATAGTTTCGAGCTGAGCTACTTCAATAGAATCACGCATAGCAGGAGGTAGACCATTGATGTACTTGGTTATCATGCGCTTAGGAGTAGAAACCAAGTGAGGAACGATCAAGCTGAGCTGCTTGAAACGGGTAGTATAAGCTAGATTATCATCACCAATCTCCTTCAAATGCCAGAACTCTTCTTAAAGCTTTAGTTGTTCATGGGGAGGGCATAATTCAAGCATCATCATTTCTCGCACCTCAGCCCATGGAAGAGCATAGGCTTCTTCGTTCGAACGGATGTTTCTCTCATTTGACCTCCACTCCAGAGCTCTGCCTTGAAACATTCCCGTTGCACTCCTAGTCTTTAGATGCTCTGGGCACTCGCTGTTGATGAAGGTAACCTCGATGCTGTCAAACCACTCGAGCATAGCGGTCACCCTATCACTGCCCGTGAAAGGATTAGGGTTGCAAGAGATGAAATGTTTGTAGCTGAACTTTGTGGGCTTTAGCTTCTCGTCCTTTGATTCCACAGAGGATGGAGGAGTGTTTGATCCTTGGATCTCAGAGACGATCTTTGGCATGACTCGAGCTATCTGGTCGGCCATGAAGGACATCATCTTCTTCTGAGACTTTTCCCTTGATCTCTTGAGAGTGTCGGATAGCTTATGAGAAGACATCTAAAGATCCAACAAGAGGATCGTATAAGTCTAGATTCACAAAGTCTCACAGTATAGATTCACACATGATAAATTAAAGACTCAAGATTCAACAAGTCTCATGTAGTTTAAAGATTCAAGTTTCCAACAAGTTTCACATAGATTCCAATAGATTCAACACGACAAACCCACGACCTTCGCATGGCACGTTGTATGAAGTTTGGCAACATGTCAGAAACGCTTATATATAGGAAGTACCAGCGATATATCCACCACGCTTTGGGCACATCGCTTCCGCCTCGTACTCGGTGTCATGTTACGTGTCGCAATTGCCAAACATAACAACACGCTCATCATCATCATCATACACACGTAGATTAACCCAACAGATTCACATAGATTAGCGTTAACAATCTCACCACAGTCCACCAAAACAACGAAATCCCGCATGGCACATGCTATGAAAGTTTGGCAACATGATGGAAGCACTTATATATAGGAAGTACCAACGGCGTATCCACCATGCTTCAATCATGCCACATCTGTCTCGCCATCGGTGTCATGCTTCGCTAACCACAACATTAGATTTCACCACATCCCGCAAAGCTTTCATATAGATTAACCAAGTAGATTTCAATAACTTCAACCCGAGTTCGCAAAACTACGAACTTCACTTAGCGCGTGGTACGAAGGTTCGGTAACATGCCAAAAACACTTATATATAGGAAGTACCAGCGTCGTATCCACCATGTTTCGGACATGCCACGTCCGCCTCGTCTTCGGTGCTAGGCTACGTTTCGCATTTTGTTACTCAAAACAGCACATTCACACTATAGTACATGTAGATTTCACATCGATTACACAAGTAGCTTACCATAGTTTAGAGTTCAACATTCTCATCACCGGTCTGCAAAACACTAAGTTTCGCATGGCACGTGGTACGAAAGTTGGTAACATGTCGGAAACACTTAAATATAGGAAGTACCAGTGGCGTATCCACCATGTTTCAGACACGTCACTTATGTCTCGTATTTCTATGCCATGTTACTTTTAGTGTTTCACAACCACAACAACACATAGATTCATCAGATAGCTTCACGTAGCATCATAGTCGATCAAGATTCTCACATAGTTTAACATGATGAATAAAGCTTCGTAAATTTGGTTTAATTCTGAGAGATTAATTAGAGTTTTAGATTGCCGACATACATGCGATTCGTGTAAAAAGCCTCAAAATAAACGAAGAATCAAGTCAAAACCACACATAAAATCGAGATAACATAAAAGATAGGCTCATAAAACATAGGATTGTTCCGGGTAGAGGAACGGTGACTAACCAAAGCGATTCGAACCCCTCTCGAATTGAGGCAATGTGTCTTGACTTACTCAGACAAATACGTCATCGATGTTAGGCCTACGATATTCGTCCTTTTGGTCATTTCACGTCCCTAATTGATTGGGTATTTCGAGACTTTGGCGAGACATAAAATCAACGAGTGGGACTAGTTATCAAGGTCTGAGTTTCACCTCTATCTTGACAACATCGTACCCTAGTAGCGTCGGCACTTATCAACAGATAAGACCTACTAGAATATACTAAGGAAATTTCCCATCAAGGTTCGGATGTCACTCCTGACTTGAGGGCAAATCTCGTGCAAAATACAAACACTGGTTAATAGTGTTTCCAAAGTATCCAGATGTATATTGTGTCAGCCTTAGGAAAGCCATGTAAATTTAACAGGAAATGTGCTGCTAGGAAGCAGATACGGTAGAATGCATAAGTCTTAAACAACAGATAAGAGTCAAGATTCCTAGAACTATAGACTAGGCAAAGTATTCCTACTTTTCCTAATTCCCTATAGTTATGGCTCTGATACCAATCTGTCACACCCCAACCGATGGCGGAAACATCGGGATGCGGCACTAAGCGTTCAGATTGCTCATGAGTTTCCATAACACAAGATATTTCAATATAGATTAAATCCATTTCATAATAATCGTCTAAAGCATCAACCACAAAATATCAATTACAAATCATCAAAATTGTTTCAAAGTTTCTAGTTTAGCTACGATGTGTTTCTAAAGCAGCATCCTAGCAAGTTTCTTGAATCATAGCATCCTATCAGCCTGCAACATGTATTAAAATAAAGTCAGTACAAAAACGTACTGGCGAGTATACAAGTTTGAGTATATAACATAGTAGATTAAAAGACTCATATCCATCATGTAAATGATAAAAATAGTTCCAGCCATGCTAGTGTTCGCAGTCCAAGTGATAGCCCAAGTGTCCCGATGCTTTACCCACTTTCCCAAGAATCAAGGAAAGAAAATAGAATCCTCATAACAATACCCCCAAGAATAACGGGGAGGTGCATCTTCCTATAACGCTACTATTGTTAAGGCGGAACTACACACATGGATTAAACGTTCACATAGCATAAAGAATCAAGAATCAAGAATCACAAGTATCAAGTTTCACATTCACATAGGATAGAGTTTAGATTCAAAAGTATCAAGTTTCATAGAATACAAGTTGCATCCCAAAAGTTTAAAACGAAAAGGGATCGAGTATACTCACACTGATTGCTTAACAGTATAACTGTTATTGGATCAAAGGGAGCTCTTGGGATTAGCCTAATTAGAGTACAATAGATAAGCGTCAGACAGAATAACAAGAATCGTGCAAGTGTCGGATCGGTCACCTGATCGGATGGCCATCCGGTCGGATGACATATGAGAGTGGGACGGATCGCCATCCGATCGGACGGTCATCCGTACGGATGGCCATTCGATTGAATGGTCATTCGATCCAATGTGTGTTTCCAAAATGATTATCCTTAATACCAAGTGTTCAAACCAGGTCTTTCGATCGGATGGCCGTTCGGTCGAATGACCCTTCGTGTGCAAGTTTCAAAGTTCAAAGTTTCTGATTAAAAAAAAAATAGTTCCAAGTATTAGAGGTTGTAAGGCATGTGTCTCTCGATCGGATGGCCGTTCGATCGGACGGCAGTGCGATCGGATTGCCATTCGATTGCCATGACCTTGTTCTTTTTGCAACCTTGTAAAGTTTCTAAGTCTCGACTTTAACGATAACAACATGGTACATATTGAGACAACGGTAAACACATCAAGGCTCAGCCTGTCTGATCGGATGGGAATCACCCCGTCCGATCAGGTGTCTGTTCTTGACGGTGTTCATGTCAGAATCCGTACTCCGGTCATCTTTTTCGGTGATAATCCATTTTCCATCCGACTTCAGACTAATCATCAAGTCTACAGTCCGTTTGGGTCTGGATTCCACCGTTTTAACTAAAAGTTTAAGAAAAGTGAAAATAAACATGAGTTTTAGCTGAAAAGTCTAGATTTAGTAAAGATTCGGTGTAAAAATACATGAAATTCCTTAGATCTGAGCTAGATTCTTGACCGGAATGACATCACACAACTGTTTGTACAAACCATCATGATGACGTCATCCTCAAGAGCTCAAATCTCAGAGATTTCATGGTGGAAAGTGTGATTTCGAAGAAGAATCATGTAGAGAATAGTGCGTAGATCAAAGATGTACAAGAATCTAGCGTAGAACATACCGAAATTGCTGGGAAATGGAAGAAAAGTGCTCAAGAGTGAAAGGGCGTGCGTCTGGTCGAAGGAGGTTGTCACATTAGTGAAGAATGATGTGACAGGTCCTATTTATAGTGCAAGTGAGGAGTTAAGGCGGTGTGGCACGGATCGGATGGCAGCTCGATCGAATGGCCCTCCGATCGGATGGCCTTCCGATCGGATGGCCCTCCGATCAGATGGTCATCCGATCGAATGGAAATCCGATCGGATTGCCATTCGGTCAATCCCATCCTTTCCACTTTCCGTCTTTGGTTCGTTTTGTGAGTTAGATTTAGCGTTGCATATTGTTGTGTAATAGTATCACGTAACTAGATTATATCATTAACACAAAGGTTCCAAGTTTCCAAGTTTTCGCCAGTGACAAGTCTCCCGTCTCTCGTTTAACCAGGTCTCAAGTTTTACGAGTCTCAAGAGTCAATCACCAAGTATCAAGTATCAAGAGTTAAGAATCTAGTTTCCAAGTATCAAGAATCAAGAATCTAGTTTCCAAGTATCAAGAATCAAGAATCTAATTTCATAGTATTAAGAATCAAGAATCAAATCTCAAGAATCAAGTATCAAGTCTCATAGTGTAAAGAATCAAGTTTCAAGAATCTAGCAAGCATCAATAAGATTCAAGTATCATAGCATAAAGTTTCACAAGTGTCAAGAGTCACATAGTATAGGGACTGAAATTGACAATAGCTAAAAGTTTAGGGACGCAGGCGTTACAAAACCGAACACGGACATATGGACTACACTTATATATATTCCAGAAATAGATTTATATTTTGACAAATGGGTGAAACGGTATTTTGGAAACCAAGGAAATGAAAAATATGATTTTCATACGTATTACAAAGATATATCATATTTTGTCAAGAAGAAAATATATTATTTTGAGTGAAGAAATATATATATATATTCTTGAACTACTAGAAGATATATTATTTTTAAAGAAAATAAATATTTTCTTAAAGAAATTGAGGATATATTATTTTGGGTGGAAAATGGATTTATAAATATTTTCTAAGATAATCTTGAAAATATATTATTTTTGAGGTTTATATGAAAATATAATTATTTTTGCCAAGAAAAGTCTATAAATAATTTCTATAAAAGTTTCCTTAAAATAAATATATTTTAAGAATGTAAATTGGTGATTTTTGTTGGTTAAAAATAATATTCCGGAAAATTTAAATACGAAGATTAAGTATAAGAATACTTAATAAATACAACAAAAATACATATCCTCGTACGTACAAATACACACCAGAATACGCCACCAATACTTGGCAAAAATGCACAAGACTAAAATACAAGTATAAGTATACCCATCCTTGGGAAATATTCATGAAGGATTACTAAACAAATAAGTTAAAATATATTATTTTAACAAATATTCCAAAAATTAATAAATACAATTTAAGTCATAACAATTAAGACTAATTATATACTTTGGAATAATATTTAGTACACCAAAAACGTAACTCAAAGATACTAAGTCATAACAATTAAGACTAAAAGCCCTGGCACGACCTAGCCGTCTAATAAAACGTAGCACGTGTGCAGGTAGTTGCACGACTTCGGGACAAGATCTTTGAGTTACATCGGATTACAAGACGCAAGATTGTGAGTTCATGTCCCCCTTTTCTTTAACTGTTTTCGGTTTATAACTTCGGGGGTGAAATACATGTTTCAAATGTTCAATTGTTTCAATGGTATGGTTTAGCTAAGGAATGAACTGTTAGATCACGTGGATGATGTAGTATCTCTCTTAAGTGCCATTAATCTAGTTTAAGACCGAGGGGCATGAGGGGTAGATCTATCTGAGTGTAGCGAGCCCCACCCATGGGTCCTTGTGTGACCGCATGTGGTGACTATGTCGTTCTCGCCGGATGGACCGGAGGAAATCCGCTAGGTTTGAGCACTTCCTACACACCACACATATTAATGTCCTTGCAAAACATTAATGATCTGTTCATAGACGCTTTCATACCAGTTATTACGAGCTCACATACTAAACACATGAACTCGCTCAACTTTTGTTGATGTTTTCAAATTACATGTATTTCAGGAAATTGATGGATCTGGCGAAGGTTGAAAGTTTTCAAGATGTGTCTACAATAAATGATGTCATCCTCTCTTTTGTAGGGTTTGACTTGGATGTTTTATCTTAGATAAGACATACAAGTCAAAGTCTTGGTTTTATTTATGTCTTTTGTCAAAGTCCTTTATGGAACTTCAAACATTTGGTTGGTTTGTAATCTAAACTTGAAGTCTTGGTTGGTACTAAAGACAATGTGGTTTGTAATATTTTGAATCGTAGTCAATGGATGAACATCATGGTTTAATCATATAGTTGTTTGTTATAATTAATGCAATGATATTAAGCAAGTCACACATCATACGCTTCCGCAAAAGTCAAGGTGTGACATAATATACATAAAAATTTATAATATGTATTTTATTATAAATTTAAAATCATTGTAAATAAATTAATAAATTAAAAAAAGACATTAGTCTTTTCACTATTAAAAAAAATTAATGAAAACCTCTAATTTTGGCAAAAAAAAAAAAAAAAAAAACCCTCAAAAGCTGTGTGGTCCGGGAATCGAACCTGCATCTATACTTTCACATAAAAACAAAAGTTAATTACACACTTAGTCCATGTGGTTTGTGAAAAAGTAACAACATCAGGTACAAATAGTATAAAGTAACAATCTGAGGTTTTATTATGTTTTTTATTGTTTCCATTTGTATATATAATAAACTATGGATTTGAAAGACAAAAAAGATGCAGCTTAGTGGAGCCACCTAACTCACGAGACACAACAACTATTCATAGTCCTTACCACTATAATATATATAATAAGAGTTATGAATCATATTTTTCGCTTTTCATGGAAATTTCTAAAATCAATTGAATTATGAAAAGGAATTTGGATTGTTACAAACTAAAAATGACAAAAATACCCTCATAACCCATTGGTTCATTCCCTTGTGATCCCCTTTCTAGAACTGTGGAATTTAAAGGAGAAAATAGGAGACAAATGATCGAAGACCAGTTGAAGAACAAGAACGAATCATTTTATCTGGACTACTATTGTAAGTGTCACACCCTGCTAGTTGCGGAAGCGTGTTACGTGTGACTTAAGAAAGGTAATCATTGCATCCAATCGTGTAAACAAATATAAGTCAATGACGAAGCCGTATGTATTGATTTGCAACAAAAGTTTACTATGTTATCCAAAATATGGTTATTGAGTTTCATTACACTGCGAACAAAAGTTTGCTTTTGACATATATAAAAGGCGTCCGTTGTCATGTCATTCCCATTTCCCGTGGTCTATCACCGGCTCATGTCTTGTTTCCTTAAATACATGTAATTTTAAAAAGTCAACAAAAGTTGAGCGAGATCATGTAGTTATTGTTATCGTGTGAAATCTCATGTTTGAAATCCTGTAATGAAATCATATTTGTAATCCAGTAAATGAGATCATGTTTGTAATCCAGTAATGTAATCCTGGTATGTTATTAGCATTCATGGAGTTTAAGGATCTATCAGTGTGTAGCTCGCACCCTGACATATGTGCCATAAGTAAGTAACCAACCCGAGACAACCTTGACATCATTGGGATCACAAAAGCACTCCTAAGGTACCAACCCGGAGTGGAGCGCGCCTCAAGCTCGATAGATCTATACCTTTTGCACCCTGGTCACTAAGTAATTAATGGTTACTAATGTCATCATCCTACTTACGCACATTGATCATGTTATCATCTAAACCCATAGCTAACATACTGTTTGTTATGACATGTATTTCCCCTCGATTGTTTTAAAAACAAAACATTGAAATCATTGAAAGGAGGGACATGAACTCACAAGTTTGCGTTCCGTGTATTGTACTACTGAGAT
This sequence comes from Helianthus tuberosus, assembly GCA_030545235.1. Lineage (NCBI taxonomy): Eukaryota > Viridiplantae > Streptophyta > Magnoliopsida > Asterales > Asteraceae > Helianthus > Helianthus tuberosus. The sequence continues at coordinate 90,709,930 of CM060351.1, read as the reverse complement.
TGAGCATGCGTACGCGTGAGTAACCTACATGTGTACTAACTTTATTAGACACTTACGTCTTATTGGACATCGTACAAGTTGTTCATCTTAAATTCTTATTATGTTTTCACTTATCATATTTGGAACAACTTTGTATTTTAGAGTGTTGGTAGTTTGTTTGTTCGTTCGATTGTTATATATATATAATTTCACAATAGATTATATATACTTTTGGTGTGTATTGAATCGTGTGTGAACGGGCTTTGCCCTTCACATGTCCTCGTGCCTTGCACGCGTGTCCTTGTGCCTAGCCCATGTCATTTATGTTATTGGGCCTTGCCCATGTCTTTATGTTATTGGGTCCTTCCCATGTCTTTTGTGTCATTGGGCCTTTCCCATGTCTTTTATGTCATCGGGCCTTGCGCATGTCTTTATGTTATTAGGCCTTGACGTGACCATGTCATCCCGATCAGTCAAAAACCCAATTATGCCTAGGTAGCTAGGGTAAGTCGGGCATCGTATCCACGAAGAGCATGTGGTTAGTATCGCACGACCCGTTCGATTAGTTAGACTATTTACAAATAATGTACAAAGTGATTATGAAGATTGCTATTTTTATTTATTTGTTTGGTTTTTAAAATAAATCGGAATGAACCGACAAATTGATGTTATCGAAATCAATTGAATATTAACTAAAGGATAAATTACGCTTTTCGTCCTTTATGTTTGTACCGGATTGCAACGGATAACCTTTAACTTCAATAATTACACTCACAATCCTTTATTTGCACAACTTATTACACCCTAGGTCCTTTGTTATTAACCAGGTTAAAATTTTCAGTTAAATATGAAATATGCTCTGCACATAAGGGTAATTTTGTCCTTTAACCTGTAATTGGTCCTGCACTTGATAAAAATCTAATCTATCACAAATGCCATCATCAACCAACCCAGATCTTGATAACCACGCCTCTCTCTTCTCCCCCCCTCTCTCTCTAAGGGTGTAAGGGGCACTCACCTAAGAGGTGAGTCCCCTCTCTTACACCCAACCAATCCTCTTGTGCCACGTCAACTCCCCTCTTAAACTCCCCTAACACCCCATTTTGATGGCGGCACTCCCCTCTTTAGGTGACTTGGTTTGTTTTTTTGTTTTTTTTTTATTTGGTGAAATTATGCATGTTTATAAAAAAAATATTAATAAAAATTAAATAAAATTTAACAAACTAAAACTACAAAATAAAAATAACATTAAAACTAGAAAATACATTAAAACTAGAAAAAAAAATTACATTCAAACTAGAAAATAAAAATTACATTCAAACTAGAAAATAATAATTTTAGAAATCGATTGGCCACTCGTACTTCTTAGCAATGTCGCGTTTTCGGGCGAGGATGAACGGCAACATACTTGGCGGAGCATCGTCGTGCGGCTTGATGAATATTTCCATATCTCGATCGTAATTGTAGTTTTTCATCGTCTCGCGTTGTTCCGATATGAGCTCGAGAGCCTGCTCCTCTCTTTTCATCCTCAATTCAACCGCCTTATATTCAATCGCGGTTTTCTTTTCTTTCATGGCGGTGTACTCTTTGAATTGTGCCGCCAACTCGGCCGAGCTTCCCTCGGACGATGTAGCTTGACGCTTGTCTCGCCGTTGTGGTCTTTGTGGCGATGGGTCTTCGTTCATATCCGGTATCGAAGGGTCCACCTTAACGGGTTTTCTTTTATGTGCCGAACCTTCACCTTCCTCACCCAACAATGGGACTTGGGCCCATTTCTCGTGACTTCGAACGACCTCCCCCGCCTCGATATGTTGAAAACCGTTCGGATATTTTTCTTTAAAATCTTTTAACGCGACTGCCATCACGTCGAAATCCTTGCATCCGCTCCCTCGTGTGCGATCCTACATATTATACAATAATAAAAATAAAATAATAAGTGTTAAAAAAATAAGTTGAAAAAGTGTATAAAAAAAATTAAAAATATACAATGTTAAAAAAAAATATAATTTTTACCGCTTGTTGGTATAGGCCGTTGAAATAGTTTATTTTCGTGTGCATCGGGCCCCATTTAGACCGTACTTGATGAACGGTCCGGTTAGTTCCACCGACAGTTTTGTTAAAATGCTCTAAAATCTTACGCCAAAAACTGTCGCGGTTTTGTTGATTGCCCTTTTTTTTGTTGGTAGAGCAATGTACCCACGCCTTAGCCAACGCCTCTTCTTCGAGCTTTGTCCAATTCGTGCTCTTAGTTTTTCCCTTTTTTTCCCGAGCGTCGTCTTCTTCGTTGCCCGCGTCTTCATCCACATTGTATTCATCGTCCTCGTCGCCCAAATTTTGAGTTTCGGGCACTACCTCATCGTCCTCCTCGTCTAAAATAGATGGACGACGTTCGACATTTCCTCGTGTAGATGGAACTTGTGGGGAACGAAAAGCATATGGGTCGAAGGCGGGGGATTGAGGAGCGTCCGTTGATAACAAATTTTGAAAATACCCGAAATTGGGTTGTTGGGTGTTGTAAAACGAGGGGTGTGAAGGTTGTTGGAAAAAAAACGGGGGTTGTGAAGTGTATCCGAAAGGGGGTTGTGGTTGAGCACTTGCACCGCTCGAACCACCACGAGACGGTTGCGAGCCCCGTCCCTTAGTTTTTTTCTTCGCCTCGCGGGGTTGGTTCTCCATTGCTCGGTGTGAAGGAGGTGTGGTTGGAGAGTATAAAAAATAAAGTGAAGTGGGTGTGGTTGGAGAGTATAAAAAATGTGTGAGGTTGATATGGTTTGAGTATAAAAAATGGAGTGAATGGGATGGTTATTTATATATGTTTTAAAAAAGTGTATTTTTTTTTTTTAAATCCGACCGTTTCTATCCGACCGTTCCTCAATCTTCGAGCCAAACCAAGCGGTGACTCCACACCGATATCACCCCCTGATTCGGGTCCCCGCGTTGATGGCGGCGGTGTTCCCGATCGGGGACAATGGTCACCGATTCCCCGCCCCGCTTACGCCCCGTCCACCCTAACACACTTTCCCTCTGATCTTAAACAACAAATCAAAGCCAAGTTCAAAGATTCAACACAAAAGACGAGAAATCAAATCAAATGTTCGTAAAAAAAGCATCGAAAAGAGTATCTAAGAGATCGGTACCGACGCTGCAAGAGGTAGGAGGATCTTTCTGAAGATCCTTGAGCTCCTTCAAGATCCGCTTCGAAGCCATCGCTTAATGAAACCATAAATTTGAGTAAACAGAAACCTAACGAAAGTTAGATGACATTTTGCGAAAAGGAGAATCAAGTTAGATGATGTTTAGTTTGGATATTACATGAAAGATTTGGAGATTTGGGTTTGGTTTAATATGGGTTTAGTTGATGTTTATGATAGATTTATGTTCTATTTGTTTGATTTGCAATGGCAACAGGAACAAAAAAGGGGAGGTGCACGGTCAAAGGTAAAAAAGAAATGAGGGATTGTTCATTGCAGAGATTGACAAGAGAATATAAAGTAGATATGATCTAAATTTATATTCAACAACACCCTACTAATTATGTTCTCCGGTCGCCGGATCTGCGTTCTCCACCACCACCCACCACCCCCACCACCTGCTACCTCAACCACCTGCCGTCTTCTTTCTCGCAACACCACTTGCGGCAAAGCAACCATAACCCGTAGATATATCCGGCACTAACAACATTAAAAAAATCACCTTTTGTCAACAAAATTATCTATCTTCAGGTAGGGTGTTTGTTGTTGATTTTTGGGGTAGGGTGGCGGCAGGATGAGGTGGTATGTGGTGGTTAGGTTTTAGAGTTAGAAAATTGGGAAAGAAGATGTGTGTATATAATTTTTTTTGGTTTTATGTATTAAGCATTTAAATAAAAATATGAATTGACCATAATACCCTTAACTGAATAAACTTAACTGAAAATTTTAACCTGGTTAGTAACAAAGGACCTATGGTGTAATGAGTTTTGCAAATAAAGGATTGTGAGTGTAATTATTGAAGTTAAAGGCTATCCGTTGTAATTTGATACAAACATAAAGGACGAAAAGTGTAATTTATCCTTAACTAAAATTGAAAACTAAACTAAAAAGTTGAAACAAGAAATTAGAATACAGATCACACCCGGTTCGATAATTGCAAGACCTAGGGTTCCTACATGTTTTAATTCAACTCAATTGCATAACGATTAACGGATTTAGTATACCGTGACTTAGGTGCCAATAATTATCAACGTCCCAAAGAACGGACAAGAATGCACTTTGTAATCAACACAAGTAAATCCTAACCACGACAACGCATAATTACACATAACCATTTCGCAAAGTCATAACTTTATCATCGTTCGACAATTCACGAATACGAAACAAATGCAAACAATTGTCTATGGTTTACAAAATCAACACAAATTGTCACAAAGTCGAATCAAACTACAAATACATAAACCCTAGAAAATCTTACAACAATCTACACCGGGGTGAATCCGACGAGACTAGCCGCTCATTGTTGAATGGACGCGATCACAAGCTTGAGATAGTGATGAAGACATCATCGGTACCGTGTTGTGCTTGATCGATGATGATTACTGATGATATTCCCCAAAATTATATCCTACGGCTGCCAATCTTCGTGAGCCCATAAGTGACTTTTGAGAGCCCAAAATCGATGGAGTGAATATGAGCCCAAAAGTCCATCCAAGTATCTTTTGCACGTGATGGTGGCTGCTCATAAATCCTCCCCCCAAATCGATGATATGATGATGTCACGATGAATTGAGAGTTCCCAAAAATAATGAAATATGGCTTCTCAACTTTTCGATCATTGACTGAAAAACGAATACCAGTACAGACGTGATATCGACACGCGTTTTACATTGACTGAAAAACGAATACCAGTACAGACACCAATGTTGTTTGGACGGTATTGGCTCGATTCATTACTTACTCTTTTCGTAACAGCGATCACTATAATTTATATACCGCCACATCGAGACAACCATAACATATATTGTATAAGTATATGCATTGTCCGGATGGTATATGTCGTTAAAGAATGTAAAACAACAATATTTTGAATCATAGATAAAAAGAAGCATGACTTAACGATATATTCAAAATTATAAAACGTTATATTATTTTATTAAAATACGTCATGTCGAGAAAACTATATAAAACGAAAACCGTACCAATAGTTATATTCTTTGGACGGCATCAATTCATTTCTAACGATAGAGAATAAAAATCAACTATATTTGACTCCGATTGTAGATCAAAATAAGCACATCATAACTATATATTCAAAATACTTAGATTGCTATATTCTATTACTAAAATAATGAAAATGGTAAATACACCCTAAGAAAAAAAACTAAATCGTGACGTGACTTTGATTAGTTGACTTCAATCACTTGTACTTCACATTTAACGACTCAATTTTGAGTGAAATTTATATCTTGACGTAGATTTAAAAAAATAAGCACGTAACAACGCTATTCTCAGAATTTTATAAAACATGGTATTTTAAAAACATTAAAAATCATTATGCTCAAAACTAATTATAATAAAAAAATATTATAATAATAAAAAAGACCACTGACATAGCCTTTTAATAATTCATATGATTTTCTGTGAATGGCACAGGTAGGGGTACTTAAAACTCGTATTCAAAATTTTAGATATCAAAACTCGGATATGTGCATTTTCATATACAAATTTTGATTAGCGAAACATCCCAATCGAACTCAATTACTTCGAGCTTCACGACTTACAGAAAGTACCATGTCAATTGTACGTAACAAAAATAAAATATTACATGTTCATTTATAAACCATAGTTGCATGACAAATTAGTAAAACCCCATTGAGTAATTTAAAAATTATATGCATTGGGATCACTCATCACTAAGTCTGCCATAACTTTAAATGGGCCTAGTCCTTGTGACTGGATTCGCTCTTGTATTAGGCCCAACCGTCACTGAATATGCGTGTGCAAAATTCAGCCCGGACCAACAAGATTAAAAAAAAACCTTGAACCGCACCAGTGGTGGAAAAAGAAAACTGGGTTGTGAATCAGTCCTGGTTTAGAAATTAGAACCCAAGCCGAACCTAATTTTGAACACCGTTTGGTGCACCACTAATACCGACTAAATTTGGTTTAGAATAGATTCGCTGTTTTTTTAACCGCTTTGGGTTGACAGGTTGAATTGTTGAACCCAAACAACAAGCAATATATATGTCCATGTCAGAAAAAAGGATTACAATGGGTTGGGTATGGCTAATCCCGTACACATATCTATACCAGGTTGTAAAATTTTGTCTCATGTCCTGCCCTTTACCCATCAGGTATCAGAGACATATATACGGGTATCAGGTATACGCATAAAATAACCTTAAGGATTTTCATGTACATGTGTATTTTTTACTTCCCTTTATAATTTTATATTTATAAAATCTATGCAGTATATATCATCGTCACTGTAAATAGTATTTGGAATGTTTAAAAATGTAAATATATTATTATATTAATCTCAAATTAGAAATGGATTTCATAGCATATAAAATATAAGTAATGTCATCACAATATATATTCCAAACAAAATTTACTTTTTAAATAGTGAAGCTACTAAAATAAAATATTACTAAACATACTTGAGAGAAAATACATATAAAACTTAAAAGTTTTCGGGTATATGTTTCTGCCCATACCCATCCTATACCCGCAAAATATATTTTTTCCAGACCCATACATGTCGGATATCGGGTATGTCCATCCCAAATGCTTCGGGTTTCGGGTATACCCGTCGGGCACGAATTTTTCTGCTATCCCTAGTTAGAAACATCAATTCTAACCAAACACGCTTAAAATCATGTAACCCAACACACCCGTTTAACCATTTATTTAAATATATATGCCAAACAAATTGACGGGTAGTAAGCGAATAGCAAGTGTATTAATCTGGTTGGTGGGTTGTCAAAATGGGGAAAATGGGTTGGCATGTTTAAGTTAAACAAGTTGGTAGTTCGATATGTTTAACTAGATGAGTTGAATAAGTCAATCCGGATATGAAATGTTTATCAAACGGGTTAAATATGACAACATAAAACGTGACTATATTCACGTAGTGTTTTGGGTTGTGTCGGAAATCACAACCCCTGTTTAATATTTGAAATTTACAATCACGCGATTCAACGACGCCCATTTGTTGGTGCCCCATACTCGTCTACTTGTTTCGTACAGGTGAAGACGAGACTTAACCTCGTAAGACGTAATTTATCTCTGCAGAAAACTAACGAATGGGTGTGTAAGAATTGGTTCGAATGTGCCAAAAATAGTGACTCTATAAATGGATAAAAAAGAGAACCCATTACTCTATATACTTGTCTCCATATGACGACGTTATTTATCCAGGTATTTTTCCTTTTATTTTTTTGGCTTTCCGTTTGTGCACTTTCGTCCAAAAATAATTGTTTTATAATTCTATAACCGAAATGATTATTTTTATGACTACATAAAACTTGTGAAGATGGGTTGGCTCTTTTCGATACATCCCCGATCACCAATCTAATAACGACACCGGCCAAGCCAACAATCATTATGTACATTTTAATTTAATAATGGTTTCTGGTTTATATACAGTTGACACACGAATAATTGTAACAGAAAAAAATAACACTAAAAATGCTGTAAAAAATTGAATAAAAAAGTAACAAGTTGTAAACATTTATTCCTGTTTGGTTCACGGAAATTAGAAATGGACTTGTACTCAGTGCCGGATCTAAGAATTTTTTTCACTGGTTTTCTTTTGTTAGATTCTCACTATTTTTTTTTTCCAAACTATACGAGGTTCTCACTAATTTTTCTCATTTTTTCTAAATTGAATGGGTTTCTGGGAACCCACAAAAGTAGCCTAGATCCGCCCCTGATTGTACTTGTAATTTATTCCTGCTAAAGTATGTTTGATTAGTAAATAAAGGAAATTGAATTGAAATTCATTCTAATGAATTCCCCGAGTTATAGAAAGTTAAATTTCTTCACATATATTCTATGGAATTAAAAACACTCCATTGGAATGTGTAAACATTACTCATATACTCTTTTGATCCATTGGAAGATCACCATAATTTCCCATTAATTTTAATTCAAGAGTATATTGTTAAACTTACATAAATGAATTACAATGTGTGTAATTTTTTGGCTTTCCATATATATATATATATACTTTTTCAAATTAAAAAAAACTTAATTTAAAGTGTATAATAAATTACAATGTGTGTAAGATAAATTACGAGGTGTGTATGATAAAATTCTATAATGTATAAGATATATGTAGGAAAATTTTGATATGTGTAGGTTTTGTAGATTATATGTAGGATAATTAATGATTAGTTGATTAATTAATTAAAGAGAGAAAAATTAATAAGATAGGTTATAAATGAATTAGTATTTTACCAATATGTTCTTTATTATTTTTTTCTTCAATAATTTTCTTTTCATTTGATCCCTGTACATTGGTGCCAAAAAGTGAGTTCCAACTTCTTTCTTTTAATAAGTAATAATTTCACAAATGAGGTTAAATGACGTTAGCCTAAAGAGTTTAGCTTACAAATATATACATTGATGCCACAAAAGTGAGTTCATTAATCAATTTGGTTTAAACAGATAATTCATTTAGTATGATTATCTCATTTAAAAATATCAATATCGATTCGAAGATTAAAACCCAAAAATGATTTGGAAAACAGAAACCTAAAATTGATTTGAAGAACACACACCCCAATACTCAAGATGAAGAACCAAGTTGGTAATGTTGAATGACGACTGAATGGAAAACGGTTGAAGTTTTTAGGGGTAGGTTTGTCTTTTTAGTATTTTTAACACTTCAAAATATTAATAATTTTACAAACCAAACACAATACAAATTTTCATGATAATTAATTTCAATTCCGTCTAATTCCAATTCCTTAGAAATATTCCATTTCCTTAGAAACATTCCAATTCTTTCGTAAACATTCTGCAACCAAATGATGGGAAAAGTTTGTTGCATGTTGTACGTCCAAGAATGAACATAATCAGTACACTCAAATGATCAATTAGTTTAAAAGATTATAAACGTTTAAGTGAATAACAACTAAGAGATATTGTTGATGCAACAAATAATAGACCAAGGATAGTAGCTGGGCTGGTTAGGCAAAAGGGTTGAAGGGTTCGGCTTTGCCTAACCCAGGTCGTGGGGTCCCCCCACGTTTGCAAGACGTGGAGAGAGGTTCACTAGATTGGTTTTGTTGTTTGCTAAAGATCCTCCTCTGAAGTTCAGATTCGAATGTATAAGCAAAAATGAATGTGTGTGTTGAATGTGAAAGAAAGTGTCTTGCATGAAGCAAGTACTCGAAGAGAGTGACTAGAGATTTCAGGAATCAGAACGGGCCTTTGGAATGTCTTACACACTTAATGAAGTGTCACTCCTATAGGGAGAGCCTTAGCTCAAAGAGGAATGTGTTGACTAGTGAACATGCTTGCAGTGGGGGTTTTGCCCTTTTTGGGGGTTGAAGCATTTGACCTGCGGGTAAAAGGCTGTGCTCTGTGGACCTGTGTCACTTTTGCGGCTGGAGAGTTTGGTGAAGTAATCAGAGATGTGACTGCCTACTGTTCACGTACTATTTTATCTAATCTCCCGGGTTTCCAACCTTTGAACCGTTTAACCTTTTTAGCTTTAATTTGTCTAAGTCGTTTTATTTGGTCTTGGGCTACCCCCGTCATCAGATATATAATCTTTAAAATAATAATGGATCATTATGAAATAAAAATATTTATTCTTTAAGTAATTAAACAGATAAATAAATAGTATTTGGAGTCAATGTTCGTTTATTTGTTCACTTAAAGGGGGTTTATTAATTATTTGTATCATAAGCTTATACAAACAATGGGGATTGCTAGAATGAGAACCACCACGAGTTATGAGAACCACGAGAACCGCGTCCCGCGAGTGGCCGTTGGCGACGAAATTTTTTTTACACCTAGATCCGTATATTTTAGCGGGGGGTTTAAATTTTCGGTTCAAACGGCGCGCCCGAGGGGGTAGTTTTTTACGCCCAAAGTTTGGGTTTTTTTAATTTTTTTAATTTTTCTTTTTTTTTACCAAATTTTGGGCGTAAAAAACTACCCCCTCGGGCGCGCCGTTTGAACCGAAAATTTAAACCCCCCGCTAAAATATACGGATCTAGGTGTAAAAAAAATTTCGTCGCCGACGGCCACCCGCGGGACGCGGTTCTCGTGGTTCTCATAACTCGTGGTGGTTCTCATTCTAGCGGCTCCCTACAAACAATTATCTATATCTTTATCTAAATATATAATATATAAATACAATATATGTATTATTAGGTAATTAATCAAAGAGTTTGATTAATTATGTAAGCCATTAAAAACAGAATGAATTAATTCATTGGATTAAAAGTTAATCCAATTGGTTTAACTAAAATGTTTAACTTTATGTCCAAGTTTCTCATTAGGGTTTTAAGGTGGTAGAAACATTATAAATGGAGGGTTCTAGGTGGTTTTTTACTAATAGCAGTTTTACACTTGAGTAACATAACCGGAAAAATTTTAACTTTCTCTCCCTATTCATGTGTGTGTCTCCACCTCTAGCAGCCACATCCACCGTCATCGCTATTGATTGCTGCTCCTCGGGGACTTTATCAGAACATTGGGTATGGAAAGGATAGTCTCCAAAGGGACTATCCTCCACATATCCAAGGGTGTGGGGATGCTCCTCCTCTATTTTTTTATTATTATTTATTTGATTTAAATAATTAATGAAAACAAAGTAAATAAAAGTAAAAAAGTTACATTTAAAGAAAACATAAAAAAACAACAACCTAAAGTTACATTTAAATAAATAAAAAAACACACCTAAAAAAAACCTAGAGTTACATTTAAATTAAAAAAAAAACACTTAAAAAAAACCTAAAGTTACATTTAAAAAAAACTACACTCCTCCACTCCATTTTTTCCTAATTTTGTCCTTCATCATTTGTAAAATGGGACGGTCTTCCGGTGGATAGGAGCTAAGGTCGGCCGTCATTATTTTCCATTCCTCCCACTCGTGCGCTTCTTGTTGCTTCTTTAGCTTCTCCTCGGCTAGTTTTTTTTTCATCTTTACCTTCTCGGTTTGCGTGTCGTTAAAGATTTCCTTGAAATATTTCAACTCGGCCATAACACTTTCCAACCTCGAACCACCACCACTTCCTGATGCGGCTTGTTTCCTTTTTTCAGCCGCTATTTTTTTACTTTTGTCCCTTCCTGGGGGACGTTCTCCATCTTCAATCGGCTCCTCCTCATAGTCGGGCTCGTCGTTGATATTTATTTGGCAACGACCGGTTGAGCCTCCAACGCTATAACTTCCTGACTCGGAAGTTTTAGACCGTTTCGTTGCTCGTTTCGCTTGTGCAACCTCATTTTGACATCCCTTCCATTTTGGGTGATCCTTTACAACTAGCCAAGCACGGACATGTGGGAAAGGAGCTTTGCTCTCATTTTCGTATAAACGCACCGCTTCATTGAAAACATTTTCGTGGTTCCACCCACTCGGTTTGTTGGCGAGCGTTGTGTTATAAAACCCACAAAAGCGGTTGATCAACGTATTCATCTTGCGCCACTTCGAGCGTTGTGTTATAAAACCCACAAAAGCGGTTGAAAGCATTTGGCATTTGTTGGTAACCCGCAAAAGCGTTGTCCATTACGGGTGTGTAGCCGGATGACGAAAACGGGTGTGAACTTGAGTTGGGATTATTTGGGTTGTAGGGATCCATAATTTTTTTAAGGTTGGGAGAGGTTTTTTTTTATAAAGATGGGAGAAAAGTGAGAGTAGTTTGGTAAAAAAGTGGGGTGAAAAGGGGTTTAATTTATAGTGGTGGGGTGATTTTTTTTTTTTTTTAAAAAAGGTTGCAAGTTACCGTTGAGGGCCCACCACATTCAAAAATCTTGGCCCGTCTCCAACGTTACAATTCCGACGAAGAAGCCGTGCCGGGCCCCAAGGGGGCGGTGTTCGACGTGGCTAGGGGGGGGGGGGGGGGGACGGCCCTCTGCCGATCCCCATACCCAATGGTCTCATTGTCATTACCCGAGGGTCGCATGATCAAAACCAAAACAGTTCAGTTCCGTTTGTCATGAGGTACAAATTAGGTACGGAGAAGAAATGCGATAGAGATTGTGTCGGTGATTTATAAAGATTTGGACTAGCATCTCGATCATGTTATCACAGTGTGCCAACCTTGTGGTGATTCTCTCTAGCTGGTCATGGTACTTCTTCTAACACCCTATGGACTATGGTTGTTTATTTAGATCGCCGGAAAGAGTTTCATATAAAATATAATATAATACAAATACTCTGTTGCAATTTCTTTTTGTAGAAACTTAATGTAGAATCCCAACATTGGTATCAAAGTTGCTTTTATAGACCCTAAATACCCAAAATTCGGTTAAAGAGTTAACTCAAATTAAAAGGTTTTATTTTATAAACCCTTAAAAATTCAAAATTCATCATTTTTATTCTATTAATTTAATTGAAATAAGTTTGAAACTGTATTATTTTAGGGGTAAACTGCCATTTTGGTCCATAAGGTTTGGTCCCTAAGGTTTGGTCACTTTTATCACTTTAGTCCAAAACTCAAGCCTTTTGCATCTGGGTCCCTGTGGTTCCAGTTTTATTGTCATTTGGGTTCAAAAATAAAATCAGCTCATATTTCTCAAATTAAATCCTTCTATTTTATCATTTTCCTTAGGGGCAAAATGGTTATTATATAGAAAATTTATATAATATATAAACTCTCTCTCTCTCTCTCTCTCTCTCTCTCTCTCTCTAAACACCCCTCCTAGGGGCAAAATGGTTATAATATAGAAAATTTATATAATATATAAACTCTGCTCTCTCTCTCTCTTTCTAAACACCCCTCCGTTTCTCTCTCTCTCTATCACAAGAGCACCCCTCTGTCTCTCTCTCTCTGTCTCTCTCTTCTCTCTCTATCACACGCTCAATGGTGGAGACGGTAGTGGATGATCATGGTAAAGACGATGGCGGTGGTGGATGTTAAAGGTGGAGACGATGGCGGTGGTGGATGATAATGGTAGAGGCGGTGGCGGATGATAAAAGGGTTGACGTTGATGTGGAACTTGGATCTGGTTTTCGTGTGAAACTTGGATCTAGTTTTGGTTCAGATCTGAAAGATTTGTAAATGAACGAAAGGTTGCGTTGGTGAGAAGAAGGCAAATGGTGGCTGTGGTGAGGAGGTGGTGTTGGGGAGGGGAACAGTGGCTGTGGTGAGAAGAAGGTGGTGGTGGCGGCTGTGGTGAGGAGGTAGTGGTGGCGGTGGTGGTTAAAATGTGTTGTAGTGGCGGTGGAATGCAAGATCAGAAGCTCCGACGAGATGCTTGGTGCGACGGTTCAAGCGACGAGGTTTCCGATGACCCACATTTTTTTCCGGCCAGTTGTTCAGATCTGAGATTAGCTATGCCCCTTTTTCAAACTCCCATCTTTTTCCATTTTTTTCATCTCCGAATAGGTATGTTGATCGGTTGTTTGTGGTGGTGGTAGTTGAATAGATCGGAAAGATTTAAAAAATTGACCGGAGATTGGAGGTGGTGGTGGTGGCAGTGGCGGTGGTTGAACAAATATGAAAGAATGGCAGCTGATGGGTTGTTCGTGGCAGCGGCTACTTTGTGGTGGTGGTGGTGGGTGTAGTACCCAGCCAGGGGCGCAGGATTTAAGGGGCGGGGAGGGGCGCCCGACCCCCGAACTTTTCGGTCAGTAGTGTTATATATGTAAGTTTCGTATTAGATTTTGTAGGTATATACGTTTTCGACCGCCCGGTTTTAATTTTTTATTTATATAGCCCAAATATTATAGTCCAAATCATTATATTTGGTAGAATACTAGAATGTATATTATATAACCCAAATCAAATCATTATATAGCCCAATTTAAAAGCCTACCCTATAAAAAAAACCAAATTCGTTTACTTTGGGGCATCGACCAGAAGAACAAAAGCCACAAGTGAGAACTGCAGAAGGGGGGGGGGGGGACGCAGGTTCCAACTGTTCGACTTCAGTTTCTTGTTCTAGAACAGAAGCCAAAACGCTGCTCGTTGTTGTGGTTTTGTACTCTTTTCCGACTTCTTCTATCTTCATAAGGTTAAAGGTATGTGTTTTTTATCTTTAGGTTTAATTTAGGGCTGCAATTTATGTGATTTAGGTTGAAATTGGGAGAGAAATTGGTCCGGATTTTTGCCCTAAACTTGTTGAATCCTTCTATAACTATGTCTAATTTTATTTGTTTAATCTTATTGTGATTTGATTTAGATAGAAATTAGAGTTTGAAATTTAGGGCGATTTGTTAACTTGTTTTGTTATTAGATTATGCTATGGGGAAGAATAAAATGATAACTTCTTTTTTAATGTTTGAGAACGTTTTTTGTTTGATATTAATGTTTGACCGACCCGAATCGAATCACCGACGTCCGACCCGAACATACACCTCGAAACTACGCGATAGAAAATTTGTTTTAGGTCTGTTACCTTCCGACCCCCCGAACTTTTTTTTCAAGCTTTGCCACTATACCCAGCGGTGGTGTGGCGAGCGTGCAGTGGTGAAACAGATCCACTTTTAATGACCATCTTGCCACTGAGGAAAATGATAAAATAGTAGGATTTAATTTGAGAAATATGAGCTGATTTAAGTTTTGGACCGAAATGGCAAAAAAACTAAAACCACAGGGACTCGGATGCAAAAGGTTTGAGTTTTGGACTAAAGTGGCAAAAATGGCAGTTTACTCTTAAAGGTATTTTGGATGGTGGAAATTGAAAATGCCAAAGGGACGTTGAAAAAAGGACCCCATGCACGTAAACCAGAGCCTCCCGCTTCAAAAACTACAGGTGAGTGTCTGTGGCACGGGGCTGTGCGCCCAGGCACGCCCCCGTGCTCAACTGTCTGATGTCAAAAAAGTTTCTGCCGAGAAGGTGGACGGGCCGTGCGTACCCAGCACGCCCTCGTGTCCACCATACTGTAAGTTTTCTGTTCTACATTGTTACTGGCACTTTGGCCACGTGGCCGTGTCTCCATAGTACGCCCCAGTGCTGAAAGTGCCAGTAACCATAAAAATTGTTATTTTTACCCACTTTTTACATATTTAATCAAAACAAATCCTATTTGGGACACATTGAGGACCATGTGTAATTTAAGTGTGGGGGGGATGTTAAAACCTTGAATCGTTTGTCCTAAAAACAAGTCTTACACAAAACTCGCCTTGGAAAACCGCTAATCACCCCAAACTTTTTCAATTTTTTTTATTTTCTTTTTACTTATCTTGGTTTAGTTGGGTAAAATAAGTTCTAAAAATATGTTTTTACCAATTTACACCTGATAGCGTCGTGATAAAAAGAACCAATTAAGAAAATTATAAAAACGGGAATAACAAATCTTTGTAAAATTTGATTATATATACATTTCTACACTATAACCCTTTTCCCACAAAAGTGAGTTTTGAGCCTTTACCGAGCATACAAATACACATCCATACTAATTGCTCAATTTTCGTTTCTTGTAAGAATAGCCTGTTTGGTTCTTACAAACCTAGAACTTGCCAAAGCGATACATTCCAAATCCTTACCGACACAAATCCAAGTAAGTAAATGATGGGGCATTAGGATTAAACCCATTTTTCACTTCAAACCTTTATTTTTCTTGACCAAAAACATCTCTCTAGATAAACCCCTTTAAGCCTTAACCCTTTCATTTCTAAACCCGCAAAATACATACTTTTGCAAAAAAAAAAAAAACCACCCACATCCTCAAACCTTTCTAGTTTCACCTTTTATTTTTGTAAAAAGAACAGTTATAAAATTACAAGTATGGCTCAGTTTCAACTTTGGTAATAAAAAAACCAAAGTATTTTTGCTAAGCCACAAAGCAATGGAAAAACCGATACTTTTTACGCTTTTTCACCGTTTTTATCAAACACACCTACCCGAACCACAAGCTACCCTTTAAAGCCCTCTTGATATCTACAAGGATTAAACGTCACAAAGGAGGAGGTTTGATTATTTGTCAAGCCTATAGTAGGAGTAAGTTTCAAACCGTGCACGCGCGTTTCCAATTAAACAACTTCGGCCGAGTGTTGAGTGACCACTTGTGAGGTGTGTAAGTTTGTATATAACTAAATAGAATTTTATAAAGGCATGTTACACCTAAAAGAAATATTTTTTCTTAATATGTGTTTTAAATAAATGATGACGAATAAGATTGTAAATAAAATAAAAGCAAAATAAATTTAGAACTTGGATTCCCGACACTCTAAAGATAAGCCCAAAACTTCTCTTCTACCTAAATAGTTAGTGGCAAGTGGGTATCGAACACAGGGAGTTTGTGGAATATGTGTTATTTCAAGGTTTATCTAAATTAACTAGATTAAACTAATTGCAATAAAAGTAAAGTTCAAGAGTTGATTTGATTGATTTGAGTTTTAAAACTAAGAGTACTGTTCTAATTGCAAAATGAAAGTTTTGGTTTGTAAACAATATAGAGAAAAATGACCATCTTTAGTTTCCGGTTTGCTTCGACGTTTGTGCTATCATTCCACTAGAAAGAACTACATAGACATAGTTCATGTGTGATTAATTGTAGTGATGAAAGGGAACTAAGTACTCAGATTCCTAGAACGTGAGGTTGTAACCCGATGATCAATTAACCCTTACCCAAGCCTAATTCTACCCATGATATCTCGATTGCCAACGGCACCAAGAACGTATGGTTTCAAACTAGATTAACATAAGAATCAATAATTTACAAACAATCAATCACACACCATAACAAATAAATCATAAAGATGAAGTTCGTTATTCTAGAAATAAGGAATTCAAGCACAAATTCTTACATAACCTTCAACCAAAGATGATCATAACAAGTTTAGCCACTCATGGCTTGAACAAACATCATAACAAAGTCTTGATCTTCCAAATAAGTTAGAAACATAAGAACAATGATTCCAAATGTCTTCAAGCTCCCAAGAACAACCAAATTTTTGTCTCCAAGTGAATGTAACCGAAAATAGCATGATTAGAGACATAAAAACCCATCAAAATGACCAATTAATGCATGAGTTACAATGTCACACCAGTCGGCGCCGTAAGCTACGCCAAGCACCGTAGCTTACGGCGATAAACAAGTCAACAGGGTCAAATATGGCGCCGTAACCTATGGTGCCAGCCGTAAGCTACGGCACCCATTATGTCTTTACGGCGGTTAAGAACTGGGCTACGGCGGAACTATTTTGCAAAAGTGGGGACCGTAACCTACGACTGAAGTGCTTTCCCTTGTTTCCTTTGTTGCATGTTGATTTCTCCAATCTTGTTTCCACCATCTTGCAACTTCCATCCAATCTTCACAAAAGCCAATCCTTATGCACTTTAGCACCTACAAAACCAAACAAATAGTAGTTACCAAGTTCAAGCAATTAACCGTGCAAAGCATGGGATTTTAATCTTTTTAAAACACTTAAGGGTTGTCCTATGGACCACCCGTCACATCCCCACACTTACCCATTGCTTGTCCCAAGCAACCCATTCAAAAACCATTTCACAACCACAAACGATCAATCATGCAAACCAAGCTAAAATGTACCGTCCTTCTACTAACCTTTTATCATACCACAAGACACGCCCCTCGCATCAACTCTCGGCGACAAGAAATATTAGCACATTATGCTAAAATACGCTCCATACAAGTGTGTGATTGTGCGACAATAAGCTTGTATACAAATCAAGTCTCCTCCTAATAAGTATTTAGCATGCTTATGAATCAAAAGGACCTATGGGTTGTAACGAGGCTATGTGTAAAGGTAGGAAATAGTGGGAATGTGAAAGTAGCTCATTGATTCGACCCGACTTTTATTTCTACTACTAAACAATGCAACATCAACTATATACAAAACATCATCAACTTCTCAATTACTATTGCAACTAAATACTTCTTTTTGTATTTTTCTCATATTTTTTTTCTTTTTTTTTGAATAATAAAGATCAACAATATATACAAGAACATCAACAATCACAAACTAAACTCCTAAACCGGGTCGTCTCAATAGATAAAGTTTTGTAAGAAGTAGGTTTGGGTCACAACCGAATGGTATAAGGCTCAAACATGGCTTTCTAAAGACCAACCCCCCACCCCTCACAATACCAAGCTCATATATGTAACGTATGAGGTCCAACCCACCAGTCCCACACTCCCACACATCTAGACAAGGCTACCTAAAAGTCCCCTATCATTTTTAAAAGCATGCTAATCCTAGGCTTCAACAAGAATTCATACACAAGTTCTATTAACACAATACACACACCGCCACTAACAACAAAGAAAGCATCTCTAATAATCATGTGTGGCTCAAACCCTCACCAAGAAATGACTAGAAAAAGGGTGTCGGTGTGTCAATTGGAACAATATCAAGTGTTCAAATTTCAACAATTTTTCGCTCGGTTTCACAAATTTTTAAATTTCTCAAAAATTTCTCAAAAATTTCCCCCCATCCCCACACTTGGGATACATTGTCCCAATGTATGGCTTTGAAGGGAAGATCGCTTTTAACGAAAAACATTAGCTTTCGCTAATATTCTCAAACCCCAAATTTCTTTTTGATTTTTTTATTTTTTTATGAAAATTGAAAACACACCACCACTAGCACATCCCATAAATCACATCAACATATAAACACCACCCGACCTCCCAACCATAAACATAAACATGAAAAGTATACACAAATATACAAGAGAGCGAAATACGACCTGGTCAATAGTACTTTGGCTGCGGAGGCCCAAAAATGGAAGTCATCATGTCATTCCATTGTCCAAACCCAAATGCTCCGCTACTGCTGCTGCTGCCTTGACCACCCTCTTGACTAGCCTGCTGATGACCCATGGTGTGTGGATCCACCCATTGAGAATGGTGTAATGGTGGGGTGGGATACGTCACACTACCATCATATGGCGGCAATGTGGAATAATCCATAATTGGTGGGTCCGCAACAACCGGCTGACCCGCATGCCACTGATCATGCATCCTCCGTTGACGATCATCCAAGTTACGGTTGTTCACTTCTTCATGGTGGGCATACATATGAGCTCGATTTCATTGCTCATTTCTATCATAGCTCTGTTTAAGAGCTCTCACCATGCTAGCCCCCATATAAGTCTGTTGATCAAAAAGCATTTGATTGGGTTCTGACCAATCACCAAAAGTAGGCTGTCGCCTCTGCTCAATAATCTGCCCCATGTTTCCCGTGTGAGCCCAGTACGGATCATAATCCTGCTGTGCATAGTCGAATGCACTACCAACATACCCTGACTGCATCCCTGCTCCACAAACACTACCACTTGGGCCAGCGCCTCCCATCGCAACATCAACCGTGAATGTGTCCTCACGGTAATCATCGTCACCACTAACCTCCTCATCACTCACCTCAGGCTCATCAGCCTCGCCCGGTTGTAATGGCCTAGCATCCGCTTTCAAAACTCTCCACCGTCTCCCATCGGTCTTCAACTTATGGTACCTTTCTGACTCCTTGTACTCCCATCCTGGTCCCAAATTCTTTATATCGAATGGCTTAAACCTCTTGTACGAGCCTTTGTCCTCGGCTCCAATCGCCCCATATTTCTTCAATAATGCCGTAATCAACCGGCAATGGGGAACAATCTTTCTCTCACCACTATTTCGGCTGAGCCAAATATTGTTCAACACTAGGAACCGAAATGGGACCATGGGTGATCCATGCATCAACATGTATAAAACTGGCACCTCCTGAAATCTCACCTCCATTTTATCACCCCGCCGCGGGATGACATTGTGTGTACACAACACCAACAATAACTTCGCTTCCATTCTCAAGTTTCTTCTCAACAATTTCTCGTGTGTAGTACCCGGAAGAAAAAGGTAATCGAGCATGTGTTGCCATTGGGGGTGTTTTTCGGGCTCGTGGTAAAGATGTTTAAGGCTTGGATAAATGTATTGATTCGACGATTTACTATCAAACTTTGCAATGCGGCGCAAGGAATCATATGACATCTCGACCTTCACCCCGTTACACATTCCAATGAGCTTCATCTTACTTGGAGCCTTGAACGGAGGACATTCAAGCGTGGCCATCCATTCTTGAACTTGTTGGTCATACATTGTCTTGATCTCATTATCATAACATTTAAGCGCCGCCTCCCAACCCAAGGCCTTAAACTTATCCGTTATCCCAAAAGGCCCGAAATCAACTTCCCGAATCTCTTTCTCACAAATAAATGCTTCTTTCCTTTGTTGCAACATGTTCATTTGTTCGTGAAACAACTCCGCTCGCCATTCTTCAGGTTGATCGAGTAGTGAACCGGATGTCCACTCCGATTTTGGACCCCTTGGAGGAGCATCTTCCTCCGAATCCGGGTCACCAACCCTAACCAACCTTCTTCTTTTCTCTTGTTGTGACTCCGGTGGAGTTGACTTGAGGAACTTGCACCCGCTTTCTCTTTTGTTCTCACCATTTCCTACACACATTCACAAACCACACACAAAATAATGTAAGTTCAACTTCACAAACTTCCCCACACTTGCTTTATATTATGGGTATAGATGTGCAAACTCCAAAGATTTATCCATTCAAACAAAAATTCGGCATGATGTCTCTATAAATTAAAGTTTCCCAAAAGTTTTAAATCAAGACATCATATACATCGATAACCAACATTCAATAACTCAACAAAATCCTATCCTCTATCTTTTACAAGCAAGTGTGTAAGCAAAAACAAGAATGGAAACTTACAAACCGCAATGTACTTCAAAGAATGAAAGGAAATTGCATACCTTGACCTTGTAGAGGATGAAAATAACAACCACTTCAAGTTAAACAAAAACCCACTAAAAAGCCCCAAATTTTCGGCCCCCTTATGCTCAAATCAGACCGCCAAATAAAGGAATCTTCGAAATATAAGGATAAATCTAAATTCCTTATGAAATTTTACCCAAGATGGACCCAAATATCACTGGATTTGGTCAAGATTTGAGGAAAATGTGGAGGTTTGAAGGTGGAAGTTATTAGGGTTCTTGTGTAGAGAAGAGGGATGAAGAAGAAGAGAGGTTGTGTGGTTGGGGAATGATGAAAAAAATGTGTGGATTTGGAGTTACATGAATTATTATTATTAATTAATAATGTTGATTTTTTTTATATAAAAGCTGCCGACAAACAAGTCCAAAAGCCACTGCCCAACTTCACAGCACGCCGTAGCCTACGGCAATCGCCGTAGGTTACGGTGATCACTGGGCTCTTTTTCTCCGCCGTAAGATAGTTGCAATGCGGCGTAAGGCAAAATTTTCATCATGGCCACCGTAAGCTATGCCAATGGCCGTAGCTTACGGCGCATACTGGGCGAATTTGGACCTTTATTTTTCAATTGCAAACACTTGTTTTAATTTATTATTTTTTTTAACTTTTCTAATTTTTTGATTTTTATGGTCTTACAATTTTAAAAACGTGAAAATTATACCCTACCCCCGTTATTAAAAACTCGTGTTGTACTCAACACTATGTTCGGGCAATTCGTAAGAATTTCTCCACACTTGTTTCAAACACAAGTTTTAAACGGAGACGGTAATTATTCAAAAACAAAACAAACAAACTAAGCTACCTATGTACAAATATCAAACCTGGGCCTCTCATGCTTCCTCGTCATCCAGTGGGCGTAGAATGTAACCCACTTTGTCGAGCTCAAGATTGTTGATGTCGTTGCCTTCCAAGTACGGTTTAAGCCGATGCCCGTTCACCGTTTGTTGCTTATTAGTTTGCTCATCTTGAATATCGACATCTCCAAATCTCCCCACTCTTCGGATGACATAAGGACCCATCCATTTGCTCTTGAGTTTGCCCGCAAACATTTTCAACCTTGAGTTGTACAACCACACTTTTTGACCCACTTCAAAGTTCTTCTTTCTTAACTTTGCATCATGAACCTTCTTTAGTTTGTATTTATATGCGGATGAACATTCGTATCCTTCATCTCTAATCTCCTCGATTTCGCTTAGTTGAAGCTTTCTTACTCGACCCGCTTCGTCATAATCAGCATTAACAGTTTTGATTGCCCAATGTGCTCGATGTGCTAACTCCATTGGTAAATGACATCCCTTCCCATACACCATCCGGTAAGGAGTAGTACCAATTGGAGTTTTGTAGGCCGTCCGATATACCCACAACGCATCGTCAAGTTTACTTGACCAATTTTTCCTATCCGTTCGCACCGTCTTCATGAGGATTTCTTTGATTTGACGGTTGGACACTTCGACTTGTCCACTAGTTTGCGGATGATACGGTGTAGAAACTCGGTGGTTCACATTATATCTTTTCAACAATTTCCCAAAATTAAAATTCTTAAAGTGTGAACCACCATCACTTATTATCACCCTTGCTACACCGAATCGAGCGAAGATGTTTGATTGCACGAACTTGCACACAACGGAATGGTCATTAGTTCTTGTAGCGATAGCTTCTATCCATTTTGAAACATAATCCACCGCAAACAATATATACAAAAACCCATTTGAATTTGGGAAAGGACCCATGAAGTCTATTCCCCAGACATCAAACACCTCAACCACCAAGATTGGTTGTAGAGGCATTTCATCCCGCTTCGATATGATTCCCACTTTTTGATAATTTATGCAATTTAAAGCAAACTCGCAAGAATCTTTAAAAATTGTGGGCCAATAAAACCCACATGACAACACCCGATAACCCGTTTTGTTCCCAATAAAATGCCCTCCACATGCCGACGAATGAGCATGGGTCAAAATCTCTAGTACTTCGGTCTCGGGAACACGTCTTCTTATCACTTGATCGGGTCCAATCTTAAATAAGTCCGGTTCATCCCAAATGTATTGTTTAACTTGGCTTAGAAATTGTTGTCTTCTCTTCTTCATCCAATGATTTGGAATTGCACCATTGGCCAAATAATTTACATAGTGAGCATACCAAGGTGCAACAAAAGTAGATACGGCCAACAATTGCTCATCGGGAAACCGCTCATTAATCTCGCTTGGGTCATCAACATCTTCTAATGGAATTCGGGACAAGTGATCCGCAACAACATTTTCACAACCCTTTTTAACCCGAATCTCCAAATCAAACTCTTGCAACAAAAGCACCCATCAAATCAACCGGGGCTTTGCGTCCTTCTTTTCCATCAAATATCGGACCGCACTATGATCCGAATACACGATCACCTTGCTCCCCCAAATGTAGGATCTAAACTTGTCCAAGGCATACACCACCGCTAATAATTCTTTTTCGGTTGTGGTGTAATTCAGTTGCGCCTCGGCGGAACAATTTTGCAAAAGTGGGGACCGTAACCTACGGCCAGAGCCGTAGGTTACGGCGCTGACTGAAGTGCTTTCCCTTGTTTCCTTTGTTGCATGTTGATTTCTCCAATCTTGTTTCCACCATCTTACAACTTCCATCCAATCTTCACAAAAGCCAATCCTTATGCACTTCAGCACCTACAAAACCAAACAACTAGTAGTTACCAAGTTCAAGCAATTAACCGTGCAAAGCATGGGATTTTAATCTTTTTAAAACACTTAAGGGTTGTCCTATGGACCACCCGTCAAGGTGTGTAAGTTTGTATATAACTAAATACAATTTTATAAAGGCATGTTACGCCTAAAAGAAATAATTTTTCTTAATATGTGTTTTAAATAAATGATGACGAATAAGATTGTAAATAAAAAAAAGCAAAATAAATTTAGAACTTGGATTCCCGACACTCTAAAGATAAGCCCAAAACTTCTCTTCTACCTATTCCATTTGGGTGTGTAAGCCACATGAGTTTTGCTTGAGGAAAAGCAAAGATTCAAGTGTGGGGGTATTTGATGTACGTAAAATACAACATATAAATTATATCAATACGGCGTAAAATCAAACCTTTTTCGGTACTAATGTTGGAAAAAGCATGTTTCTTTGCTTCTTTTTAATTTACAGGGTCAAAAGAGCTTAAACTTACAAAAGAAGCAAAATAACAGCAGAAACCAACATAAATACAAAGAAGGATGATTGACATGACTCGCCAAGCCCCGATCCATATCCAAACCAACAAAATAACAAGAACAAAAGCTCTGGCATGGGGTCGTGCCCACCAGGCATGGGCCGTGCCCAGTCAAGATTCTCTGTAGAATAAAAGAAAACAGCAAAATACAAACCAGACAGACCAACACGGGGCCATGCTAAGGCAAAACGGGGCATGGTCAACTTTAAGATTCGCAGAATCAGAGATAGTACAACAAGTACAATGGCCACGGGCCGTGCCGTTGACACACGAGGTCGTGTTAGTACAAGATCTGACACTGCAGTTAATGAAGAAGAGGGAGAAGGAAGGCCACGGGGGCCATATGAACTAACTGACTTCAGCTATAAATAAGGGTGCTTAGTTTCATTCCAATCCATCCATTGGCAAACCACTTCTCTCACACTTGCCATCACTCCACCACCACTACAACACCAACACCAACACCTACCACCATCATCCATCTTCCATCTTTTAGAGTGTGTAGTAGTCTCGGGATCCAAGATCAATCGTAAGAGTTCTTTCAAACAAACGCCATGCTTGGATAAAATCTTACATCATTTGGTGAAGACAAATCTTTTATGTATTACTTTTTTGATTTCCAACCTTTGGTTCCTTTTTATTTGGGTATGTATTAGTGACTTTAATAACTAGTTTTCTATATTGAAGGCGAATTTGTTTAACCATTCTTCATGTTTTATTGATTCACTCATTCGTGTCTTTGCGGTCTATATAAAGCACGTTAACTGCCTTGAAGGGGGTTAGAAGGGTGGTTGGGTAATTCTATGTCTCGTTCAGTGTATAGATCCTGCGAGAACCTGGTTCAAGCCTAGTAAGACTTCACGAGTGGGCGGTACAATCTGCCTCGGGAGAAGTAAGAACCGCTTGAATCCCTTATTTATAAACTACTATTAAAACTTTAAACCAACCTTGCGGGACTGTATCCTTGCTGACTCAGACCAATAGGTTGAGGGAACACTGATTGGAAGGGAGCCTAGCACTTTTCTCATTAATAACTTACTTAATTATCTTTCAGTAATCCGACCTTGCGGGACTGTATCCTACCTGACTCAGACCAATAGGTTGAGGGTAACGCTTCCTTGTAGGGGGCTTACTACTATAGCTTAATGATAATCTCTTAAAATGCCCAAAGTGGGGAAATCATTAAAGGATACATAAAAGAGGGTTGGAACCAAATGATTCCTTCTTGTCTATTTGTTTTTCTTATATTTTACTTTTATTTTCTTAGTTTATCTTTTTATAACTTTCAAAACTTTTTATCAAAATTTTGTTAGATTAGACGTTAATGATAAGCCGGTACTAAAAGCTCTTGTGTCCTTGGACGACCTCGGTATCTTGCCATCACTATACTACGTCCGCGATGGGTGCACTTGCCCTAACGTGTGTAGAGTGATAGTATTATATCGTGTTTTATAAATTTAAAACTTGATTCGCGAGTAATAAAAGCTTAAAATATATCTAAAATTTATATACACCCGCACACACGTACCAAACCACTAAAACACCACAAATCTTTTTCAAAAATAGTGTTTTGTTAGTTTGTTTTGTCTTGTTTATAGTTTAAGTTAAAAACCAAGTTCTAAAAGTTCAAGTTTTCACAAATTTACAACCGATAGCGACGTGATAAAAAGAACCGTACAAGAAAAATTCATACAAAGGTATGACAATCTTTTTAAAATTTGATTGTGTATATGTTTTAACACATTTACCCTTTTCCCACAAATTGTGAGTTTTGAGCCGTTTCCGAGCATTCATTATCATATCTTTACTAAATGCTCACTTTTCATTTCTTATGTGATTAGCCTGTACGGTTCTTACAGATCTAGAACTTGACAAGACAATACATTCCTGGCCCTTACCGACTAATCCAAGTAAGTACATGATTGAGACATTAGGACCATAAACCCTTTTTCTTTTTCAACCTTATTTTCTATTTATCACCCCACAAAAATTTTCCCTTAGTTAACCCCTTTTGGCCTAAACATTTCATTTCAAAACCCGCAAAACACCATTTTGCATAAATCACCCATCACCCAAAACCATCTTTTACTTTTACACCCATTTATTTTAGTAAAATTCGTTTCTTTTGAAATACGTAAAAATATGTGACTTAATTTTCTTGTGAATATTCTATCCAAAAGAAAGAAATATATATATATATATATACATACATACAGTTGCTTGAAATAAAACAAGCAAACTTATTGCTTATAAGCATTTAGTTGGTACCTAAGTTACAAATAAATTTTCAAAAAAAAAAAAAAACCCGACATTTTACGCCTTTAGCTACTTTTTCATATTAAACTACCATACCCTTAACCGAAAACCTACTCTTTTAAAGTCCTCTTGATATTTACAAGGATTATGTTAAAAAGGACGAGGTTTGATTACTTGTCACACATATGGTAGGAGTAAGTTCTATACTGGTATCGAGCATTTCACTTATACATCTTCAGCCGAGTGTTGAGTGATCACTTGTGAGGTGTATGAATTTGTATATAGCTAAATGAAATTTTAAAAGGCATGCTATGCCTAAAAATATTTATTTTTCTTAAAAAGTTCTAAATAAATCATGTCGAATATGATTGTAAATAAAATAAAAACAAGAATAAAAAAAAAGAACTTGGATTCCCGTCACTCTACAAACAAGATCCGAAAACTTCTCTTCTACCTATCCCATTTGGGTGTGTAAGCAATGTTGAAGAGTTTTGCTTGAGGACAAACAAAGATTCAAGTGTGGGGGTATTTGATATGCGCCAAATGCAATTATATCAAATAAGGTATAAAAATAACCCTTTTTAGTACTAATGTTGGAAAAAGTGTGTTTCCTTGTATACTTTTGATTTTCAGGATTAAAAGAGCTTAAATGTACAAAAGGAACAAATTAATGTGAGTGCATATGTCTATCACTTTCGTCAATCACGTATTGTAGCTTAATCAGATAAGACAAGACTAGTGCTGAACTGAGCAAAACATAAAGTTTATATGTGTTGAAGTCCATCCGTACGGATGGACATAGAGGCGATCCTGACGAATGGAGGTCAAAGGCTATTCGTAACATTCCAAGTCCATTCGGACGATTGGACATAAAGTCCATTTGGATGAATCAGCAAGTCTTATCCATTCGTTAATGTAGATCCAGACGGATGGGCATGTAGTATAAATAACTTTCATGTCTTGTTCATTTAGTATCTTTTGTGACTTGAGAGTGGGAACTCTTTTCAATTGTTTTCATGGTTCTGTATTGTTACAATATTAATAGAAAACAACATTTAATTACTTCTTTGTGTCTAATCTACACACGTACTTGGATTCCGCACAAGATACGTGTTCTACACATTCAATGGTTGCGAAATCGATCCTTAGAGCGAATCCACAAGTGGTATCAGAGCGGGTGATTGATTGCACGGATTGAAGACACAAAGATTCAAGCAGATTTATCAGATTCAGAGTTGAATTCATCATCTTCTACACCTATCTTCTTTTACTCATCTTTTACTCATTCTTTTGAACTTTAAACACAGATTTAAAAAGATTTCACTGTTAAAATTGGCTAAATTTTGGATATGTTGTGTGAAAACCAGTTTTAATCAATCCTACAAAATTTCAGATAAAAATTCTAACAAAAACGACATCAAATCTTTGCAAAACATGGTTGCTTATGTTTAGATAGTTACGAACGGATGTGGTCTTGATTGAGTCGATTTGGACGGATAGACTACATTATACATTCGGACGACTCAACTCATTGAGATTCTCACATCCGGACGGATCCACATAGGTCCATCCGTACTAATCGGGATCGGATTTAAATTCAGTTTGTGTTTGTGGATTCGCACGAACGGAGAATTCTACATCCGTACGAACCAAGTTTTTGTGTTGTTTGTTTTTCAAAGTTGATTGAAGTGTTTATTTGATTGTTTACAGGAATCATGGAAGAGGAATTCTATAATGAGTTTTACAATGCATTCACAACTGAAGCAACACCTGTGACAAAGACTGCTTCAAGTGTTATTTCCGAGAGTTTGAACTATGATAATGTATACGGAAATCATCAAAAGCCACCAAAACTAATGAATATAGAAGATTATCATTGGTGGAGCAGTAGATTTGAAAACTGGGTGAAGGCTTATGCTTATGATAGTTGGGTTATGTTAACTTTGGGATATGAAAAGCCGATAAACGATAAAAATGAATTACTTCATATTAAAGCATATTCAGATAATGATAAAAAGGAACACTCTTTTGAACTAAGAATGATAACATTGTTACAACAATCTGTTAGAGAAGATATTATTTTCTTGCTTCAACATGGTGAAACATCAAAGTCAATGTGGGAAGTTGAAGGTAATAGCCGAAGGTGGAAACGATATCAAGATAACAAAATATCCTTGTTGAAAAAGGAGTTTGACCTGTTCAGATGCATGAAAGGAGAAATTGTCCGACAAATGATAGAAAGATTATGTCATTTGAAAATTGAGCTAGAGAGGTTTGGAATCAAGAAGGACAAAGAAGAGATTATCGACAAACTGATCGAGGCTTTACCGCATGTCGATGATTGGCAAACATTTGTAATGATTTTGAAAAATGATGCCAAGTTTGATGAGATCACTTTGGATGGTTTGATTAAAAAACTTGAAGGTCATGATCTGAAGTTACAGAAACACAACAAAATGACCAGTTCAAAGTATCTGCAGAATGTTGATTTGTACTATCAAAAAAGTATGCTGATGAACAATCAGGAACCAAAGATCAGTACGACATTTCGTGCTGAAAATTTAGGAGATTCTTCAAAGAGCAAATCTCAGAGCTATGATCGAGGATATCATTCATCGTCTGCATTAGCTAAATCGAATTCGAATCAAAATTGGAAAGATTCTTCGAACTTGAATAGTGATTTTGCTAGACAGCATATGAGTTTCTTGCCTTCCATTCTGGAGTCTTATGAAAGTTTGGTCGCAGGAAAAATCGGCAATCCAAATATGACAAAGGAGGAATACGACCAGGTAGACCCAGAGGAGATTGAGCTCATGGATATCAGGTGGTGTATGGCTAGCGTAATCAGGAGAGCTCAACGTTTTATGGTGATCATTGGGAGAAAATGTCTTGAAGGTCCTGACATGAAGCTTGGATTTGACAAAGCTAAGGTCACTTGTTTTAAGTGTAAACAAAAAGGGCACTTCAAAAGAGAGTGTACCAATCGCCAAGCTGATGATAGTGTGAATCCATTTCATGAAGAATATGATAAGAAAACTATCTATCATTGCACCAATGAGTAGCCGTCGAGGACAAACCAAAAACAAATTGGTGAAGGTTCATCGAATGAGAGAAAACGAGGTGGAGGAGGGCATAAGAAGGGTGACCTATGCCAGCACCGAGAAGAAGAAGAAGAGTGTTGAAGAAATCGTTGACGAGAGCCAGAAGATGAAGGATGAGATTCTGAAAAAGACGACCAACAACACACCCGTGGCAGATCAAGTTGAGGTAACAACTCAAACTGAATTTACTAAGTCGTCTGATAATGCTAAATCAACTGATAAAATTGATGAAATTGATGATAAATCTGAAATCAAAACTGAAGTGTAGTGCAGGAAATGCATGGAAACATGTAGTGTCTGTACTGAGAAGGCTGAAAATTTAAGATCCAGAAACATTGAATTTACTAAAATAGAACATATTTTCAAAGAAAAATGTAACAAAATGCTTGAAACTGAAAAGGGTTTAAAAAAAAAAAGAAGAGCTGACATAAAAATGTGATATTCTTGAAAAAGAAAACAAAGTTTTAAAACAAAAGTGTTCAGCTAATTGCAACGAGTGTTTACAAAAAGATAATATTATTCAAGAGTTGCAAAAAGAATATGATGGAATGAAACTGTCATATCATACTGTAAAAGAAGCTCATGAAACTTTGAAGAGTCAGCTTAAAAGTTTGGATGGGAGATTGTCAAAATGTTTAAAAACAACAAAACTTGTTGAAGCCAAGTATGAAGATAAACAACTGGTTTTAAATCAATATATTGATGAAGTTGCTAAACTTAAACAAGAATTGGCTGAAAAAGAAAAGGTTGTGAATAAACTTCAAAGTTATCATGCTTCTTCATACATTCTGGAACGTATTTTCAACATCACACCAGATGATAAAGATTCTGAAAAGAACAAAAATGGAATTGGATCAGAATTTCATCAGGTGCCACCACCATTGGAGAATAAGTATACATTCTATGATGACGAGAAAGTGGCAAAAGCAATAAACATTGTTGACCAATTGCCTGACAATATTGATGTGACTTACACCAAATCTGATGACGTTGGTGATTCAGAGGTGGTAGGTAAGGTTGTTGAAAGCGTTCTGAAAGATGAGTTTACCAAAACAGATAAGTCTGAATCACACAATGAAAATGAGGAAAGTTTTTACAAAAACTATTTGAAAAATTCAAAATCTGAGAACAGTGCGAAAGATGATCTAGCAAGATTGGCATATACCATGATTGTATTGGACAAATTATTCTCAGATGTTGAGTTTCAATTCAAAATGTGATTCAGGATAAAATTGACAAAGTGTTCAAACTGGTAGAAATCGAGAAAACTGAAATTGCAAAATATGCTGGAAAAGCGAGCAAGAAAACTTTTTATAACAAACCTTGTTACAAAAAGAAACACATGAAGGTTGGGTTGGGTTATAAAAAGAAACAAATCCAAAAGTACTGTTTTGAAAATTCAAATTTTCAGAAAACGACGAACTTTGTTCACGGAACAAGTTCCGAAGAAGAAAAAGAACTCCAATTTAGACAACAGCCTAATGAAGAGTTCTATGATCAAAAGAAACAACAACAACATGCCAAAGATGTTTCAAAGAAAACATGCTTTAAGTGTGATCAAAATGGACATGTTGGTCGCAAATGCCCAAATCTAAAGCTTGTTGATGTTGAGAAAAAGAAAGTTGATGTTGCTCAAGAGAAAAAGAAGTCTAATATTGTGAAACAAACGTCAACCAAGTTTAAGATAAAACGAACTTGGAAGCCAAAAATATTAAAGCTTGAATCATAACAAACTTGGAAACCAAAGACACCCAGATTTGAGACAAAAAAAAAGTCAGAAATCCACGGCTTACTTGACAAAGCCAAACCAATTTTGTAAACCAAAAATTGATTTGTCAAAACAAAACATTCAAAATGAATCAAGGTTTTATCAAAGGAATGTTTTAAAAGGACAAATTTGGGTAGTCAAGAAACAGACTACTGTGAGTGACAAAAGGAAAATGGATTCAACCAACAAGGATGAAAATAAGAACGAAATAGTTTTTGTTAAAAATGACAAAGATTTTCCAAATTTGAATACTTCGTATTGTGTCACAATACCCAAGGTCAAACAGGCCTGGGTTGCATTATTCAAGTAATTCAGTTAGTGTCAATGTGCAGGTGTTCCAGCAGTCAAATGAATGTCATCATGCAGAGCGGAGCAACTTGGCACGGAGGGCACAGGAGGAGGCAGATCCCTGAGATTGAAAACAGGGAGTTGGTTTATTTTTGTAAATAAATAAAACTTAATTCAAAAATCCTAAAAATAGAAAAATATAAAAACCAAAAATATGTTTTTATTTTGTCAAAAATTGAAAAATAAAAAAATTTATTTGTTTCTAAATTTGTTAAAATCAAAATTTTCAAAAATATGTTGAATGAATATGCCGAAACCCTCATGGCTGAACAAACATGATTAATTTCACAAGTGGTTGAAAATGGTTTTAACATTGTTAAAAATCAATGTGTTGTAAATCATGTGGGGTACTTTCTGCAATAACATGTCAAGCAGAACATGGATGGCGAGATGAAGCTATCTACATGGTTTGTCAAATTTTCTTAAAACGTTTTGGATTTTAGGGGGAGTAAGAATTTTGAAAATACAAAAACATTTGAAAACTTGAAAAAGCCAAAAACATGAAAAAAAACAGAAAAGAGTTTTGTGTAAAAAGAGAAAATGATAGTACATCAGTAGACAATCACAACATGCTAAAGAAATGGAAAGTCAAATGTGATAAACGGTCTCATTGATGATATGCCAGTAGCTTTTTACACACTTAGTAGATTGATTTCGAGATATAAACCTAGAATCAATAACTTTCTTATCTCGTGGGGAACATCTCTCGGATATATGGACTTGGTACTCCGAAATCTCGTTTGAGAGGTTGCCTGATTCTGAGATACTAGGTCTTTATACTGTTTGATATCTAGGTATTATACCTGGACTTCTGATTTTGCATTAGCAATGGTCTAGACCTCGTATAATACTTTGCGTGCTTTAAAAGCTTTCCCTCTGCATAAAAATTGAAAAATATCTAAAGATATAAATCAAGTGCAGTTGTAAAGAAGATTCCTAAGTGGAACACACCTAAATTCGAGCCTTCATCTCTTTGACTGAACGGTAGTTCATACCTGAGCTCTCAAGGTCTCACACTAATCCAGAGAACAGATATCAATATAGTATATTCACCTGCAAGACTGAATTTAGGGTATCTTGATACGGGAGTATATTCTGAGGTGGGACACGCGAATAAGTTAAGTGCTTAAAACATTAATCTCGTATCTTGAATCAGTTGAACTTTGTGTGAGAATTTAAGTGGATCAGTATACTGACAATCTAGGTGAATCTTTTAAAACTTAAAGTCTAAAAAGGTCAACGATGCTTATGATTTGTCAGAAGCTGATATGATCCTCTAACACAATTCACAAAAATATGTATGTAAATAGTTTGTTGTTATTTCATTTCAGATTAAACCAAAAAAGATTTTCTGTGTCTTTTAACATAAAGTTTGTAAACATATAAAAATATTTTGTTTCTACTTTATTTTCGACAACCGATGTCTGAAAGCTGAGTTTCAAAATCTAAAGTATGTTGAGTGCGTTTCTGAAAATAAACAAGTTCATTAGTTTGAAACCAGAGGTTTTAAATCAAAAATTCAAAAACAGTTTGTGAAAATCTCCAAGGTCATTAATTTGGACTTGGATGTTAATTTGTGAGGACCTTGGATGCTTCATTGTCAAATATATAGAAGTTATTTGATAGTGGAAGAGAGCCAGGTAATTTATTTCTACAATTGAATTAAGTTATAAATCCTAGATGAACTTAAAAAGATTTATTGTCAAAATATCTGTGATAAGAGCTAGGTTTTTCGACTCTAAAATGATTAAAAATTTCTCTCATAAATGTTTTAAATTGTCATATGAGTCTTCAGATTACGATCCTGATAGCTGAGTCTAAGGGGAGTATGGAGAAAAGCTCAAAGCAATGGGGAGCTTGCAATCGAAGAGCCATGTGACTATCCTGGATGAGAAACTAAAGAGAGAGACTGCAGAAAGGGGGAGCAGCTGAGGCTGTAAGCAGATCCAAGGGGAGTCTGTTAGAGTAAAAAGGAGAGTTTGTGGAGCTAAAGTTGTTAAAGCTTTGTGAAGACTCATAGATAGAAAGCTACGAGATTGACTGTAGAAATATCCAAGGGGGAGTCTGTGAGTGCATATGTCTATCGCTTCCATCAATCACGTATCGTAGCTTAATTAGATAAGACAAGACTGGTGCTGAACTGAGCAAAGCATAATGTTTATATGTGTTGAAGTCCATCCGTACGGATGGACATAGAGGCGATCCGGTCGAATGGAAGTCAAAGGCTATTCGTAACATTCCAAGTCCATTCGGACGAATTGACATAAAGTCCATTCGGACGAATCAACAAGTCTTGTCCATTCGTTAATTTAGATCCGGACGGATGGGCATGTAGTATCAATACCTTTCATGTCTTGTTCATTTGGTATCTTTTATAACTTGAGAGGGGGAACTCTTGTCAATTGTTTTCGTGGTTCTGTATTGTTACAATATCAATAAAAAACAACATTTAATTACTTCTTTGTGTCTGATCTGCACACGTACTTGGATTCCGCACAAGATATGTGTTCTACGCATTCAATGGTTATGAAATCGATCTTTAGAGCGAATCCACAATTAACGATAAAAAACAGCATAAATACAAAAGAAGGGAAGTTGATACAATATACTAACCCTCCGAGCTTCACCCCAAGACCAAAAACAACAACTCAGAAGATAAGCACAGTCCACGCCACCAAGGCATGGGGTCGTGCCCCACCCAAAATTCCAGGAAGAAAAAGACAAACAGAAGCAGCTAAGATACACGGGGTCGTGTCCCATTGACACGGGCCGTAGTCAACTCCCATATATGCAAATCTTGGAACGTACAACAAGTACAATGGCCATGGGCTGTGCCGTTGACACACGGGGACGTGTGAGCATCTTGACTGATAAGCTCATTTAATGAAGACAGAGAAGAAGAAGGGCACGGGGTCGTTCCTACCAGGCACGGGGCCGTGTGAATCTTCTGTTTCCAACTATAAATAGGGGTGCTTGGTTCACTCACAACTCATCCCTTGGCAAACCATTTCTATCACTTCCACCACCACAACACCACCATCATCCACCACAATCATTAGAATTAGAGTGGGTAGTAGTCTCGGGATCCAAGATTGATAGTATGAACTTTCATCAAACTATGGCCATGCTTGGCTAATCTCTTACATCACTTGGTGAAGACAAAATATTTTATGTATTACTTTTGATTTCCAATCTTTGGTTAACTTTTTAATTGGGTATGTATTAATGACTTTAATAACTAGTTTTTTATATTGAAAGTGAACTTTATTCTATCATCTCTTCGTGTTTCGTTAATTCACTCATTCATGTCTTTACGGTCTATATAAAGTATGTTAACTGCCTGGAAGGGGGTTAGTGTGACAACCCGAGTTTCCAAGGTCATTACTCGACATAATACTCGTTCGCAAAGTGTTTTTTTTATAATTGGTGTGCATTATAAGTTGTTTATGTTGATATATGTTTTGTGTTAGTAATAAAAGTTATGAACAATTTATTTTTGGATGAGACTTATCACTTACACTCCCTGTGCGACGAAACTTGGAACCTTCGCCACAACACCCACCCGATGAACTTGGAGTTTTCGTCACACTCACCACTTCGACGAAACAAGACACTTTCGTCGGGAATGGGCTTTGGCCCAAGGCTGTTCGGCCGGCCCAATTTCGTTTATGTTATAACCCTTGAGATCAGTTACATTAGAGCACGTATAGAACCCTAGAGCATCTCTTTCCCTGTGACGGCAACTTAGATTCTCCGTGAAGCTCTCAGGCATTCGTAGCGGTTAGTGTCCTTTCGTTGTAGTGTGTTATGTGCTTGGTATCGTACGATATGTTGGTGACCAGGGTTTGATGATCTAGATTTCTTTTAATATTTCGAATCTTATGATTTGTATTCGTTCATGATCCTTATTTAGAATGGATGGCTCTGGTTGATGTAGCATATGAGGTTGCATGTTGTTCGTATATTTTATGACTGTGATGGAATTAATCTTTGTGGTTATGTGATCATAATAAACTATGTGATCGGTTTAGGCTTGCTTGTGAGCAGATTCGACGATGTGTGTTAAATGCTGAATCGATGTTGATTTATGATGAATAATCGCTAGTGAATTACTGGGTAGCATAATGTTAGTGATCATATATAACCTGATGTGGATGATAAATTGATCGTAATCTCACGATTGTAGCCGTAACATGTTTTAAAAGTGGGATGAAACTGTTACTTGAATGGATTCCAATGATGCTGACCGTATGATAGGAATAATGATATGATCACGTAACTGTTAGATGATCATTAGGGTTTCTGGGTTACGTAACTGTTGATGATGATCATGCTTCACCCTGATGAAATCCTGTGCCGACGAAATCCTGTGTCGACGAAATCTCAAGTCTGTGTCGACGAAATGTTGTGTCGACGAAATCTCAAGTTTCGTCGTGACCTTTTCATCGTAACCCTATGTCGACGAAACCTCAAGTTTCGTCGTGAAGCTTATTAGGAACAGTAGGTTAATATGTTTATGTATACTACATGTATGTTAAAAATTGATTTTTGTTATTCACTGTTAATGATGTTTATATTTGATCGAATAACATGATTTAGTTTTTACAATCAGTACACCTAACTGTTGAACAGTAGGTTAATATGTTTATGTATACTACATGGCTATGGAACATACATGCAAATTGTGAATATGAAAGGAGTATATAACTGCTATGTATTAATCCGTGATCATTACCTTGCATGCATTCTATGATTATAATTTACGTGAAAACATTACAAACATAAACTGATCACGTGTGTATGAATACATAGGCTTTGATTGAATAAATTGAACGTGTAGTTAAGCATACCGAGCAAACCGAGGTGAGTTCACACTTTCCACAAGGCATGGGATTCCCAAGGGTTGGGAATGGGTAAAGGATTTAAAATGAAACTGCGTGATCTCCTGGTTTGGAACACGTACACACCCTCTTCGTTGAAGGGTGACAACATGCGATAAGGATTGGATTGGAACCTGCGTAATCTCCTAGTTTGGGGATTTCGTACACACCCTCTTTATTGAAGGGTGACAACACGGATACTAGACCAAAAATCTCTATCATGAAGTCCCTCATTTTATATCGACTTAATCGCCGGGCCAATGGCGAGCGGGTCATTAGTTAGATAGTGCTATTTAGGTTTGACAAGCCTCACACCGTGCCGCAGAGGACGGGCGTGAACTAATGGATCTGGGCACTAGTCAATGATGATAGACATTGACGTCAGAGCACCAACTTACTTTAGTCAGTGGTCGATATGGTAACGACTCTAGTGGTTCACATGGGGAAGCCCCCACTGGTTATGGATATGTTTGGGGAAACAGGGAAAGTGGTTAACTTATGGCTTACAAATGAACTCATGGTTTTTGAAATAACTTATCAATGAACACCAACTGTGAACTCGCTCAACTTTGTTGTTGACTAGTTGTTACATGCCTTGCAGGTCGTTAGGTGCTTATGGAGCTTGCACGAGGAGGAGAGGTCGTTGTGGGATATGGATTGTTATGTCCCATGCTTAACATTTGAACTTTAAACTATGTTTTGGTTATTTAAACATTACTATGCTTCCGCTGATTACTTGAACATGTTTGGTTTCTTTTGAACACCAATTATGTTGGGTTTGGTTTTATTTACTTAATTGCATTGTTCAATATGATTGGTGGCTAGATCCTGGTCAGTCACGCCTCCATGCGGTAATACTCCGCTTGTGGATTTTGGGGGTGTGACAGATTGGTATCAAATCCATTGGTTATAGTGAACTTGGTTTTAAAAAGGGAAAATTTTTTGGCAAAAACCAGACTATAACATGTATAGTGCTCAACGATCCGCAACGACGCTTCGCTCCACGTGCAAGGCTCAACACTATAGGCGATATGATTTAAGTTTATATTGCCTGTCTGCTAGTTCATGTAGTGTATTGTTCATGGTATGCTTGGTCAACATAGCACCTGCTGTTTGAAACATTGTGTGCTTACTCTCTTCTGTCACTCCACACTTACGCATTGTCACGACGCTTTGCTCACTCATGCTCTCTTTATTGTGAAGATCATGAGTGGACGTATCAACCTAACTCAAGCCCAGCTGACGGCTCTAATCAATGAACAAGTTACTGCAGCACTCGCAGCCGCTCAAGCAGGAGGTACAACCTGCTATTGCAACTTACTCTAGGATCTCTAAGATCCTACTCTTATGAACCAACTCTTGTGTTTAACCCTGTCCTTTTCTTATTCACACAATAGGTCAACATGCTCAGCCTCCCGTGTGTACTTTCAAAACTTTCATGGATTGCCGACCCAGTACTTTCAACGGCACTGAAGGAGCTATAGGCCTCCTCCACTGGTTCGAGAAGGTCGAATCTGTTTTCGAAATGTGTGAATGCCCTGAGGCTCGTAGGGTGAAGTATGCTACCGGTACTCTCGAAGGTGTAGCGCTCACGTGGTGGAACGCTCAGGTCCAAATGCTTGGGTTGGCAGCTGCTAATGCCACCTCATGGAATGACTTCAAAGATTTGATCAAACAGGAATACTCTAATCGTGATGACATCCACAAACTGGAAGTAGAGTTCTACAACTTAAAGATGACGGGGTCGGAAATTGAAGCGTATACGAAAAGATCGAACGAACTGGCTATCTTGTGACCTACTATGGCGGATCCTCCTATCAAACGCATCGAGCTGTACCTTAAGGGTTTCGTGCCGGAGATCCAGAGTCATGTGACTGCAGCTAACCTCGCCACTATCCAGCAAGTTATTAGATTGGCTCATCGTCTCACTGATCAAGCAATTGAGCAGAACAAGCTGCCTAAACGTATTGGTGCTACTACTACTTCTGATGCCCCTAGCGACAACAAGCGCAAATGGGATGGAGTCTCAAGCAAGGGTTCAACATCAGCTCAATCTCAGTCTTAGCAGAGAAAGACTGATGACTACAAGAGCCCTGGTCAACAATCTTCTGGTAGTCAAGGGCAGAGTGGGTACAAGGGGAACCACCCCAAATGCAATCGTTGTGGTTTCCATCATAGCGGACCGTGTACTAAGGGCAATTGTCAGAGGTGTAACAAACCTGGCCATGCGGCCAAGGATTGCAGGAGCCTCTACCCTGCAAATCAGTGATGACAGAACCAGCAGCAAGCTCCACAGAATCAGTGTCAGCAGCAAAAGCAGCAGCAGGGTAACAACAAAGGATGCTTTCAGTGTGGTGCTGAAGACCACTTCAAAAGAGACTGCCCCCAGCTGAATCAGAAATAGAACAACAACAACAACCAAGGAAATGGAAACAATGGGGGAAACAATGGGGGAAACAATGACGGCAATGGTGCCAGGGGACGTGCGTTCGTG
Source organism: Helianthus tuberosus (assembly GCA_030545235.1). Taxonomy (NCBI): domain Eukaryota; kingdom Viridiplantae; phylum Streptophyta; class Magnoliopsida; order Asterales; family Asteraceae; genus Helianthus; species Helianthus tuberosus. The sequence continues at coordinate 90,671,009 of CM060351.1, read as the reverse complement.
ATCGGTCAGGGTGACGCAAGGAACGATCCCAACGTAGTGATGGGTAAGTTTCTTCTGGATGGCTTCTTTGTTACTGTTTTATTTGATTCGGGTGCCGATACTAGTTATGTGTCCCTAAAAGTTAGTCAAATGCTTAAGCGTACCCCAACACTTTTGAATACCAAGCACATGGTAGAACTAGCAAACGGTAAAAGTCACGAGGCCACACACATAGTTAAGGGTTGTAATCTCGTCCTAGCTGGTCAGACTTTCCCTATCGATCTTATCCCCATCGCTCTTGGTAGTTTCGACATCGTTATTGGGATGGATTGGTTATCTCAACATCGAGCAGAGATCTTTTGCAAGGAGAAGATCGTCCGCATTCCTCGTTCTGGTGAAGAACCTCTCGTGATTCATGGTGATAAGAACGGTGCAGTAGTGGGCATCATCTCTTTCCTTAAGGCCCAGAAGTGTTTACTAAAGGGCCACACAGCTATTCTAGCCCTCGTTACTGACTCATCAACGAAAGAAAAGAAGATATAAGACATTCCTACCGTACGTGACTTTCCTGAGGTATTTCCTGAGGAATTACCTGGTCTTCCGCCTCATCGTCAAGTTGAGTTTCAGATCGAACTAGCTCCAGGGGCAGTGCCAATAGCTCGAGCACCTTATCGTCTAGCTCCATCTGAACTAGAGGAACTATCTACGCAACTACAAGAGCTCTTGGACAAGGGTTTTATTCATCCTAGCTCTTCGCCTTGGGGAGCTCCAGTATTATTTGTGAAGAAGAAAGACGGTACCTTCAGAATGTGTATTGACTACCGCGAACTCAACAAGGTGACCGTAAAGAATCGCTATCCTCTTTCACGCATTGATGACTTATTCGACCAGTTGCAAGGGTCGAGTTTCTACTCAAAGATTGACCTGAGGTCAGGCTACCATCAACTGAGAGTCCGAGACGAGGATATCTCTAAGACAGCATTCAGGAGTCGTTATGGGCATTACGAGTTTCTGGTTATGCCTTTTGGATTGACAAACGCACCTGCGGTCTTCATGGATCTTATGAACAGAGTGTGCAAGCCTTACCTGGATAAGTTTGTTATTGTTTTCATCGATGACATCCAGATATATTCGAAGAGTCAGGAGGAACACGAGCAACACCTGAGGCTTATTTTGGAACTCCTTCGAACAGAGCAGTTGTATGCCAAATTCTCGAAATGTGACTTTTGGCTTCGCGAAGTCCACTTCCTAGGCCACGTGGTAAACAAGGATGGGATTCATGTTGATCCATCCAAGGTAGACTCGATCAAGAACTGGCCTGTACCCCGTACACCAACAGAAATCCGCCAATTCTTCGGTTTGGCGGGCTACTACAGAAGGTTTATCAAGGATTTCTCCAAGATTGCACAACCTCTCACCTCACTAACTCAGAAGGGTGTCACCTATCATTGGGGTGATGCACAGGAATCTGTGTTTCAGCACTTAAAGAATAGACTTTGTAGCACACCTATTCTCTCATTGCCTGAAGGCACAGGCGATTTTGTTGTTTATTGCGACGCGTCCATCCAAGGACTTGGTTGCGTGTTGATGCAACGTGACAAGGTCATTGTTTACGCATCACGCCAACTTAAAGTTCACGAAAGGAACTACACTACGCATGACTTGGAGTTGGGAGCAGTGGTTTTTGCTCTTAAGATATGGAGACATTACCTGTACGGTACCAAGTGCACTATTTACACCGATCACAGGAGTCTCTAGCATATATTCGAACAGAAGGAGTTGAACATGCGACATCATCGATGGGTCGAACTCTTTAATGACTACGAATGCGCGATCAAGTACCATCCGGGCAAGGCCAATGTTGTGGCTGACGCCCTCAGCCGAAAGGAGTCAAAACCTAAGCGCGTGCGAGAGTTACAACTTACCATTCAATCTAGTCTTCCCACTCAGATATGAGATCCTCAGGTTGAAGCATTGAAAGCAGAGAGCATCAGGGCGGGGTCCCTACGAGGATCGAGGAAACGGTTAGAACAAAAGGAGGACGGCGCCTACTATGTAACCGGGCGCATCTGGGTTCCACTTTATGGAAATTTACGCGAACTTGTGATGGATGAAGCACATAAGTCTCGTTACTCAGTACATCCTGGTTCGGATAAGATGTACCACGACCTAAAGACTACATACTGGTGGCCTAGCATGAAAGCCAACATAGCAACTTACGTCAGCAAATGTTTGACTTGTGTGACAGTCAAGATTGAATATCAGAAACCATCCGGCCTACTTCAACAACCAGAGATCCCGACATGGAAATGGGAGCAAATTTCCATGGATTTTGTTACTGGCCTACCTAGATCACAACGAGGAAACGATACTATTTGGGTGATAGTGGATCGATTGACTAAGTCTGCGCACTTTTTGGCTATCAAAGAAACAGACAAGTTTTCTACTTTAGCAGACGTTTACTTAAAGGAAGTGGTTTCGAGGCACGGGGTGCCAACCTCCATTATTTCCGATCGTGATGCACGTTTTACTTCTGAGTTGTGGCAAGCTATGCACAAGTCCTTTGGCTCCCGTTTAGACATGAGCACCACTTATCATCCACAGACGGATGGGCAGTCTAAGTGCACCATCCAAACCCTTGAAGACATGCTTCGAGCATGTGTAATCGATTTTGGCAATGGTTGGGAAAGACACCTCCCTTTGGTGGAGTTTTCGTATAACAACAGTTACCACAGCAGCATCCAGGCTGCTTCGTTTGAGGCATTGTACGGACGTAAATGCCGATCACCTCTTTGTTGGGCAGAGGTTGGCGACAGCCAAATCACGGGTCCAGAACTTGTAGTAGACACGATAGAGAAGATTGCTCAGATACGACAACGAATGGCGGCAGCTCGTGATCGTCAGAAAAGTTACGCTGATAAGCGTAAGAAACCTCTAGAATTCCAGGTCGGGGACCAGGTTCTACTTAAAGTCTCACCCTGGAAGGGTGTGGTTCATATTGGTAAACGAGGCAAGCTAAACCCATGTTATGTTGGACCTTTCGAAATCACTGAACGAATTGGCAAGGTCGCTTACAGATTGAATCTACCTGGAGAGCTCAGTGGAGTTCACAACGTATTCCACGTGTCAAATCTGAAGAAGTGTCTCTCAGATGAGACCCTCATAGTTCCTTTGAAGGAGCTCACAATCGACGATCAGTTGCGATTCGTCGAGGAACCAGTAGAAATCACAGACCGAGACATTAAGGTTCCTAAGCGCACCAGAATACCTCTTGTTCGAGTTCGTTGGAACTCCCGTCGTGGCCTAGAGTTTACCTGGGAACGAGAAGACCAAATGAAACTCAAGTATCCCCAGTTGTTCAAGAAAAATGAAACCACTACGGAGGCTGAAGCTACTGCGGAATTTCGGGACGAAATTCCAAACCAACGGGGGGATGATGTGACACCCCAGGAAACCACGCAACCTATCTAGCTTCCTCAGTAACTACGTGCTAAATTTTGGGACGAAATTTCTTTCAAGTTGGGGATGATGTGACAACCCGAGTTTCCAAGGTCATTACTCGACATAATACTCGTTCGCAAAGTTTTTTTTTATAATTGGTGTGCATTATAAGTTGTTTATGTTGATATATGTTTTGTGTTAGTAATAAAAGTTATGAATCATTTATTTTTGGATGAGACTTATCACTTACACTCCCTGTGCGACGAAACTTGGAACCTTCACCACAACACCCACCCGACGAACTTGGAGTTTTTATCACACTCACCACTTCGACGAAATAAGACACTTTCGTCGGGAAAGGGCTTTGGCCCAAGGCTGTTCGGCCGGCCCAATTTCGTTTATGTTATAACCCTTGAGATCAGTTACATTAGAGCACGTATAGAACCCTAGAGCATCTCTTTCCCTGTGACGGCAACTTAGATTCTCCGTGAAGCTCTCAGGCATTCGTAGAGGTTAGTGTCCTCTCATTGTAGTGTGTTATGTGCTTGGTATCGTATGATATGTTGGTGACTAGGGTTTAATGATCTAGATTTCTTTTAATATTTAGAATCTTATGATTTGTATTCGTTCATGATCCTTATTTAGAATGGATGGCTCTGGTTGATGTAGTATGTGATGTTGCATGCTGTTCGTATATTTTATGACTGTGATGGAATTAATCTTTGTGGTTATGTGATCATAATAAACTATGTGATCGGTTTAGGCTTGCTTGTGAGCAGATTCGACGATGTGTGTTATATGCTGAATCGATGTTGATTTATGATGAATAATCGCTAGTGAATTACTGGGTAGCATAATGTTAGTGATCATATATAACCTGATGTGGATGATAAATTGATCGTAATGTCACGATTGTAGCCGTAACATGTTTTAAAAGTGGGATGAAACTGTTACTTGAATGGATTCTAATGATGCAGACCGTATGATAGGAATAACGATATGATCACGTAACTGTTAGATGATCATTAGGGTTTCTGGGTTACGTAACTGTTGATGATGATCATGCTTCACCCCGACGAAATCCTGTGCCGACGAAATCCTGTGTCGACGAAATCCTGTGTCGACGAAATCTCAAGTCTGTGTCGACGAAATCCTGTGTCGACGAAATCTCAAGTTTCGTCGTGACCTTTTCATCGTAACCCTATGTCGACGAAACCTCAAGTTTCTTCGTGAAGCTTATAGGGAACAGTAGGTTAATATGTTTATGTATACTACGTGTATGTGAAAAATTGATTTTTGTTATTCACTGTTAATGATGTTTACATTTGATCGAATAACATGATTTAGTTTTTAGAATCAGTACACCTAACTGTTGAACATGGCTATGGAACATACATGCAAATTGTGAATATGAAAGGAGTATATAACTGCTATGTATTAATCCGTGATCATTACCTTGCATGCATTCTATGATTATAATTTATATGAAAACATTACAAACATAAACTGATCACGTGTGTATGAATACATAGGCTTTGATTGAATAAATTGAACGTGTAGTTAAGCTTCCGAGCAAACCGAGGTGAGTTCACACTTTCCACAAGGCATGGGATTCCCAAGGGTTGGGAATGGGTAAAGGATTTAAACTGAAACTGCGTGATCTCCTGGTTTGGAACACGTACACACCTTCTTCATTGAAGGGTGACAACATGCGATAAGGATTGGATTGGAACCTGCGTAATCTCCTAGTTTGGGGATTTCGTACACACCCTCTTTATTGAAGGGTGACAACACGGATACTAGACCAAAAATCTCTATCATGAAGTCCCTCATTTTATATCGACTTAATCCTCGGGCCAATGGTGAGCGGGTCATTAGTTAGATAGCGCTATTTAGGTTTGACAAGCCTCACACCATGCCGCAGAGGACGGGCGTGAACTAATGGATCTGGGCACTAGTCAATGATGATAGACATTGACGTCAGGGCACCAACTTACTTTAGTCAGTGGTCGATATGGTATCGGGTCTAGTGGTTCACATGGGGAAGCCCCCACTGGTTATGGATATGTTTGGGGAAACATGGAAACTGGTTAACTTATGGCTTACAAATGAACTCATGGTTTTTAAAACAACTTATCAATGAACACCAACTGTGAACTCGCTCAACTTTGTTGTTGACTCGTTGTTACATGCCTTGCAGGTCGTTAAGTGCTTATGGAGCTTGCACGAGGAGGAGAGGTCGTTGTGGGATATGGATTGTTATGTCCCATGCTTAACATTTGAACTTTAAACTATTTTTTGGTCATTTAAACATTACTATGCTTCCGCTGATTACTTGAACATGTTTGGTTTCTTTTGAACACCAATTATGTTGGGTTTGGTTTTATTTACTTAATTTCATTGTTCAATATGATTGGTGGCTAGATCCTGGTCAGTCACGCCTCCATGCGGTAATACTCCGCTTGTGGATTTTGGGGGTATGACAGTTAGAAGGGTGGTTTGGGTAAAGTTATTGCCTCGTTCAGTGTATAGATCCTGCGAGGATTTGATTCAAGCTTATTAGGACTTCCTTTGAGGCAGATAACATCAAATCGGGGTAAGTAAGACCGACTTGAATCCCTTATAATTAAACTACTATTAAAACTTTAAACCAGCCTTTTGGGACTGTATCCTCGCTGACTCAGACCAATATGACCAAGGGTACAGTTGCCTCCAAAAGAGGGATATGCCACATTTTGCATTAATAACTTACTTAATTATCTTTCAATATTCCGGCCTTGCGGGACTGTATCACTGTTGACTCAGGCCAATATGGCTGAGGGTAGCGTTGCCTCCAAAAGAGGGACATGCCACTATAACTAAGATAATCTCTTAAAAAACAAGAAGTGCGGAAATCATCACATGATACATAAAAGATGAGTGGGAACCAAGTGATTCTCTCTTGTTTATTTGTTTCTTTTACTATTTTATGAAGATCACATGATACTTCAACACCTCTCAGCAACTGACAATGTACAAACATGAACCTGTTTCTCCTCTTAATTAACAGAATACTGAGTTAGGATCCTCCTCCTCCTACATCTTTTAAAGAACTCGAGTTTGAATGATTGGAAAAGAATGAATTTTGCAAGCATCAGCCTAGGGGGAAGATGTTGATACATCTAGAGGCTGACGTTCCAAAATGATGAAGTGATCATAAATCAAGACTAAAGATAAAAGATCTCTAGCTATTATCAAAGGGGGATTTCTTCATGAATATTTGTGTGTCTGTTACTATACGAATAGGCTAGATTGAGTATGTATTGAATATGTGTTTGTGATTGTGATTCTAAATGATTAAACATGATTCAAACGAATGAGACATTCATTTGAATGAGACAAACGAATGAGACATTCATTTGAAAGGGCTAATCGAATATATCCTATTTGATTGAATGATTCAATCGAATGGAATGGTCTATATATACATACATGTTCAATTGGTTGACTCATTAAGTTTTTGAGAGGAGAGATCACACTTGACCTCATCCCTGTCTAAACGATGTAAACTCTTTCGGTGTGAATCTAATTTGTGTTGGAAACGTTATGCTACCAACATTTCTACCGAATTGAGTTATTTATCTCGAAACTTCCATCTATGAACTATATCTAACACTAATCTTATGTTCTCAAATCGAACCGGGTTTTTGAAATTGGTATCAGAGCTACGATGATCGACCTAATTGAACTAACCATCAATTAGGTTAGCTAAGCTTTGAATTCTTTTGAGCATAGAATTCTTCATTAGTCTGTCAACGAAATAGGAATTCTTTCTCTTTTTCTAAACTTTTTCCATGAACAAAGTTTATCTTTTTCTGAAAATTTGACTTTTCAAAACTTTTCTTTTGATTCTTTTTCTTTTTGTAACCCAAACCAGCTCTTGTATTTTTCTTTAGATAACACAAATTTCTTGGTTTGTTATAAAAATATTTTCTCCTTTCAAATTTCTTGCTTTTCCTACAAGATTTTCAACTTTAGAAAACTCAATTTCCACCAATTTGAACACTTTTTCAATCTTTTCCACAATCACATTTTGAATCGGAAATTCAACATCTGAAAACAATTTGTCAGATCCAACCATGCGATATGCCAATAATATTGGATCATCATTCGTTTTTGAATCAGATTCAGATTTTGAATTTTTCAAATATTTTTTTGTGAAAGCTCTCTTCATCTTCATCTTGTGATTTGGAAATGTCAATTTTGGTGGAATCATTTTCATTTTCATCTTTAAAAACATTTTCAACCATATTTTTACCTACTCTGATTCATCAACATCAGGTTTGGTGTAAGTCACATCAATATCATCAGGCAAATGATCAGCTTCATTTGAAATAGATTTTAATTTGATATTCAGTGCCTGTTCCATCTCCTCAAATTGTTTTCGACAATAATTCTCCATCACTGGAGGTGGAACCCGATGATAAGTTGACTTTTTGCCCTTGTTAACATTTTCCTTTTCAGATTTATTTTCTTCAGCTGGAATTTGAAATGTACGTTCAAGAATGTATGAGGAAGCATTGTAACTCATCATTTTTTTTTGGTTTTTCTTATCAGTTTCTGCCAATATATGTTTGAGCAAAGCAACTTGGTCAAGATAGAAATTTACTGTCAATTTCTTGTCTTTACAATGGCCTTCAAGAACCTTGATAGTTTCCATATATTTTATGTCTCTATCTTCAAGTCGCTTAATATGACTGTTCATTGTATAATATATCTACCAACTCTTCCCGATTCTTTTCAATCCCTAACAATCTCAATTCTTTAATCAAATAACAAAATCTTTCAATCAGTTGTTTAACTGTTTCGCCTTTCAGACTTGTAAGCTTTTCAAATTCTTTCTTCATTAGCGCTCTCTTGCTTTTCATCACCTTCTCATTTCCTTCATATTTATGTTTTAATGCATTCTTTATTGAATAAGCAGTTCCATTGTGTTGTGACAATGATAGAATACTGTCTTTTACTGATTGTTGTAGACTTATCATTTTCTTTTCATTCTTGAATTTTAAATTTTCCTCTTCATTATAGTTCGTCAGTGATTTCTTTTTACCATCATTCTCCACCGGTTCATTATATTCGATTAAGATTGCCTACCAACATCCCATATGATAAGCTTGAACCCAATTTGCAAACCATTCTTCCCATTTTTTATATTCATCTATGTTCATTAACCTAGGTGGTTTAGATTGCATTCCATGTTCGTTTTCTGACTTTAAAGTCTGAGCCACCCAATCTAGCATTGTTGCAAAAGCATTATAAAATTCAGAATCCATGATTAACACCTTCAAAAGTCAATAAACGATCAAACAACTTTGATACAAGATAAAGATCCCTTTCGTGCAAGAGAGAAATGACTCTCATACAAATGTGTCAAGCTGAACAACTTAAACCACAAATGAACTCTTTCGTACAAACTGGATTAGTCCGTTTCATACGAATGTGACAATTTTCTAAGAAACTCAGTTTTAGCACTTTCGTACGAAAGTGTCTGGAACGACTCAGACGACTTGTGAAACTCAAGTTGTGTTTTTTATGATTTTTCCAAGAATTTTTAATGAATTTGTTTGAACACATTGATCTAATTCTTTCAAGGATTGATTAAAACATGATTTCGCACATTATATCCAAAAATCAGAAAATTTTCTCCATGAATTCAGTGTTAATTTTGTATTTTAAGTAGAAAGAAGACGAGTAGAAGAGATGTGATGAGAAAGATGATGTAATCAGATCCAAATTGGCTTGAAATCTGCTTAATTTTGCTTGAATCTTGTGTTATCTGTCATTGAAACCGGTCTCCATGCTCTGATACCACTTGTGAGGACCGTTTCGGCAGTCTGAATGTTTCGACAGGCTAATACGTCTTCATACCTCGTACGGAATCCGAGTATGAAGATGACATGCATAAGAACAAGCTAACTAAACTGGTTTCTATTGATTATTTGAAGTTACAGAACCATGAAACCAAATGACAGAGTTTCCCCTCTCAAGTCCATAGTTTTTTTCAAATGACAAGACCTGAACCCTTATTTATAGGAATCCCCAGTAGCATGAACCATCTTGGACGACTGGGGCTTTCATACGATTGGAACCTTGGGACGACTAGGCAGTCCCTTTCGTACGAACTGCACATTCGTACGAATGGGCACTAACTTTACAAACTCGTCTTGTCTATCATACAATCCTATACAATCAACTACGACTCGATACTTTGACAATTATAGACATGATTGACGGAAGCAAAAGACATAATGCATTCACAGCCAACCAGAGGACCGTGTCATGATTGTGCAGATGAATTTTGATTGTGTTAATTTTTTTATGAAAAAACAGATGACTTGTTGCAAACCTTTGAAAGAACAAGCCTTTATCATTTTTTGGATCAGTAGAAATGATTGATTGATGTAAAGCTATCCTAGGAGGGGATGATGGTAAGCAATCAAGCTTAAATTTCTAACTAATCGGAAAGCGTATTTTTAGGCAGAATCCTAATACAGAAACATTGAGTATTTGGTTTTGCTGCAAAAACTCGGGTCAAAGTTTCTTCAAATCTGAACTTCAGTCAAGAGGGTGATGTGTGCGAGTGTGTATATATTTTTAAGTATATTTTAACCCCTTTTTACACGTTAGTCAAGTTTTAAATTTATAAAACACGACATTTTACTAACACCAAACACACATATGGGCAAGTGCACCCATCGTGAGCGTAGTATAGTGTTGGCAAGATAACGAGGTCGTCCAAGGACACAAGAGCTTTTAGTATCGGTTTATCCTCAACGTCTAATCAAATCAAAATGTTAGAAAAAGGTTTTTAAACTAAGAAAATAAAAACTAACTAAAATGCTGAAAAATAAAATAAAAAATAAAAACAGATAGACAAGCTGAATCACTTGGCTCCGACTCGTGTTTAGTGTAACCTTTGATTATTTCCGCACTTTTGCACTTTTTAAGAGATTAACTTAGTTATTGTAGTAGGCCCGTCTTTTGAAGGTGACGTTACCCTCAACCCAGTAGTTTGAGTCAGCAAGGATACAATCCTAAAGGGTCGGATTATTGAAAGATAATTAATTAAGTTATTAATGCATATTATGGTAGGCCCCTCTTTTGGAGGTGACGTTACCCTCGGCTAAGTAGTCTGAGTCAGCAGGGATACATTCCTAAATAGCCGGATTAAAGTATTAATAGTAGCTACATATGAGGGGATCAAAGAGTTTGGACCCCCGCCATCCAATACCGGTGGGTATTGAAGGAGGTCCTACTAAATTTGACCCGGGTCCTTGCAGGATCTATACACTGAACAAGGCAAGACTCTTACCAAACCGTTCCCTTAACCCCCGACCAGGTAGCCAACATATCTCCATATAGACCGTGGAGATATGAATGGTGAAAATCTTTTATTTTATATAGACAGTAAAATAATGCCAAGACACCACGGACAAACGATAAGGAAGAATCACCTTCAATATAAGAAACTAGTTATTAAAGTCATTAATACATAACCAAGTAAAAAGTGCGAAAAGATTAAAAATAAAAAGTATTACTCTAGACACTTGTCTTCACCAAGTGATGTAAGAGACTTAGGCAAACATGACCTTTGATTGTCAAGAACTCTTACGATCAATCTTGGATCCCGAGACGACTCACACACTCTATGATGGACAATGGATGATGGTGGTGGGTGGTGGGCGAAGTGTGAGAGAGGTGGTGTGCCAAGGGATGGTTTGCAAATGAGCCAAGCACCCCTATTTATAGCCTGAATAGTAGCCCGGACATGGCCCCATGTCCATTGGGCACGGCCCCGTGTCCACCTTCTTCTCTGTCTTCATTAATTGCAGTTTGTCTGCATTAGTTGACCACGCCCCCGTGTCCACTGGGCACAACCCCGTGTGTAGAAGCGTATCTGTACTATCAAGATTTGCCTGGATTCTGCGAATCTTATAGTTGACCACGGCCCCGTGGTGGGCAATAGAAGCTTCTACAGCTTTGTCTTTTCTACAGACTCTTGGGCACGCCCCCGTGCTCATTGAGCACGGGGCGTGTTCAGTCTTCTGTTCTCTTGTTTTGCTTGGGAAGATGCTGTCGGGGAGGTCGGGCATGCCACCTTTGTTCCTTTTCTTGTATTTATGTTAGATTTAGCTGCCTTTTTGCTTCTTTTGTTCATTTGAGCTCATTTAATCCTGAAAATACAAAAGGAAGACAAAAACACACTTTTTCCAACATTAGTACTAAAAAGGGGTTAGTTTTATGCCACAATTGATGTAATTTATATGTTGCATTTTGTGCACATCAAGGGAATCTATTGAGCATTTGAGATGAAATCAGCAGACGCGTGACAGAAGTTACAACATATTCAACACAGATGATTGATTGATGTAAAGCTAGCCTAGGAGGGGGTGATGGTAATCAATCAAGCTTGAATTTCTGCCTAACCGGAAAGCGTATTTTTAGGCAGAATCCTAATACAGAAGTATTGAGGATTTGGTTTTGCTGCAAATACTCGAGTCAAAGTTTCTTCAAATCTGAAGCCTCGGTCAAGAGGGGATCTATTGAGCATTTGAGATGAAATCAACAGACACGTGGCGAAAGTTGCAGCATATTCAGCACAACATTCGACAACAATGTCCAATGGGGAGATTGTAACACCTACATATTAGAATCTTATTGCGCTTCATCAACTGGTATCACATTCTCATCAATGTCGTTTTCATCGTATTGGCATATTACATAACCTTTATCTTCATGTTAGGCAATAAGATACCAGCATACATTATACATCTCAATTGCTTTGTGTGAATGCATATGTCTGTAGCTTCCGTCTTGTATCAAGTCTTAGTTTATCATGTATTGTATGTAATTGAATATTATCCGTTTCGAAGCAAAAGGTAGTTTGATGTATAAGTCCATTAGCACGGATGGAGTCCATCCGCGCGGATGGACAGTAGTAGTTGGTTCGCGCGGATCTAGTAGATCCGCTCTTAGTTAGAACGGATAGGCAATGCCTATATATAGGAGTGTTGGGGTCTTGATTTATACAACTTTTGACATAGTGGGGAAACTCTGTCAAAATCTTTTCCTGGCATTGTAAAGATTTTTTATTAATGAAAAGATCATTCAATGATATCTTTGTGATTATGTCTACCTACTACACTGATTCCGCACGTGATACTAGGATCTAGGAAGCCGGTCGGAGTGTACATCGAGACAAAATGGTCCTCACAAGTGGTATCATAGCTTGGAGGCCGGTTTCGAGACAGAAGATCACTTGATACCAGAGATATTCAGTAGGATTCAAGCCGATTTGAATCCAGTTTCTCATTCTTCTACTCATTCTTCTTTTTCAAATCTTTCTCAGACTTTAAACTCAGAATTAACGACGAAGTCATGGACAAATTGGACTGAATTTTTGACATGTTGTGCGAAAACTATTTTTAATCAATCCTTAAAAAATTCAGACCAAAATTCGGCTTAATTCACATAAAAATCTAAGAAAAGTCCATGAAAAACGCAACTTGGGTATTCACAGAGTAGATCCGCGCGGATCATCACAGTAGATTCGCATGAATCCACATAGTCAGTTGTAAATTTTTGAAAGGTTAAAGTTAATTAGCACGAATCAGCAGTCCTGATCCGCTCATATCAGCTAAAACAAGTTTTTCATAAATTTGGTGCATTCACACAGATCAACGTTCTTGATCCGCACGAGTCGAGTGATAAGTTTGAGTTTGAAAGTGCTTGGTACATTTGCACGAATCAACAATTATCAATTAGGTATATTCACCTATAAGACTGAATCTAGGGAATCTTGATACGGGAGTATATTCTGAAGTGGGGCACGCGAATAAGTTAAGTTCTTAAAACATTAATCTCGTATCTTGAATCAATTAAACTTTGTGTGAGAATTTAAGTGGATCAGTATACTGACAATCGAGGTGAATCATTTAAAGCTTAAAGTTTTTGTAGATCAACGGTGCTAGTGACTTGTCCAAAGCTGATATGATCCTCTAACACAACTCACAAAAATATGTCTATAAATAGTTTGTTGTTATTTCATTTCAGATTAAACCCAAAAGATTTTAGTTTGTTTTAGCATAAAATTTGCAAAAATACAAAAAGATTTTATTTCTGTTTTATTTTTCGACAACCAATGTTGGAGAGCAGATCTTCAGAATCTGAAGTGCAGAGCAAATCTTGTATAATCTGGGTATGAGCTAATCTTGAAATGATAGAAACCTGAAAAGTTTATCAAGTTCATTAATTTGAAACTTGAAATTTTTGAAAATATTGAAGAAAAATGTCAGGTGTTTCATTAATCGGGTCAACCAAGGTCATTAACTTGGACTTGGCTGACAAATCGAGTAACCAGGGTCATTAACTTGGACCTGGATGTAACACCCCGTGTTTCGAAAGTCAAAGCCAAAGTCAAGGTCAAAGTCAACGACCGATGGCGCGACATTGACTGATAGCGAATTTCTTTTATGTGTTTACTTTAGTTGTATTATGTGGAGTAAGTGTCAATAATCGCAGTAATCGACGTGTGTTATTCGCTATTTAATCGACGTACGACTGTAAACTGTAGGAAGTAACAATGCGATAAAGTTAACTAAAACGATACTCGATCTATGCTAATCGAATCGACATCGAATGGTAATCGCACTCACAACTCGAAATACGCTTTTTGGTTATTGTTATACGTGTGTGTATGCCTTATGTGTTACTTGTGCATGTTTATTTATGTTATGTGTGGTAATCAATCGAAACGCAATCGAAACTCAATCGCAATCAAAATGGTATGGTAATTGGTAGAGAAGAGATAGTGCGAGATATGAGTAGTTGGGATTAAAAGTAATTTGATAAGCAACTCTATCGCATCACTTGCTCGAATCACATCGCAACGCGCTACACGCTAATCGAAACGGCAAAACTCGTCGTGCCGAGCACTCGAACCAGGTACCAGCCGACCGAACAGCCACCTGGCCGGACTGCCACCCGAGCGAGGTACCATCCGACCGAGGAGCCACTCGGCCGGGCTGCCCCCCGGGCGAGATGCCATCCGACCGACCAACCCTTTCTATTTTGGGAATCCTATAAATACCCCTTGTCACTCTCAAACTTTCTACTTTTGGCAACTGACGTCCGACCAGCTCGTGCTCCCCACCTTTTCTTCGATTTCTCTCAATTCCGGTAAGATCTCGTCCTAAATTTTGTACTTCCTTAATCTACACGCACTCCTACACCTTTCTATCTTTTGAATCTTAACTTTTAACCGTGAAATCATCAAGATTCAAGGTGTTCTAGGATGACGTCATCATGTGTTCTTGAAGAACTTCATGTTTTGGCCTCAATCCACCAAGAACAACTTAGATCTAACCGATTTCCACAATAAACAAACAAAGATCTTTAATAGATCTAAGCATATTCACGGTGAAAAGGATTGAGAGAAGGTTTTCCAACTTTCTTTCAACTCTTTTACACTCAATGCACTCAAAACCGATAGGATCGGAGCTTGCATTGACTTACCACTCATTCTCGTGGTTGTGATTGGTTCAAGATCCGTATTCTATCCACGAGATTATCGATTCCGGGTTAAACATGGAACATCGTCTCGAACCGTCCGCTGATCAGGTTTGGGGTGATTCCTGTCCGATCCGGAGCACCAAGTATTGACGAGGTTTCTGTTGCTTAACACGTTATCAAAATATCTCGATAAAGCGACAAACCATCAAAACAACCAAGTGTAAGACGAACAGGTCGACCAGGACGGAGTGCCGTCCGATCGGACTGCTGTCCGAACGGACAGCTACTCGTACGACCGGCCACCCGTACGACTTGCACCTTGGTCCCACACTTAACTATTTTTGCCAACATTTGAAGTCTGAATGTTGAACGAATTGTTGTCCGATCGGACTACCATCCGATCGAACTGCCAACCGAATCATGAGACAAACTTCCACACTTAAACAATTTTCAACATGTTCAATGCACCAAGGATGCCACCCGACCGAGCGACCGTCCGATCGAGTGACACCCTGCTGTGAACTTGTTCTCACTGAAGTGCCCAACCGAACGGGTTTCCGTCCGATCGAACGACCGTCCGACCGACCGAACTGAAAGGTAGAGATACTTCAATGTTTTCAAAATACTACAACGAAAACTTCAAAAGCCAAGCCATCATACACAAACACATCCTTTCCAAAGGAAGAAACAATCCACTCGAACAGTCATCCGACCGGATGACCGTCCGAACGGACTACCAACCGCACGACTGGCCGTCCAATCGGATTACCATCCGATCGAACTGTTGTCCGACTCACTTGTACCTTGCATCGTTTTACACGTCGCTTATCGTTATACTATCGATCTGTTCAGGCTAACCTTACTCTCTAGCGCTCCCTTCAATCCATCAATCGCTGTGAGTATACTCGATCCCTTTTTGCTTTACGCACTTTTGGGTGTTACATACGTTACGAATATTGAAATCACATCGAACACACTACTCAATACTATTTAAACGCTAACCATTCCTGCATGTTATACGTGGCTTAATGAATGCTTGTTTGTTATGTTTACACATAGAATGTTGTCTACCTGCCTTAGCAACGATAGTACTATAGTTTGGACTCAGAACCCGTTCACTCGGGGGTTGTTAAAGACAATTACTTGCATGGATTATGGTGGTAATTGACGGGTGGTCGTAGGAAAACTCTTAAAGCCTTTAAATAGAATAGAATCCCATACTTTATCCGGTTATTTGCTTGAACTTGGTAACCACTTTATGATTGATGATGCAGGTGTTATAATGTTCAAAGTGCGGGTTTTAGGAAGCATGAATGAATATTAGAAGCTGGGGAGTCAAAGATTTGAAGGAAACAAGTTGTAATGAAGAAATAAGGGAAATCACACCACTCAGCGCCGTCACCTACGGCTATTTGCCGTAGGCTACGGCACTCTCAAAGGAACAAAAGTCTCCGCCGTAGATCAGACACCATCCGCCGTAAAGGAATGATAGCCGCCGTAAGTTACGGCATTGTGGCGTAGCTTACGGCGGACTGTTGACTTGTATACACCTGCTGACCACCGTAACCTACGGCAGAGGGCCGTAGGTTACGGCACCGATCTAATCCAAAATGTAACTTATGCAATCAATGTCGATTTGAAGAGTTTTTATGATGTCTTTTCACTTGGATTCGGTTACACAATCATAGGGGAATGATTTTGGAGCTGGTTGGAGACTTGGGGCTTGGAGGAACACTTGTTTAATCTAGTTTTTGTTGCTTGTGATCTTGTTGAACATTAAAAACTTTTGTCATGATGTTTGTTCAAGCCATGAGTGGCTAAATACTTTGTGCTCATCTTTGGTGGAAGGTTTTGTAAGACTTTATGCTTTAATTCTCTATTTCTAGAATAACAATCTCTTTCTTATTTGAATTGTTTGTTATGGTGCATGATTGATTGTTAGTAAAGTATTGATTCTTATCTTAAACTAATTAGAAACCATACGTTCTTGGTACCGTTGGCAATCGGGATATCATGGGTATAGTTAGGCTTGGGTAAGGGTTGATTGATCATCGGGTAACAACCTCACGTTCTAGGAATCTGAGTACTTAGTTCCCTTTCATCACTGCAATTGATCATACATGAACTATGTCTATGTAGTTCTTTCTAGTTGAATGTTAGCATAAATGTCAAAGCAAAACCGGAAACTGAAGATGATCATTTGTCTCCAATTTGTTTACAACCAAAACTTGTCTTTTGCAATTTAATTAGTTTAATTTAGTCTAAAATAAATTCACTCACATCAACTCTTGAATTTTATTTTCTTGCAATTAGTCTAATTTAGTTACTCTAGATAAATTCTCAAATAGCACATATTCCACAAACTCCTTGTGTTCGATACCCACTTACCGCTAACTATTTAGTTGTATTTGGATTAAATTTGATTGTGACCACGACATCACGTCAAATTTTGGCGCCGTTGCCGGTGAGTAATGCGCAACGTGTGTTATCTTTGATCCTTTTTAGTTTGTTATTTTTCTGGTTTACGCTGGGTGTGTTAGTGTGCAGGTATTTACAGGTGCATGCGTACTAGAAGCTCTCACAAGCTATCACCATTGGCATTCGATCCAGAGATTGAACGGACTTTAAGAGGAAACAGAATTTTATTAAGAGAAAACAGAATAAGCGGTTCACCAACAACACCAACTACACCAATCACACCAATTCGATACATGGATCCACCACCCACTACGGGTGAACTTATACCACCTTTCATACCATCATCCACTCAACCTTCACCAAACACTACCATACCAAACACCACTACCAATCCTACTCAACCTCACAATGTTACACCAACCCATACCACTCAACCCATTACCACTCAAGAAGAACCTTCACTTTCCTTTAGCCCTTCAACTACGATTCCACCACTCACTCATTTTTTTCCAGTTTCAGGTCAATCATCCTCAACATATACATTGCCCCAAGGTTCAACTGTCGTTCATGCAACTTCTACATTTAGACCATCGAACCAATCGGGTTTTCAATACTCGACCCTTCCATTTGGGCAACCTTCGATAATAGGGGGAGATGGATATGAGGAGGGATATGAGGATTTTGAGGGTTATGATGAGGACGGTTATGCTTATGGGGGTGATGGTGATCAAGGGGAGTTTGCTTATGTGCAAGGTCAATCTCAAGGGATGGCAAGTGTTGGTGGAATGCCACAACAACAACAACTTATACCACAACATATCCGGCCAAGGCCACAAGGGCCACCAATGCAACGCCCTATACCATTGCAACAAGTTCGGCCACAAAATGTACAACCACAATTTCAAAGGCCAATTCAATACCCACCGATGCCACAACAACAATTTCAACAACCATTCACACCACAAGGGCATATACCAAGACCAATGGGTCCTATTCATCCAAGGGGTCGATTGGGTGTACCAAGAAGGCACCTTAGGGAACATGCACGGGGAATTGAAGCGCATTTTAGGCCGGTAATTACTCACAACCCTTCACCGGTGGTTATTCCTCACAATAATCAAGGAAGAACTTTTGAAGTGAGAACCAATTCTTTGCAAAGTTTGCCGAAATATAAGGGTCTAGAAACGGAGGAACCTTACTTTCATTTGGAGGCCTATGACTCAATTTGCAATACTCTTGGGAGTTAAGGTTTTTCGGCTGATGATGTTAAGTTGGTATTGTTTCAATTTTCTCTGGAGGACAAGGCAAAGAAGTGGTTCTACACTTTGCCTTCAGCATCCATTTACACTTGGGCGGAAATGCAACAAAATTTCCTAGATGAGTTTTACACCGCCCAAAAGACCAATGATGCTAGGAAGGGATTAAGGAGTTTTCAACAACAACAAGGTGAGATGTTCCATGAGGCCTTTGAGCGTTTCAACATGATGATTAAGAATTTTCCTCACCATGGGATTGAACTTTGGGAATTGATGAACGCTTTTCATGAGGGGTTGAGTGCTGAAGACGCTCGCGATTTAATGTCTATTACCGGTGGGACTTTTGGTACAAATTACGAGAATGATGATTGGGAGTTTTTGGAGAACATGGCAACTACATCAAAAAGAAAAGCTCAAGCATCGAGGAGAGCACGACCGGCCATTACCCGAACACAAGTGCATGCGGTTGATGATGGTAATGTACAAACTTCTAATCAAATTTATGATGTTTGTGCTATTTGCAATGAAATAGGTCATGCGGCTGAAAATTGCCAAGGAGGTGATGGGCAATACGAAGAGGTTCATGCTGTGCAAGGTCAAGGAGGGGGTGGTAGAAATTACAACAATATGAATTCTAACATTTACCACCCTGGGTTGAGGAACCACCCAAACTTTCGTTATGGGAACCCTTCAAATCAAGCAAACCCGAATTTCCAAGGTAACCAAGGTAACTATGGTTCGCGCCAACCTTACAATAACCAAAGTGGATATAGAGGTGGGAACAACCAAGGATACCAAAGGCAATATCAAGCGGGTCAAGAACAAGGGGGGTCTTCGGGTGGAAATGAGATGATGGATTTGTTGAAGAGCATGCAAGCGGAGATGCAAAAGAGGAATCAAATGGATGATGCTCGCATACAAAAGGACGAAGCCCGAGATAAAGCAATTCAAACTTTGACCACCCAAATGGGTCAACTTGCAACCGAAGTGTCAGAATTGAAGAAAAATAAAGGTCAATTACCAAGCGACACCAAGGTAAACCCATCTCATGGTACAGGATTTGGTTGATGGGGTGGTTGAAGATATAACGGGTCAAGATAGTGAGGAAGAAAATGAACCACCTATTGTTTCCTCTAAAAAACCCAATTTTGAAAAACCCGAAATTAATAAAGAAAACGAAAAGAAAAATGAGGGTGAGGGATCTAGTCAAGTACCATTTCCCTCGGCTTTATTAGATCCGGGTAGAAAAAATTTTATTTCAAAACGAGGTCCTCAAAAGGAGGAAATGTGGGAGGTTTTTAAACAAGTAAAAATTAATCTTCCTTTACTTGAAGCAATCAAACAGGTACCCGATTACGCCAAGTTTTTAAAAGAATTGTGTACTCAAAAGAGGCAACAAAAAGTGCCTAAATTGGTTGACTTGACGGAGCGGGTAAGCGCGGTTTTGAAAGGAGATCTTCCTCCTAAGCTACAAGATCCGGGAACGCCTCTTATAAATATTCAAGTAGGAAATTTTCAAACCGCAAGGGCGTTATTGGATCTTGGAGCCGGAGTAAGTATCTTACTGGGGGGGGGGGTTATACGACCAATACGATTTTGGTCCATTGAAACGGGTTGAGACAACGGTGGTATTAGCCGATTTGTCTCACAAACTCCCTCGGGGTATTGTACGGGATGTGATAGTTAAAGTTGATAAGTTTTATTATCCCGTGGATTTTCTTGTGCTAGATTACTCATCCGCGGACCCAATTCAACAACAAAATGTTATTTTGGGTCGGCCATTTTTAAACACCGCACATGCCGTTATTGATTGTCGATATGGTACGGTCGACATGACATTCGGTAATAGAAAGATGAGATTAAATGTTTTTACTAACGGTACTAATGTTTATGGTGATGAGTGTTTTGTAGCAAATTTCATAGATGAATATGACCCAAAGGAGTTCGAGGAAGAGATTTTGGGTTCTTGTGTTCGTGATGTGTCTTTGCAGGTGCACGCATGTGATTTGGAAAAGGAAGAGAAAGAGCAAGAGGCTCTCGCGGTGAAGGAAGGTAGACCGCCATGGACCCACCAAACGGATACTTTACCGGTGGGAATTGATTCGGGTACAAAGCCTTCCTTGGAATGTCCACCAAGCGTGGAATTGAAAGAGTTACCGAAGCATTTGAAGTATGTATTCTTGGGGGAGAATGACACCTTACCGGTGATCATTGCTTCTAATTTGGCGGTAGCTCAAGAAGAGGATTTGATACGGGTGTTGAAGGCTCACAAGGCGGCAATTGGGTGGACGATAGCCGATTTAAAGGGTATTAGTCCTTCCATTGTAATGCACAAAATTATTACAAGTGAGGAAGCAAAGCCGACCCGTGAAACACAAAGAAGGTTGAACCCGAATCTGGGAGAGGTGGTCAAGAAAGAAGTTATCAAGTGGTTGGATGCGGGGATCATATACCCCATTTCAGACAGTGCGTGGGTAAGTCCGACTCAGGTAGTGCCTAAAAAATCGGGCATTCAGGTAATAAAAGATGAGCAAGGTGAGCAAATTGCCACCCGCCCGATAACCGGGTGGCGAGTTTGTATCGATTATAGAAAATTAAACGCCGCTACCTCCAAAGACCATTTCCCGTTACCCTTCATTGACCAAATCATTGAAAAACTTTCCGGTCAAAAATACTATTGTTTTTTGGATGGGTATTCGGGATATAACCAAATTGCTATTCACCCGGACGACCAACACAAAACCACGTTTACATGTCCATATGGTACATTTGCTTTTCGGCGAATGCCATTTGGACTATGTAACGCCCCGACCACATTTCAAAGATGTATGATGAGTATATTTTCAGACATGGTCGGGGAGTCTCTTGAAGTGTTTATGGATGATTTTTCCATTTTTGGCCCAAGTTTCGATTCTTGTCTTGACGAATTAGAAAAAGTTTTAAAAAGGTGTGTTGAGACGAACTTGGTGCTAAGTTGGGAAAAGAGCCATTTTATGGTTCAAGAGGGTATTCTGTTGGGGCATGTGATTTCGGACCGGGGAATGGAGGTAGATAAAGCAAAAATTCGGGTAATTTCATATCTACCCCCACCAAAGAATGTTAAGGGGGTGAGATCATTTTTGGGACACGCAGGATTTTATAGAAGGTTTATTAAGGGTTTTAGTGTAATTACAAAACCTTTATGTAACTTATTTTTGAAAGATGTTCCATTTGATTTTACTGACGAATGTTTGCAAGCGTTTCATGTGTTGAAGGAACAGTTGGTAAAGGCTCCTATCTTGCAACCACCGGATTGGTCAAAGCCGTTCGAGATTATGTGTGATGCTAGCGACACGACCATTGGAGCGGTTTTGGGTCAAAGAGTTGATAAGAAGCCGGTGGTAATCTATTATGCAAGTAAAACTTTGTCCGAGGCGCAACTGAATTACACCACAACCGAGAAAGAATTATTAGCGGTGGTGTATGCCTTGGACAAGTTTAGAGCTTACATTTGGGGGAGCAAGGTGATCGTGTATTCGGATCATAGTGCGGTCCGATATCTAATGGAAAAGAAGGATGCAAAGCCTCGGTTGATTCGTTGGGTGCTTCTGTTGCAAGAATTCGATTTAGAGATCCGGGACAAAAAGGGGTGTGAAAATGTTGTTGCGGATCATTTGTCCCGGATCCCATTGGAAGGTGTTGACGACCCAAGTGAGATTAATGAACGGTTTCCCGACGAGCAATTGTTAGCCGTATCTACTTTTGTTGCACCTTGGTATGCCCACTATGTGAACTATTTGGCCAAGGGTGTAATTCCGAATCATTGGACGAAGAAGAGACGACAACAATTTCTTAGTCAAGTGAAGCAATATATATGGGATGAACCGGACTTGTTCAAAATCAGACCCGATCAAGTGATAAGAAGGTGTGTTCCCGAAACTGAAGTTTTAGAGATTTTGACCCATGCTCATTCGTCGGCATGTAGAGGGCATTTTAGTGGGAACAAGACGGGTTATCGGGTATTATCTAGTGGGTTTTATTGGCCCACGATTTTCAAGGATTCCTGTGAGTATGCCCGAAATTGCATCAATTGTCAAAGAGTGGGAAGCATTTCGAAACGGGATGAAATGCCGTTACAACCGATTTTGGTAGTGGAGGTATTTGATGTTTGGGGAATAGACTTCATGGGTCCTTTTCCAAACTCAAATGGGTTCTTGTACATATTGGTTGCGGTTGACTACGTTTCGAAATGGATTGAAGCTATCGCTACGAGGACCAACGATCACTCCGTTGTATGTAAGTTTGTGCAATCCAATATTTTTGCTCGATTCGGTGTGCCTAGGGTGATAATAAGTGATGGCGGTTCACATTTTAAGAACTTCAATTTTGGAAAATTGTTAAAAAGATATAATTGTCACACCCCGATTTCCACGTGTCACCGGTGGGCCCGGTGGGGGATTATCGTGACGTGGTTGGCAACGTAATAGTCAAACAACACAATATTTAATATGTATAGCGGAAGCAATTTAAAAGATATAATACAACCGAATTTAATATTGTAATATCAAACGTCACAATATTCGGATGTTTATCCACAGATGGATCGGAAACAAAATATAATCAATAGTTCAACAGACTTCAGGCATCTTAAGCTTGCGAGACTTCTAATGATGCTAAGGAGAAATCCCAGCCAATTACGCATAGTACCTGCATTTAATCTTTTTGGGAAAATACGTCAGTTTACACTGGTAAATACAATCAACTGAGTCATTTTGGAAAATGATTGAAAATTGGTTTGGATGCACATGGCATAAACATTTTATTTAACTTGGGAGAATTATTTAACTATATAATCTTGCGAACGAATTACATGTTACTTATGCGTTCAGTAGCCCGGATCTTGTCCGGGTTAAAGATCAATAGACACACCACATTTATTCTTTTGTGCGCTGACAGGTGTACGCCTACACCCCGCGCTTAAGTCATGGCATCATTACTTAGGAGATTATGTCACACCCCGATTTCCACGTGTCACCGGTGGGCCCGGTGGGGGATTATCGTGACGTGGTTGGCAACGTAATAGTCAAACAACACAATATTTAATATGCACAGCGGAAGCAATATAAAAGATATAATACAACCGAATTTAATATTGTAATATCAAACGTCACAATATTCGGATGTTTATCCACAGATGGATCGGAAACAAAATATAATCAATAGTTCAACAGACTTCAGGCATCTTAAGCTTGCGAGACTTCTAATGATGCTAAGGAGAAATCCCAGCCAATTATGCATAGTACCTGCATTTAATCTTTTTGGGAAAATACGTCAGTTTACACTGGTAAATACAATCAACTGACTCATTTTGGAAAGTGATTGAAAATTGGTTTGGATGCACATGGCATAAACATTTTATTTAACTTGGGAGAATTATTTAACTATATAATCTTGCGAACGAATTACATGTTACTTATGCGTTCAGTAGCCCGGATCTTGTCCGGGTTAAAGATCAATAGACACACCACATTTATTCTTTTGTGCGCTGACAGGTGTACGCCTACACCCCGCGCTTAAGTCGTGGCCATTACTTCAAATGATGCCATGGATATCCGGGACATGGTCATTAACCCCCCAAAGGCTGTAAAGTAAACAAGACTGTTTAAACGAGCCGATCAAATTATTCAATTAACCACCTAAGCGATGGAAGATTTGATGCCCGACCAAGCGGTATTTTATATACCGTAACCCAAGCCCGTATAGGGAAAATAAGTTAAAAGTATTTACCTGAGCAATGTATAAATCACAATAAGCAAATTGCAAGTAGCTTTTACTGGTTCTCCTAATCTGGAACGAAGGTTTATAATAACCTATTAGAATCCTAACGGGTCTTTAATTTAGCTTAAGCTTAGACCGGCTAGTTTCAAAGATGCGGTTCATACGCACGATTAAGCGAAGACCGGATAGAATGTGATTTAGACCCGAAAAGTTCAGAGACCTGTTTAATATGGGAATTTCATACACATTCTGGAATTTGAGATAAAACCGATAAGGTTTGACCCGTTTCGGCTAATTTATGTAAACTTGTTACATAAACCAAACCGTACGCCTAATAAGCGTGACGGGTATTCATGAGAGCTATAGACAGGTTTCCTAAGTTAATTATGCCTCAAATATGTTGTGGCATCAGTAAGATGTCTTTCATTATGCCCGAAACGTGTTTAAACACAAACTAGGCCCCGTAGGGGTAGTTTGGTCATTTTAAAGTTTATAAAAGAGTTTAAGTAACAAGCTGAGTTACAGGTCTGATGTAATCAGAAAATATACTCAATTTACTAATTTATATCAGTAGGTTAAAGTATGTAAGTGAAATTTATCATTTATAACCAAACTATGCCCCGTAAGGGTATTTTGGTAATTTCACATAAGCCGAAAAGCTCAAAACTGAAGTCTGAGTTTATCAACCTTTGCTTACTGTTAAAATATTATAATTTGCCTCAAATATCAGTAGGTATCAACCCTTGTATGTTTAAAATAGTTTTAGCACATACTATGCGTTAAAAACGCTTAAAAAGGCGATTAAAGGCCATTTCCGGGTTTGATACTTAAATCTGATATTTTTATATTTCCAGAAGGTTGAAAATAATTTATTTATCATATGTGATCAGTAGCAAAAGGTTTGGAGTCGTTTAGATATGTAAAACTCATTTTATGGCCCGTAAGGGCAAAACCGACAATTACCGGATTAAGCCTACGACTATGAGTTATGCTCAGCCTAAAATTAATTAAAAATATTTAAAAATCCTAAAATAATATATTACATCAGTGGGTAAAATATTTGATATCAAAAAGTATGTTTAAGTAGGCTATACGCTAAATACGCCGTTTAATTAACATAAAGCTTTAATTTTACGCTAACGAGCATAACTCTTAACCTACACCTCAAACTGATGTCAAATTTTGTATGCAAGTTTATATATCAGTAAATAAGGTTTCTACTCTTTTATATTTCCAAAAATCACGTTTTAAGGTGAAAAGGGCATAATGGTCAACATATGAGCAATTAACGGAATCATGCATATTAATTGGATAACTAATGATCCGAGGTGTATAATCACAGAGGGTTATACTAGCATGTAACCTGGTCCAAATAAAGCTCTAAGGCATTTCTAAAACATACCATCCCGGGTCAGAACTGAAAGTCAAAGTATAAGTCAAACTATGCGACTTTCGGCTCCGAACCGGGTCTAAACAGGAAATTGTCGGGTTGAACATGTTTAGACATGTCCTTACACTAATTACCAAGTTATATTAATGATCAAACAGGTTGTATGTGTTCTACATTGCTAATTATGCATAAATTGTAATTTACACATTCTGTTGACTTTTTCTTAGCAAGTTTGACCCGACTTTTGACCTGGTTAGAATGGGAATTACGGGGAACCCTTTTGAGGGTTTATTACCCACATAATTACCAACTTATAACTAGTTTTGATTCGACTAATCACTGGACCATCCGTGATTAATCTTAAAGTCAACCGTTAATTACGACGGTTTGACTTTTAAGCTAAAACTAAGCTAAAACTTAATTAAGAAAGGTTAAGCCAACTTACAAAGGTCCTACACACGAAATGTGAACACTTGAGAGCAGCCTTGAGCTCCAGAAATGATCAGATGAGCAAGAATGATGGTGTGAAGACTTGTTGCAACTCAAGGGCTTTTTATAGCACTTTAATCACCACAAATCTTTGACACATGAGTCTACAACCCACCACAACTGATTAACACATGTCCCTAAGTGTCTAGAATAGTTTAGGGGTCGCCCACAATGCAAAAATATTGATTAAAGGTCGGTTCTGCGCATTTCCAGGCTGTTGTTCGCTGATTCTGCTTCTGGGCGGTTAACGCGGCCCGCGTAAAGTTCTTTTAACCTTTACGCGGCCCGCCTGGACCCTGTTATCAGATTTTAAATTTTCTATTTTCCACATAAGTGTCCCTTGGCCTTTCGAAAGGGCAACTCAGTATTTTCTTGCAATTTGACCCCCTTTATATTTACCCACAAGGGCTTTAGGACTTATACCCACTTTGCCAAGTCCCTGGACACTTCCGGTTAACCCGAAAAGTCATAACTTTCAATGCTAACGCTTTAACCCCTCGCACACGAATTTGATCATAACTTTCTCATACGATAACGAAACTTTATGAAATTTATATCGCGCATTCTAGTGAGCATAATTATCAGTTACAAAGCTTCGGGTTTGTCAAAAGGTCACTCAGGGGTAGGGCTGTAAACGAGCCGAGTCGAGCCGAGCTCGACCCAGCTCGAGCTCGGCTCGAACTGAATTCGAGCTGGCTCGGCTCGAGCTCGAAATTCAAATCGAGCTGGGATTTGAGGCTCGAGCTCGACTCGATTAAAATTCGAGCTAGCTCGGCTCGGCTCGATCTAGCTCGAACTAACAAAAAACCGCAAAATTTACTAAATAAAAAGCCCTAAAAATGAATATTTTTATATACTAAGGGCCATATATGCAATTTAATTTAACCAAATGGCTAAATATGCAAGTATAAGTAGTTAACTCACTTTGTACATTGTCTTTACCTTCTTTTATAGAGGAAATACTCCCATAGTTTTTATCTTCTGAGCGATGTGGGACAAAAAAATGAAGAATGTAAACCTTATCGAGCCGGCTCACGAGCTCACGAGCCGAGCCAGGCCAAGCTCGAGCTCGGCTCGTTTACAAACCGAGCCGAGCCGAGCTGGCTCGTTTACAACCGAGCCAATTTCGAGCCGAGCTTTTTTCGAACTTTTTTCGAGCCAGTTTCGAGCGAGCTGCGAGCCACGAGTTTTTTTAACACCCCTACTCAGGGGTATAACTTAAACATGTTGACACTTTTAGCCCCTGTAGTTTGTAATTCCTCACTTTTAGCTTCGTATGATCCATGATTTATTCGTTTGATGTTATAAACATCATGTAGGGTTATTATGAAGTATATTTATTCACTGTTGACATTTAGAACCCGTATAATCACATACTTTCCATGTTTGTCAACTTTAGTCCTCTTATAACATTTTTCACACGTTCAAACTTTATGACACGTGTCAACACATTATAGGATGTGAATTTTCAAGGTGTTACAATAATGTAAACCACCGCGTTGCTACACCGTACCACCGGCAAACGAGTGGTCAAGTGGAAGTGTCTAACCGACAAATTAAAGAAATTCTAATGAAGACGGTGAGAACGGATCGGAAAGATTGGTCAAGCAAGCTTGATGACGCGTTGTGGGCTTATCGAACGGCCTACGAAACTCCACTTGATACAACTCCTTATCGAATGGTGTATGGAAAGGGGTGTCATTTGCCTATGGAGTTAGCACATCGGGCATATTGGGCAATTAAAACGGTGAATGCAAACTATGACGAAGCGGGTCGGGCGAGAAAGCTACAATTGAACGAAATTGAGGAAATAAGGGATCAAGCTTATGAGTGTGCATCCGCATATAAAGACAAACTGAAGAAAGTTCATGATGCGAAGATAAGGAAAAAGAACTTTGAAGTGGGTCAAAAAGTGTGGTTGTACAATTCAAGATTGAAGATGTTCGCGGGGAAACACAAAAGCAAGTGGATGGGTCCTTACGTTGTCCGAAGAGTGGGAAGATTTGGTGATGTTGACATTCAAGACGAACAAACAAATAAGCAACAAACGGTGAATGGGCATCGGCTCAAACCGTACTTGGAAGGTAACGATATCAACAATCTCGAGCTTGACAAAGTGGGTTACATTTTACGCCCAGTGGATGACGAAGAAACGTGAAAGAGGCCCAGGTTTGGTGGTTGTAAATATTTAGTTTAGTTTATTTTGGTTTGAATAAGTTCCGTTTAAACCGGTGTTCGAAACAAGTGTGGGGAAATTTTTACGGATTTCCCGAACATAGTGTTGAGGACAACACGGGTTTTTAACGGGGGGTAGGGTAATAATTTTCATGTTTTCAATAAAATATAAAAACCATAAAAATTAAACAATTTTATAAAGTTAAAAAAAATTAGTTTTTGACATTTCAATAAAAAAAGGGACCAAATTCGCCCAGGTAGTGCCGTAGGCTACGGCATATCACCGTAGCTTACGGTGGTATGTTAAACTAAATAAGTCTTACGGCACTTGGAGCCTGATTTACGGCAACAATTTTCACCCAGACATTGCCGTAACCTACGGCAAGGAGCCGTAGGTTACGGCACCGAGCAGACATGGGGGACCCTTTGGTTGTCGTCGTTTCATATAAAAAAAATATTGAAAACCGAAAATTTTAATAATAATAATAACAATACATTTAATAAAATTCAACTCTTTCCCTATCCACTCATTCTAATCATCAACCCCAACCACAACTTTCTTCCTTCTTCATCTTCTTTCCTCTAGAACCCTAGCCCACCATAACCCCAAACCTCCATATCTTCCTCAAATCTTGTCTAAATCAAGTGATTTTTGGGTTGTTTTTTACTAGAATTTCACAAGCATTCTGATTTTGGGTAAAGATTTGGAAGAAAATCACATTTTCTGGTCCGAATTTCAACATAGGGGTGCCGAAAATTTGGGGATTTTTGTGGGTTTTTGTGTGAACTTCAAGTTCTTGTGATTCTCATCTTCTACAACACTAAGGTATGCAATTTCTTGTTACTCTATTATGTACATTGAGGTTTGTAAGTTTCCATCTTTGTTTTTGCTTACACACACTTGCTTGTACATGATAGATGTAGGAATTTGTGAACCATTGAATGTTTGGGTATGAATGTGTTGATGTCTAGTGAAAATGTTTTGGAAAAATTCTGAATTATAGGGGACATCATGCTGAAATTTTGTTTGAAAAAATGAAATTTTGGTTTTTGCACACTTATACCCATAACATGAAGCAAGTGTGGGGAAATTTTGGGAAGAAGTACTAACTTGAAATTGTTTGTGTGGTTTGTGAATGTGTGTAGATATGGTGAAGAAAAAGGGAAAAGCAGTTGTGAGTTCATCTAATGATCCTCAAGAGGAGTAACCCAAGAGAAGGAGATTGACACGGGTTGGTGACCCGGATTCGGAGGAGGATGCGCCTCCAAGGGGTCCGAAACCGAATTGGACATCCGGGTCATTGCTTGACCAACCCGAGGAATGGAGAGAGGATTTGTTCCATGAACAAATGAACAAGTTGAAACAACGGGCTGAAGCGTTTATCTGTGAAAAGGAGATTCGGGAGGTTGATTTCGGGCCGTTTGGGATAACAGCAAAGTTTAAAGCCTTGGGTTAGGAAGCGGCTTTGAAGTGTCATGATGGCGAGGTGAAGAAGATGTATGATGAACAGATTCAAGAGTGGATGGCTACACTCGAGTGTCCCCCGTTTAAGGCTCCAAGCAAGATGAGGCTTGTTGGGTGGTGTAATGGGGTTAAGGTTGAAATGTCTTATGACTCGTTGCGCCGAGTAGAAAAGTTTGATGACTTACCATCTGGTGAATATAGCTATCCAAGCCTCAAAGATCTCTATCATGAGCCCGATAAGCACCCTCAATGGCAAAACATGTTGGATTATCTATTTCTTCCGGGAAGAACACATGGGAAGTTGTATAGACGTAATTTGAGAATGGAAGCAAAATTGTTGTTGACTTTGTGTACATACAATGTTGTCCCGCGGCGGGGTGACAAGATGGAGGTCCAGTTTCAAGAGGTGCCGATTTTGTATCTGATGATGCATGGTTCTCCAAAGATACCATTCCGATTTCTAGTGTTAAACAACATCTGGCTGAGCAGAAATAGTGGAGAAAGAAAGATTGTGCCTCATTGCCGGTTGATTACGGCTTTGCTAAAGAAATATGGGGCCATTAAAGGTGATGAAAAAGGCTCTTACAAGAGGTTTAAACCATTTGACCTCAAGAATCTGGGGCCAGGTTGGGATTACAAGGAGTCGGAGAGGTATCATAAGCTGAAAACAGATGGGAGAAGATGGAGAGTGCTAAAAGCGGATGCGAGGCCGTTACGACCGGGTGAGGCTGATGAGCCCGAAACGACCGATGAAGAAGTGAGTGGTGACGATGATTATCGTGAAGACACTTTTGTGGTTGATACTCAGATAAGGGGCACTGGTTATGTGGGGAGTGCGTATGACTATGCACAACAGGCTTATGATCCCTATTGAGCTCATTCGGGTAATATGGGCCAAATCATTGAACAAAGGCGGCCACCCACTTTTAGAGAATGGAGTGAACCAAACCAGATGCTTTTTGATCAATAAACTTTCATGGGGGCGAGTATGGAGAGGGCTTTGAAGAAGAGTTATGATAGGAGTGAGCAATGGAACCGTGCTCATATGTATGCTCATGAAGAAGAAGTGAACAATCGCTACCTAGACGACCGCCAGAGACGTGTGCATGATCAATGGCATGCGGGCCAACCAATTGAAGCAGATCCGCCAGTTGTGGATTATACCACATTGCCACCTTATGACGGTAGTGTGTCGTATCCCACCCCACCATTACATCATTCTCAATGGGTGGATCCACACGCTATGAGTTATCAGCAGGCGAATCCAAGCGGTGATCAAGGTGGTAGCAGTAGCAGCGGAGCATTTGGTTTTGGCGAATGGAATGATATGATGACATCCATCTTCGGGCCTCCACAGCCGAAGTATTACTAGCCAGGTCGTATCTTGCTCTTTTGTACATTTTGTGTATATTTGTTTATCTCGTATGTTATGTTTATGTTTGGGAGGTAGGGTGGTGTTTTGATGTTGATGTGTGGTTTTGGGATGTGAAAGTTGGTGGTGTTTTTAGTTAAAATATATAAAAAAAATACAAAAAAAAAAAATTGGGATTTGAGAATATTAGCAAAGGCTAATGTTGTTGGTTAAAAGCGATCCTTCCCTCAAAGCCATACATTGGGAAAATGTATCCCAAGTGTGGGGATGGGGGAAATTTTTGAGAAATCTAAAAATTTTTGTAAATCCGAGCAAAATTGTCAAAATTTGAAAGCTCGATTTTGTCCTGCTTGACACACCGACACCCATTCCTAGTCTTTTCTTGGTGAGAATTTGAGCCACATATGATTGTTATTGATATTTCTTTGTTTGAGTGGCGGTGTGTGTCGTGTGTTAATAGAACTTGTGTTTGAATTCTTGTTAAATCCTAGAGTTAGCATGCTTGTGAAAATGATAGGGGACTTTTAGGTAGCCTCGTCTAGATGTGTGAGAGTGTGGGATTGGTGGCTTGGACCTCATACTTTACATATATGAGCTTGGTATTGTGAGGGGTGGGTGGGTTTGGTCCTTAGAAAGCCATGTTTGAGCCTTTTACCATTCGGTTGTGACCCAAGCCTACTTCCTACAAAAATTTTACCTTTTGAGATGACCCGGTTTAGGAAATTTAGTATGTAGTGTTGATGTTCGTGTAAATATTGTTGAACTTTTATGTTTTATGCGTATATTCAAAAAGAAAAAAAAAGAGAAAAATATGAAAGATACAAAAAGAAGTATTTAGTTACAATAGTAGTTGAGAATGCCAAGAAGTTTTGTATATATTTGGTGTTTGCTTCGTAGTAGTAGAAATAAAAACCGGGTCAAATCAATTAGCTCTTTCATATGTGTTCCACCATTTTCCTACCTTTGCACCTAGCCCCGTTACAAACCGTAATTCCTTTTTGATTCATGAGCATGCTAAGTAATTGTTAGGAGGAAACTTGATTTTTATACAAGCTTATTGTCGCATACACACACACACATTAAGTGGTTTAGCATTATGCTAATAATTCTTGTCACTGAGAGATTTTTGTGAGGGGTGTGTCTTGTGGTATGATTGGAAGTTAGTAAAAGGACGGCATGTTAGCTTAGTTTGCATGATTGATCGCTTATGGTTGTGAATAGTTTTGAATGGGTTGCTTGGGACAAGCATCGGGTAAGTGTGGGGATGTGACGGGTGGTCCGTAGGACAACTCTTAAAGCCTTTAAATAGAATAGAATCCCATACTTTGTCCGGTTATTTGCTTGAACTTGGTAACCACTTTATGATTGATGATGCAGGTGTTATAATGTTCAAAGTGCGGGTTTTAGGAAGCATGAATGAATATTAGAAGCTAGGGAGTCAAAGATTTGAAGGAAACAAGTTGTAATGAAGAAATAAGGGAAATCACACCACTCAGCGCCCTAACCTACGGCTATTTGCCATAAGCTACGACACTCTCAAAGGAACAAAAGTCCCCGCCGTAGATCAGACACCATCCGCCGTAAAGGAATGATAGCCTCCGTAAGTTACGGCATTGTGGCGTAGCTTACGGCGGACTGTTGACTTGTATACACCTGCTGACCACCGTAACCTACGGCAGAGGGCCGTAGGTTACGGCACCGATCTAATCCAAAATGTAACTTATGCAATCAATGTCGATTTGAAGAGTTTTTATGATGTCTTTTCACTTGGATTCGGTTACACAATCATAGGGGAACGATTTTGGAGCTGGTTGGAGACTTGGGGCTTGGAGGAACACTTGTTTAATCTAGTTTTTGTTGCTTGTGATCTTGTTGAACATTAAAAACTTTTGTCATGATGTTTGTTCAAGCCATGAGTGGCTAAATACTTTGTGCTCATCTTTGGTGGAAGGTTTTGTAAGACTTTATGCTTTAATTCTCTATTTCTAGAATAACAATCTCTTTCTTATTTGAATTGTTTGTTATGGTGCATGATTGATTGTTAGTAAAGTATTGATTCTTATCTTAAACTAATTAGAAACCATACGTTCTTGGTACCGTTGGCAATCGGGATATCATGGGTATAGTTAGGCTTGGGTAAGGGTTGATTGATCATCGGGTAACAACCTCACGTTCTAGGAATCTGAGTACTTAGTTCCCTTTCATCACTGCAATTGATCATACATGAACTATGTCTATGTAGTTCTTTCTAGTTGAATGTTAGCATAAATGTCAAAGCAAAACCGGAAACTGGAGATGATCATTTGTCTCCAATTTGTTTACAACCAAAACTTGTCTTTTGCAATTTAATTAGTTTAATTTAGTCTAAAATAAATTCACTCACATCAACTCTTGAATTTTATTTTCTTGCAATTAGTCTAATTTAGTTACTCTAGATAAATTCTCAAATAGCACATATTCCACAAACTCCTTGTGTTCGATACCCACTTACCGCTAACTATTTAGTTGTATTTGGATTAAATTTGATTGTGACCATGACATCACGTCAGTAATCATGTATCGCGAACTGCCTCGGGCTAGGGCTGGCAATTGGGTACCTGTTAAGACACGATTAGACCTGTTTGACTAAAAAATACACCCTTTGACTTTTTTAATTTTTAAAATAATTAAAATTACAATGTTAGAATCTATTATTTATTCATCTTTGTACATAAAACATAAAACTGTTTTATAAACTTGAGGTAGAAAGTAGTTAAACGAGTCGTAATCATATTTGAAACTTATGTTGTGCGCGCCGTCAGAAACCTGTTAAACCTGTTAAGACACGATTTGCCAGCCTTACCTCGGGCAGTCAACCCGCAGTCATTGGTATCGATATATCTATGTCGATAACTAACGTGCTTCATTTCACTATGCGTACGTGCTGGTTATGCGTAATCAATTTCGAACTCTAGTATGCTGTTATCAAACTTGTATGCTCACATTTACACTATGTGTATTGACTGTTACTTTAACGTATGTGACAGGTGCTTAAGTTGTCTATATGGTTAGCTTGCTGTGAACTTGAGGCCAGGAAAGGTCTAGGATGCTCTCTGTGCAGTGATGAAATCGAAGCTAGGAAAAGAGGTCCTAGAAACCAATAAATAAACTATCTATGTATAAATCTGAGTGGTCGGAACAGAACTACTTGACTAGATTTTGTCTGTAATAATTTGTTTGCCTTTTAAGACATGGTATGGGACATGTTACTTTAAATTAATTGGTAATGATAATTGTTATGGAAACTTCTGGACAATCTGTTTCGCTCAGTGTCATACCCCGATGTTTCCGCCATTGGTTGGGGTGTGACAGATTGGTATCGGAGCCATAACTATAGGGAATTAGGCAAGACTCGACCTAGTCCGGGCCGAAGTCTTAGAGACCTAGTCTATAGTTAGGAACCAACAGACCGACTCGTGCATGTCCAGTAGGGATTATGTGTGAGCCTGCTTGCTATTTCTCGCTATTCACGCCTATGCTACACTATCACTGCACTCAAATTTTCAATTAATGAATAAGCGATTAAGTTGAGAATAGGTGTGAAAACCGCAATCTCTCGACTGAATTGCTTGATCAACCCACATTTTCATCTATAAACACGAGGACTTGCATTGAACCAGGAGTGAAATCCATACTTTGACGCACAATTCTCTTTTATTTCATCAAAAACAGGAACGAAGTTGTTAAGCCAGGGGTGAAACCCTAACCTTGACGACTTGTTCCGACTTTTACTTGGATTTACAAAACTCTCACCAAGGTCTCGACGGACTCCAACGACCTGAAGCCACGGTATGACTAACGGGATATGTGCCAAACGCCCAAGAATCGAGGCAAAGGCACAGTCCTGAAGGTCAAAATGTGTACAACAAGTCCTTGTGAATAGTCGAATCACTTTGGTAAGTCGATGTCTGAATAACCGCAGACAATCCATCTTTCGATTTTTATGTGTTTCGATTCTGAGCCCGCAACTTCCGACTCTGATGATTCGTCGATTTTATGCGTTTATATGTGTGTTTATCTGTTTATGTGTTTAATTCTGGAGACTTATTCGACTTTAGCTTACACTTCGATCGACACGCACGACTCGCACTGCATCTCTATCTCAAAGCGCTGGCAAACCGCTAAGTTCTGGACGTCCCTATGATACGCGTATGCTATACTACCCGCTATACTATACTATATTACTCGCTATGTTATACGCGACCACTATATTCGAACAATCGCAGACTTTGAATGATAGGTTTCTGTATTCTGACTACCTCTGGTGATTAAATGTGTATGTGCTTCTATGTTTCTGTGCTCTACGTGCTTATGTGCTTATGTGGTTATGTGCCTCTGTGCTTATGTGAATCTGTGATTATGTGATACATGATTCATTGTGTTCCTGAGCTTTAGTAGTAGTAGGATTGTGAGGTGAGATTCGAATATGTCATGTTGAGTCCTGTGACGATGTCTGTTGCAGACAATGTCGTCACCTGGATCCCGCGCTACCCGAGACGCTCGCCGAAAGCAAGCAGGTAAACGCCTTGCTGCCATGATCACTAAGCAAATGGCAAAGGTTGTACCCCAAGTCGTCAGCGAGCTGTACGAAAACATGAGCAAATCGTCTGAGGAATCCCGAACTGAGACTCCCAAAGCTGCTTTCAGCTTCAAACAGTTCAAGGCATGTGGACCGAAAGAGTTCACCGGAGAAGAAGGCCCTACAGCTTTGTTTCAATGGTTTGACTCCATCGAGGTCACACTACGACAGAGCGGTTGCCCCGATAATCTACGCACTCTCAACGCGACTGGCGTCTTCCAGTCCCGCGCTTTAGACTGGTGGACGGCTGAGAGGAACAAACGTGGGAATGACGCAGCCTACGGTCTGTCGTAGGACGAGCTCAAGGAAGTAATGCTGGAAGAATTCGGCCCTCCTCAAGAGCGCCAAAAGTTAGAAGATGAATTCTGGCACATAAAGCAAAAGGATGGTGAAAACGCTGCTTTCACCGCTCGCTTCAAGCAGCTCAGTATTATCTGTCCTGATCAAGTCAAGACTCCGGAGATCGCAATCAAGAAGTATATCCGAGCCCTGCCTGACTGTGTTGCAGATTTCCTGCAAGCGGCTAAGACTACAACGATCGAAGAAACTTACCTACTGGCCGCTGAAATCAACGACAAGCGGGTCAAGGCTAGTGTCTGGGATAAAACTTCAAAGCACCTGCATCAAGTCACCGCCGCACCAACCGCTGAAACCGCCGCTGTTCAATCATCAAAGTCCTCACGCCGAAAGAAGAAGAACAACAACAGCAGCTCCAGCAACAAGAACTGTGCTGTCACCACCACTGCTGCTCTACTTCAAGCCGTACCGGCCCAGCAGCAGCACCACCACCGTCTAGCACCAGTTACTTATGCACCGCCAGTAAAGCGTGCATACACAGGCCCCCACCCGGCTTGCCCAACATGCTCTTACCATCACCCGGTGGGTCTCGCCTGTCGTTTCTGCGCTCACTGCAATATGTATGGCCACTTCACTGCCAATTGCTGTACTGGTCCCCGTCAAGCACCAGCTCAAGCCACTGCTCATCAAGCTCTGCTCCCAGCCCCGCAAGGCCCACAAGCGGCTAAGGCACCCGCGGTCAACGCCCGAGTCTGCTTCGCATGTGGTGATCCCAACCACTTTGCGAACATGTGCCCGAACAGGGTTGTGAAACAAGAGCCCCAGCAGTAGCAGGAACACCAGCAGCAACAGCCTCAGCAGCAGCAACAAGCCGCACGCGCCAGAACCTTCAACGTCAATGTGCGCCAAGCCCAGGATGACAACAACGTGGTCAATGGTACGTTCCTCGTGAATGGTATTTATGCATCGTGTTTGTTTAATACTGGAGCCGATAACTGCTTTGTGTCGTTTGAATTTGAGAAACTTCTTAGTCGTAAACGCTCCCATCTCCCCTCGACGTTCGATGTTGAAGTCGCTACCGGAAGAACCGTCACCGTTAATTCTGTTCTCCGTGATTGTAATCTTGAGCTCAACAATCACATCTTCCCAATCGACCTCATCCCGATGCAACTTGGAAGTTTTGACATCATAGTAGGCATGGACTTTCTTCTCGAAAACCATGCTGAAGTTGTGTGTTTCGATAAGATGATTCGATTCTCGCTCGCGAATGGTGATTTATTGTGTGTCTATGGTGAAACTGCTTCGAAAGGCCTCAAACCCATGTCTTGTGTCCAAGCTAGCAAGTATCTCCGCAAGGAATACAGAGCTTTCTTGGCTAACATTGTAGTAGCGGAGAATGAAAAGAAAGGAAAGACAGAAGTGAAAGACGTTCCTGTGGTTCGTGAATTCCCTAATGTGTTCCCTGAGGACCTTCCCGGACTCCCACCAAGTCGTGATATCGATTTTCGTATCGACCTCATTCCTGGAGCCAACCCCATTGCCAAAGCTCCTTACCGACTCGCACCGTCCGAAATGCGTGAACTCTCGAACCAACTCCAGGAATTACTTGAGAAAGGCTTCATTCGCCCGAGCACCTCTCCTTGGGGCGCGCCAGTCCTTTTCGTCAAAAAGAAGGATGGGTCGTTCAGGATGTGCATCGACTATCGGGAACTGAATAAGTTAACCATCAAGAACCGCTATCCCCTGCCTCACATTGACGATTTGTTTGATCAATTACAAGGTGCTACGTGTTTCTCGAAGATCGACCTACGCTCAGGCTATCACCAACTACGCATTCAGGAGTAAGATATACCCAAAACCACTTTTCGCACTCGATACGGCCACTATGAGTTCGTTGTTATGCCTTTTGGTTTAACCAATGCACCCGCGGTTTTCATGGATCTGATGAATCGCGTGTGTAAACCATATCTCAACCGTTTCGTCATCGTGTTCACCGACGATGTCTTGATCTATTCCAAGTCGAAAGCCGAACACGCGCAACATCTACGTTTGGTTCTCGAGCTACTCCAGGGGAATCGACTCTATGCCAAGTTCTCCAAGTGTGAGTTTTGGCTGGAGGAGGTTCAGTTTCTGGGTCACACTGTCAATAGTCAAGGTATTCATGTCGATCCTGCGAAGATTGAATTCGTTAAGAGCTGGATTACACCTAAGAACCCGTCTGAATTCCATTCTTTTCTCGGACTAGCGGGCTATTATCGACGATTTATCGAAGGATTCTCAAAGATCGATGTGCCGCTTACCGCTCTCACGGATAAAGACAAGCCTTTTGTTTGGGGAACCGAACAAGAGTCTGCTTTCTGAACCCTCAAGCATATGCTTTGCAATGCTCCTGTTCTCACTCTACCCGCCGGAAACGACGACTTTATTGTCTATTGTGATGCTTCCAACCTTGGTCTTGGTTGTGTTCTTATGCAGCGAGACAAGGTTATAGCTTACGCATCTCATCAGCTCAAAATCCACGAGAAGAACTATACAACCCATGATCTTGAGCTAGGCGCAGTTGTTTTTGCGTTAAAGATTTGGCGACACTACATGTATGGTACCAAGTGTACGATCTTCACCGATCATAGGAGCCTACAACATATCTTTGATCAGAAAGAACTTAATATGCGTCAACGCCGATGGGTAGAACTTCTCAACGATTACGACTGTGAGATTCGTTATCACCCAGGCAAAGCAAATGTTGTTGCCGACGCTCTCAGCAGACGGAGTTATTTGCTTAGCATTCGTAATACTCAAGCCCAATACAACCTCGAAACCCTTATTCGCGAAGCCCAGCATACTTGTTTTAATGAATGCACTCTGAAGAAGGAAAGAATCTACCACGATGGAGCCCAACTTGTGAATAAGCCCAATGGGATATTCTATTATCTGGATCGAATTTGGATCCCTAAACGGACCTATTTGCGAAAGATATTGATGGACGAAGCCCATAAATCCCGATATTCCATTCATCCCGGTGCCGATAAAATGTACCAGGACCTTCGCTACAAGTACCGGTGGCCGGGTATGAAAAGGGATATTGCTCTCTACGTTGGGAAGTGCCTGACTTGTGTAAAATTCAAGGCTGAACACCAAAGACCCTCTGGCTTACTCGAACAACCACCGATCCCTATGTGGAAGTGGGAGAGTATAGCCATGGACTTCATAACCAAGCTTCCGCACACGTCATCAGGTCACGACAGCATCTTGGTTGTTGTTGACCGTCTAACCAAATCAGCTCACTTTTTGCCAATACGGGAAGACTACAAGGTAGAACGATTAGCCCGAATTTACACCAACGAGATCATCTGTAATCATGGGACGCCTCGCGACATCATCTCTGATCGTGATGCTCGGTTTACCTCACGACTGTAGGAAACGTTTCAAGCAGCTCTCGGTACTACGTTTAATCTGAGTACCGCATTCCACCCTCGAACCGACGGTCAGACTGAAAGAACGATCCGTACTCTTGAAGACATGCTCCGTTCGTGTGTCATACACTTCGGTGGTAATTGGGATGCACACCTGCCATTGGTCGAATTCTCGTACAACAACAGCTATCATACCAGCATACAAATGGCACCATTCGAGGCTCTATACGGAAGAAAATGTCGATCGCCTATTGTATGGCACGAGATCGGTCACTCGCAATTAACCGGTCCTAAGCTATTACAAGAAACGACTGACAAAGTCCTCCAAATTCGAGACAACTTGTTGAAAGCTCGAAGTCAACTAAAAAGTTACGCCGATAGACGACGCAAGCCCCTTGAATTTGACGTTGGTGACTACGTACTCCTAAAGGTATCACCTTGGAAGGGTGTGGTCAGATTCGGCAAGAAATAGAAACTAGCGCCTCGATATGTTGGACCTTTTAAGATTCTGGAAAGGATCGGAAAAAGTCGCCTACAGACTCAAACTACCGGAGGAACTTAGTAACGTCCACCCGACTTTCCATGTGTCAAACCTCCGAAAGTGCCTAGCTGAGCATGATCTAATTGTACCTCTCGATGACCTTCAAGTAAACGAAACACTACACTTCGTGGAGAAGCCTATCGAAATCAT
The DNA here is from genome assembly GCA_030545235.1 of Helianthus tuberosus. NCBI lineage: Eukaryota > Viridiplantae > Streptophyta > Magnoliopsida > Asterales > Asteraceae > Helianthus > Helianthus tuberosus. The sequence continues at coordinate 90,630,698 of CM060351.1, read as the reverse complement.
GGATCGCCAAACCAAGCAGCTCAGACGCTCGCGCATTCCTATTGTGAAAGTCCGATGGGAAGGCAAACGAGGCGCAGAGTCCACTTGGGAACTCGAAAGCGACATGAAGGCGAAGTACCCGCAGTTGTTCGTTACGGCTTCGGCCTAATTTCGGGACGAAATTCCCTCAACTAGGGGAGGCTGTAACACCCCGTGTTTCGAAAGTCAAAGACAAAGTCAAGGTCAAAGTCAACGACCGATCGCGCGACATTGACTGATAGCGAATTTCTTTTATGTGTTTACTTTAGTTGTATTATGTGGAGTAAGTTTCAGAAATCGAAGTAATCGACGTGTGTTATTCGCTATTTAATCGACGTACGACTGTGAACTGTAGGAAGTAATAATGCGATAAAGTTAACTAAAACGATACTCGATCTATGCTAATCGAATCGACATCGAATGGTAATCGCACTCGCAACTTGAAATACGCTTTTTGGTTATTGTTATACGTGTGTGTGTGCCTTATGTGTTACTTGTGCATGTTTATTTATGTTATGTGTGGTAATCAATCGAAACACAATCAAAACTCAATCGCAATCGAAATGGTATGGTAATTGGTAGAGAAGAGATAGTGCAAGATATGAGTAGTTGGGATTAAAAGTAATTTGATAAGAAACTCTATCGCATCACTTGCTCGAATCACATCGCAACGCGCTACACGCTAATCGAAACGGCAAAACTCGTCGCACCGAGCACTCGAACCCGGTACCAACCGACCGAACAGCCACCCGGCCGGACTGCCACCCGAGCGAGGTGCCATCCGACCGAGGAGCCACTCGGCCGGGCTGCCACCCGGGCGAGATGCCATCCGACCGACCAGGCCTTTCCATTTTGGGAATCCTATAAATATCCCTTGTCACTCTCAAACTTTCTACTTTTGGCAACTGACGTCCGACTAGCTCGTGCTCCCCACCTTTTCCTCGATTTCTCTCAATTCCGGTAAGATCTCGTCCTAAATCTTGTACTTCCTTAATCTACACGCACTCCTACACCCTTCTATCTTTTGAATCTTAACTTTTAACCGTGAAATCATCAAGATTCAAGGTGTTCTAGGATGACGTCATCATGTGTTCTTGAAGAACTTCATGTTTTGGCCTCAATCCACCAAGAACAACTTAGATCTAACCGATTTCCACAATAAACAAACAAAGATCTTTCATAGATCTAAACATATTCACGGTAAAAAGGATTGAGAGAAGGTTTTCCAACTTTCTTTCCACTCTTTTACACTCAATGCACTTAAAACCGATAGGATCGGAGCTTGCATCGACTTACCACTCATTCTCGTGGTTGTGATTGGTTCAAGATCCATATTCTATCCACGAGATTATCGATTCCGGGTTAAACATGGAACATCGTCTCGAACCGTCCGCTGATCGGGTTTGGGGTGATTCCTGTCCGGTCCGGAGCACCAAGTATTGACGAGGTTTTTGTTGCTTAACACGTTATCAAAATATCTCGATAAAGCGACAAACCATCAAAACAACCAAGCGTAAGACGAACAGGTCGACCAGGACGGAGTGCCGTCCGATCAGACTGTTGTCCGAACGGACAGCTACTCGTACGACCGGCCACCCGTAAGACTTGCACCTTGGTCCCACACTTAACTATTTTTGCCAACATTTGAAGTCTGAATGTTGAACGAATTGTTGTCCGATCGGACTACCATCCGATCGAACTGCCAACCGAATCATGAGACATTTAAACTTCCACACTTAAACAATTTTCAACATGTTCAATGCACCAAGGATGCCACCCGACCGAGCGACCGTCCGATCGAGTGATACCCTGCTGTGAACTTGTTCTCACTAAAGTGCCCAACCGAACGGGTTGCCGTCTGATCGAACGACCGTCCGATCGACCGACCCGAAATGTAGAAATACTTCAATGTTTTCAAAATACTACAACGAAAACTTCAAAAGCCAAGCCATCATACACAAACACATCCTTTCCAAAGGAAGAAACAATCCACTCGAACAGTCATCCTACCGGATGACCGTCCGAACGGACTACCAACCGCACGACTGGCCGTCCGATCGGATTACCATCTGATCGAACTGCTGTCCGACTCACTTGTACCTTGCATCGTTTTACGCGTCACTTATCATTATACTATCGATCTGTTCAGGCTAACCTTACTCTCTAGCGCTCCCTTCAATCCATCAATCGATGTGAGTATACTCGATCCCGTTTTGCTTTACGCACTTTTGGGTGTTACATACGTTACGAATATTGAAATCACATCGAACACACTACTTAATACTATTTAAACGCTAACCATTCCTGCATGTTATACATGGCTTAATGAATGCTTGTTTGTTATGTTTACACATGGAATGTTGTCTACCTGCCTTAGCAATGATAGTACTATAGTTTGGACTTAGCACCCGTTCACTCAGGGGTTGTTAAGGACAATTACTTGCATGGATTACGGTGGTAATCATGTATCGCGAACTGCCTCGGGCAGTCAACCCGCAGTCATTGGTATCGATAGATCTATGTCGATAACTAACGTGCTTCATTTCACTATGCGTACGTGCTGGTTATGCGTAATCAATTTCGAACTCTAATATGCTATTATCAAACTTGTATGCTCACCTTTACACTATGTGTATTGACTGTTACTTTAACGTATGTGACAGGTGCTTAAGTTGTCTATATGCTTAGCTTGCTGTGAACTTGAGGCCAGGAAAGGTCTAGGATGCTCTCTGTGCTATGATGAAATCGAAGCTAGGAAAAGAGGTCCTAGAAACCAATAAATAAACTATCTATGTATAAATCTGAGTGGTCGGAACAGAACTACTTGACTAGATTTTGTCTGTAATAATTTGTTTGCCTTTTAAGACATGGTATGGGACATGTTACTTTAAATTAATTGGTAATGATAATTGTTATGGAAACTTCTGGACAATCTGTTTCGCTCAGTGCCATACCCCGATGTTTCCGCCATCGGTTGGGGTGTGACACTGGATACTTGAGTAGATATTAAAATCTGATTAAAATCAAAAAGTTTGAAAAATTGAAAATTTTTGAAAGATAAAATAGTGGATTCGCATGAATGCACCGGAGTCGGTTCGCTATAATTATCTATTAGTGCATCCGCACGAATCAAGAACAGTGGCCTTATATAAGTGTTAGTTCGTTCTTATTAGTTCATTCGCTATTACTGTTTTCAGAGAGAACTTAGATTTCTCTTTCACATTTCAAATATTTTCGTGTCGAAACTCTGCCTGATTTTCTAGAATTATGGTGTTGGCTAGCACAACATCTACAATGGGGAAAGTAGGAGTTCATAGATTTAACCAGTCAATATTTGATTCGCACACAGTCGGCTTAAAATTCTTAGATTTAGGTCATTTTTGTGGTTAAATGTTGAAATTGATAGTGACAATCATCAAATCGAAAAATATCTGATGTTCGTATAACTTCAATTTGATGAAAATCAACAAAAATTGAACTTTGATTTTTGAAAAATTTTAATTGTTGAACTGAAGAGTTAGGACGAATCGACTGAAGAACAGTCATATTAGGACAAATCGACTTAGCACAAATGGCTGATTCGTGTTAATACTGATCCGTCATTAAGTATTGACTTGATTTAATGTTGGTTCGTTTTAATGTCAATTCGTTTTAGTGATGATTCGTTCTAAGGTTTTAGATGTCAAGTGTTAGAAAATTTTAGCATATTGAAATTTCTTGATATACGTGCATTTTTTGATGAATGTTGAATGTGTTTTACAGGCAAAATCATCAAACTTTGAGCCAAAGCACAACATATGTTGCACACTGGACAAAAAGTTATCAAAAATGGATCCTTTCGTGGATGTGCTGGAATTTATAGATAACAGTCGCATACGGAAAACATTGACAGATCGACACAGATGCTACGAATCACACATTGAGTGTTTCAAGAAGGTTGCTCATTATGATGAGAATGATAAGTGTGTTTATTCTACAGCAAAGATAAAAGATGAAGACGGAAAAGATGTTGATATTCCGTTTGTGTTAAGTGTTGGTGACATCAGAAGAGTTTTGGAGTTGGGGGATAATGATGGTGATCCAATTCAAGTGCCGGAAAGATTGTGTAAGGTTTGTGGTTCCGGATGGGATACCCAGGATTCGTGAATGATTCATCTTACAACAAGTCAAAGCTGCCTAAGCCGTATAGATTTCTTGTTCATTCTACGATTCATGCGTTGGCACACAGGAAGAAAGGCTTCGATATATCTGTTGATTATATTATGTGCATTCTGAAATGTTTGATACTTAACATGCCATATAATATATCACAGCTCATATTTGATCACATGGTGGATAACATCAATGGAGAGAGATTCTTACAATATCCAAGGTTTGTCCAAATGTTTCTGGATGATAAGATCAAGAATTTGCCAAAGGTTGATGACGATGAATTGAAATTGGAACATATGGATAACGAAACATTGAAGAGGCTTCAAGTGTATAAGAATCAGAAGGATACTCCTCCAGATCGTAAGAAGTTTGCTGTAGTAGCCAATGCAGACTACGAAGCTCCACCAAATGACAAATGGAGGCATGATAATAGTGGTTCAGATAGTGAAGATAAAAAGATGGAGTTATTTGAGCATAAAAGATCAAAATGGTTCTTGAAGGATGCTGACAAACAGAAGAAAAAGAAAACTCCAAAGGTCACTCCCAAAAGAACACCAAAGAAATCAACTTCCAAACCACACTTGGTAGATGAACCATCAGACGATGAAGTGCAACCTGGTGGTGATAATGTTGAAGGTGGAAATCTTGATTCATCTCAGCAAGATATTACAGTTGAAGAAATAGTAAATATCATAGCTGCTACTAATGTTGAGAATGCTGGTAGTGCTGAAAAAGCTGGTGATGATCAGGTTGAAGGTGTTATTAGAACAGATAGTAGTGAAACCGAGATCGACATTGATCTAACACAAATAGCACCGACAACGGGTCATAATGGGAAAAGGAGAAAAAGAAAAGTCGTCGAGGAAGAGAAAGAATAGTGATGATAAAGACGCTTCATATGAACCTACAACTACTGAGAAAGAGAAATTGAAGAAAGGTAAAGGCAGAATGAAGTGTATGTCTCAACCTTCTGATGACTCTCCATCAAAGAAAAAGGCTCGCAAGACTACAGCTAAGGCTGTTAAAGTTACACTTGGTGGCAAGCCTGTACAAAAAGTTGTTGAAAGAGTTGAAACCCCCGTGGTAGAGACTCTTGTTGTTGAAGCTGAAACTCACATTGCTACACCTCCAAGGTCACCAATTCATGAGTTTATTCCAATTCAGACCGAGGTTCAAGTTACTCCACAACAGCAACATCAAGTGGTTCCTGAACCAAATTCTGCGACGAAAAAGACTACACCACCAAAGGAATTTGAACGTGTTGATGATTTTGATACAGACTTTGGTGATCTTAACTTGGGTTCTGGACCAGCACCTAATATAGAAGATCGTTCTGATAATCCATCATTCGGGGAGAATGAAAGATTTGAAGCAAGGATTAAAAGACTCGAACAAGATAATGTTGCTTCAGATGCAAAGTTAAAAGCTACAGAAGAAAAGATAAAGAATGTGGAAGCAGAGAACGTGGTTTTAAAGAATGAAGTTCTAGTGTTGAATGAAAAAGTCGAGGAACTTCAGGTTGGAAACACGGCACTGAATGAAGTTGTTAACGAGTTATTAGCTACTAATGAACAATTAAATGCTTCTAATGTTTCTTTGGGTGCAGAGAACGAGCTAGTGAAGAAAGTTATGGAAGATTTTCAGACCGACAAAGAAATCAAGTCCAAGCAACTTGAAATGCTCTACGCTGTGATTGAAGATAAGCTTGGCTTGAATGTTCAAGCTGAATTTGATCAAATTGGAATCCGAAAAGCAGAGGCTCGGAAGATTGAGTACACCCGATACATGTATCATAAATCTTTACTGAATTAATTACTTGATTTGGTTGTTTAAAGAAGGGAAAATAAATATTTAAAAAAAAAGAGTTGTTGGACTCCCAATGGTCATATTTGTTGGCGCATGATGATCGAGAACGAGCCACCGATGTCACCTAATAAGAATCTGGAAAGGACGGGTGCACGGTGTTCCCGACTCTCTTGATCCCACGGCAGACCCGATGAACACCACAATGCTCAACCTTAAGAAACTTGATTACTTTTTCGTAAAGCTGTCTCTTAATAGTTTTAGTTAGTTTCTTACAAATTCAAAGGAAATTGGGATGTCATCTAATTGTCATTAAAGTAACATTTAGACATTTAGTGGCCAATGTTATTTTTCAAATAAGAATACTTTCTTTAAACATTGGAAGTACTACGCGTCAATTCTTGTACGAACTATATTTTATATATATATATATATATATATATAGATATATATATATATATAGGGGAAGGTTCAAATGAAAACCACTAGTTATGGTGAAAACTTGAAAACTAATTAAAAACCACTAAAAAGGAGGGGGGGAGACTTTTAATGAAGGAGGGGTAAAATTGGAAAAAAAATATATAACTTTTCAAACATTTCCCATTTCTCCATACGTTATCATTTTAAAACAAAAATGGCACCATAAGATCACAAATTTTTGTATCTTTCATTCAAATATATTCGAGCATATTTTTTATGACATAAAAAAAGATTTATGGTGTCGTCTTGTTTTCAATACTATTATTATAGTAGTGCACATGTGCAATATAACATGTACTACAATTGCATTACATGCTTAAAATTAGTTTTTTGAGTCTAGTTTAGCTTTTAGGGTTAGTTTTTTTGGAGGTTTAGGATTAGGATTAGGTTTTTGGGTGTGGGGGGGGGGGGGGGTTTAGGTTTTTGGGGGGTGGGGGGTTTAGGTTTTTTTCGGGTTTATGTTTAGGGTTTAGTTTTAGGTTTTCGGGAGGGTGGGGGGTGGGGGGGTTTAGGTTTTTGGGGGGTGGGGGGTTAGGCTTTTGGTGGGAGGGTGAATTTAGGTTTTTGGGGGGTGGGGGTGGGGGGGTTTAGGTTTTTGGGGGGTGTCGGTGGGGGGTGGGTTAAGTGGTTTAGGCTTTCCGTATTAGTGTACTACACATGTGCAGTACAACAAAAAATTTTTTTTTTTTTTTTTTTTTTTTTGAAATTTTTTTTTCATATATAAAAACCAGCGAATTTAATAAAAAAAATTGAAAAAAAAAAAAAAATTTGTGTGTGTTTTTAGGCTTTTTTTAGTTAGTTTTCGAGTTTTCGCGTTAAAAGTGATTTTCATTTGAACCATCCCCTATATATATATATATATATTGATTGAATCATGGGAAGATGATGTTAATCTTGAAATCCTGGTTTAAAAATTGATAAGTTTTGTAGTGGAAAGAAACTGGAAATGTATACGGTATGCCATTGCACATGGTTCAGTTGACCCTAGTGATCAATTATTGGATAATCTCATGTGGGCATACATCATGCCAACACACTTATTTGAATATCTTACATAATGTGATTAATTTTTGTGTGAAATTTATCAGCTAGAAACATGTTTTTGCAACATTTTATTGGGTTTAAATTTAAAACACATGCTTTGACTTTTCAACATCGTGATGCCTCAATTTGCAAGCGCATCCATCCATGTGAACAATGTTTTAAAAACCGTAAACACTGGCCGGTTATCCCGGTATTATTGTTTCTAGATGTAAATCCGGTACGAAACACCCAGGTAATAAGTGAAACGGCATAAGGTTTGTACCGGCGGTAAAATCCGGTATACCGGTTTGAAACGTAATACCGGTACCGGCCAAGGGTTATTTTAGTTTGGGTTGTTACTTATTTTTATTATACATGTTACTTATCTTACGTAATTTTTATATAGGGAAATTGGATTTAAATAATCCGAACTTTCACCTCTTGGCCAATAACACTCCGAACTTTCAGTTTGGCCAGCAGCACTCTCAACTTTCATCCTATTTTCCCAAAACACTCCCAAACTAACATATCACTAACCAAGTTAGTTTTTAAGTTTTATTTATTACACAAACAGTCCCTGTAGTTATAATTTACTAGTTTTAAGTTTTATTTATTACACAAACAGTCCCTGTAGTTATAAAAAAATCATAAAAATTCAAAAAAATTCAAAAAAATCATAAAAATTCAAAAAAATCAAAAAAATTCTAAAAAATATAAAAAAAAAAATCTAAAAAAATCATAAAAAATCATAAAAAATCATAAAAAATCATAAAAATTCTAAAAAATATAAAAAAAATCATAAAAAACCGTTTCGACCCGTACCGTTTCGACGCGAACTGTTTCGACGCGTACCGTTTCGACCCGGACCGTTTCGACCCGTACCGTTTCCACCCGGACCGTTTCGAACCGTACCGTTTCGACCCGGACCGTTTCGACCCGTACCGTTTTCGACCCGTACCGTTTCGAACCGTACCGTTTCGACCCGGACCGTTTCGACCCGTACCGTTTTCGACCCGGACCGTTTCGACGCGAACCGTTTCGACGCGTACCGTTTCGACCCGTACCGTTTTCGACCCGTACCGTTTCAACGGTACGCGTCGAAACGGTCCGGGTCGAAACGGTACGGTTCGAAATGGTCCGGTTCGAAACGGTACGGTTCGAAACGGTCCGGGTGGAAACGGTACGGGTTGAAACGGTCCGGGTCGAAACGGTACGCGTCGAAACAGTTCGCGTCGAAACGGTACGGGTTGAAACGGTTTTTTATGATTTTTTTAGAATTTTTTTGATATTTTTTAGAATTTTTATGATTTTTTATGATTTTTTTTTTATTTTTTTAGATTTTTTTTTTTAGAATTTTTTTGATTTTTTTTGAATTTTTTTGATTTTTTTGAATTTTTAGATTTTTTTTTTTATTTTTATGATTTTTTTTATAACTACAGGGACTGTTTGTGTAATAAATAAAACTTAAAACTAGTAAATTATAACTACAGGGACTGTTTGTGTAATAAATAAAACTTAAAAACTAACTTGGTTAGTGATATGTTAGTTTGGGAGTGTTTTGGGAAAATAGGATGAAAGTTGAGAGTGCTGCTGGCCAAACTGAAAGTTCGGAGTGTTATTGGCCAACAGGTGAAAGTTCGGATTATTTAAATACAATTTCCCTTTTATATATTATGATTATTTGTAACTGAAAGTTCTTATTTAATATTGTATAAAATGAAAATAGTCATCCTCTAGTTGATGAGTATGGCGATAATAGTGAATTTCATCTTTTATGCAATCGTGAACTTGATGTATTCAACACTCAAATGACTTAAACATATTGTACACTTTCATTTAAAAGAGCTTGTTGGAAAATTGAATGATTTTCGATTATCTTTTAGATAATTTTTTATTATGGATTTACTTTTGGATTATCTTTTAATATGTAATCATGCATTTTTTTTATTTACTTTTGAGTTGATGTTATAATTTATGAAATTATAGAGTTAGGTACTCAACCCGGTTGAACTGCTTGGTACAATCTGGTTCAACCGGTTGAACCATTTTTAGCCTAATCCGGTTTGATTTAAAAACCGGTTTTTAAAACATTGCATGTGAATATTGATTTTAATTTTTGACTTCATTAATTTTGTAATCATTTGGTAATTAACTAATTAAATTTATTATATCATTGTATAAGACTTTGGCAATAGTTTGTGGATTATGGAGTTTGTTTAACTTTGATATGCATTTGACAAAATATGTCACACGCAAAAGAGGAGTATGGAATATCCATATTTAATATTTAGCGATAATTATGGTGGGGTTTCAAACATGTTTTCAGGTTTTGTCCTTGATTGTAAATCCTTACGTATGTCCGGTCTTGTATTTATCAATTTTTATTTATTTATTTATTTATTTTTATTTTTTTGACAGGCAAAGGAGCACATATTATATCAACACAAACAAAACGCCAACATAGCAAGGAGCTACATTGTACCAAATACAACCAAAAGACAAATCATTACATAAAAAAATTAATTTAATTAATTTAATTAAATAGAAACTATAAAATCAATAGTCAAACAAGATTTACATCGAGATAGTTGGTAAACGGACAACAAGTTGCGCCGCTGCATCTTTTTGAATAGCAAAACTAAGTATTTTAAAAACTACGTCCATAGATCTCGGGGTTATAACATTACTATGCATGACCCTTTGAACTCGACTAAGTAGATCCATAGCCTCTGGGGCCAGAAAACCAAAAGTATCAAAAGCAAATGGGATAAACACGTGCTGGTTGTTAAGGTACGGTTTCTCGTGTTTGGTCACTTTACCCGAAGCAGCCTGACTCACCGTGAAAGCGCTACCCCCTAAGCCCACAAGCGAGGAAAACCCTGTTAGATCCACATAGGCATGTTTTCTTCCTACCCATCCAAAGAACAGAATGTCGACAGGTCGAAGGGTAGATCTCCCTTCCAATAGGTCAATTAAGAAATTACCATGTGTCTCTTTCAAATATTTACCACGCATTTTAATAGAAAGAGGCACAGCATACATGTAAGCATAGAGATATTTTATGGGGATGGCTAAATATACATTCCCTTCTTACTTTTCATCTCTCCCCTAGAAAAATCTCAATTTTAGTGTCAGATTCAATCCCTATAAAAATGATTAGGTTAAATTACTTTTTGAGTCCCTGTGTTTTATGTGTTTTAACTAGTTGAGTCCAAAAGCAAAAAGTTTAATGACCTGAGTCCCTATAAGCATTTTCTTTAACCATTTGAGTCCAAATTTCTAACTCAGTTAGATAATCTCAGTTAACTTTTTTAAAATGACCAAAACACCATTTTATATTAAAAAAACTTATTTACTCTTATTATTATAATTACATATACATACAAACACAAACACAAACACAGAACAATGTACATCTCTCTTCCTCATCCCTCTCTCTCTTCCTGATCTCTCACAACCACCACCACCACCACCACCACCGCCACCATCACCGTGGTTTCAATCGAGCTGAAAATACCAGCATTTTTTCAATCGAGCGTAGCACTACATATTGCAAAGCACCACCGGTCAACCATACACATCAAGAACACACAAAAATATTCAAACCCACAAGATCCAAAACACCAAATAGTTTCCACTTTCTAGTTTAAGAATCAAATACCTGCTGAAAAGACAAAATATCCGAGCTGAACCGCATCCGTTCACCCTTATCACAATTAATCGATTTCGATACATTCTGAATCAATATCCCACCCGGGATCACAATATCTCTAACCTGTTCATCATCTATCCCAATCAACCTCGACTCGGGTGACTTCCCTTTACAATATTTCAATCTCAAATCCTCCGTAAGATCATACCCCAACCCAATCGCCCCGATCCCTTCCTCTGCGGCCGCCATCATCTAAAAGGTTGAGACCGGGGCAGCGAGTGATTGGTAAATATCGTATGTATTCCTTGAATTGGTGTATTATAGAAGTTAGGGTTTATAAGCAGTTGATTTGGGATTAGGGATGAATAAATAAAATTCGAAGCCAAGTTGATTTGGTGGTCAGATTTGAATGATGGTGGGTGGGATGGTGAAGGGTGCGGCGGTGGTGATGAGATCTGGTGGATGATGGTGACGGTCTGAGGCAGTTTCAGGTTTAGTGATGGTGGCCAGTTGTTGGAATCTTCATCTATGCATCTTGTGCTTCCAATCTACTGGTGGTTGTTCGGCCTCTGATGTAATGGTGATGCAGTGAAGTCGGATTGTTGGAGGTGGTGCGGCGGTGGTGATGGTAGTGCGACGGTGGTGCAGTGGAGGTGTGGTGGTGGAGGGTGCTAGGATGTGCAGAGAAAGAGAGTGTGCTGTGGGAGTGTGAAATGTGTATATAATTAGTTTTATATATAAAATTAAAATATTTATGCATTAAAGACTTGTTTTTTATACTCTTATGCATATAAGACTTGTACTTTGTATGTAAATGACCAAATTACCCTTGTAGTTAACAAACTTGGTAGATGGAGTTAGAAATTTGGACTCAGATGGTTAAAGAAATTGCTTATAGGGACTCAGGTCGTTAAACTTTTTGTTTTTGGACTCAACTAGTTAAAACTCATAAAACACAGGGACTCAAAAAGTAATTTACCCAAATGATTATTTTTAAAAAGGTTTCTTTAAGAAAAGACTACTATACCGCCATAAGGTCTACGTATGTAACGTCGGAATGAAAAATACAAATTTTAATTAGTTACTTTATGTAAGCTAATATTTTTTTTTTAAATTCAAGCTGGGCTAATGAATATCTTGTGAGCGGCTTGGAAATTTGAACAAATTGAAATACTAATTGATCAAGAACAAGTTAATCAAAATTATGCCTCTTTTTCATTTGAATAAGGTTAAATACCAACTAAATCAACAAAAAGGTTTGACAAAAAATGAAAATTTTGCCACTTTTCATTTGAAGAAGGTGAAATACTAGTTAATAATGAAAAGGTTTGACGTATATTGATATTTAAGACTACGAGGAGTGGGGGCATTGGTTGGGCGGGGAAGCTCTTCAACGTCAGCTGCTCTATTCCGGGTTGGGCTTGGGCATGGCGTTGCCCCTTTGGCTTGGGAATTCAGCCTGGTGTGGGGCGGGGGGCAGGGTGTGTTGGCTGGTTTTGGTTAACTGGTTGGCTACTTTAATTAAAAAAAATTCACATGACTGGCCACGCCAAGCTAAGCCATGCCACACCACACCCTTCATTTTTCACCATAAGCTTGTGGATCACACTCTAGCCACGTGTCGAGCAATGCGCCAAACTCAACCCCCCTCCCCACAGTCTAAGATCGGGTGATGGGATTAGAAATATAAAAAGATAACAAACAAAAGCTTTTTGAGGAGGGGATGAGTTACTATGAACTTAGTTTTGTGAATATTATGGGATTAATTTAGTGAAATAAAAAGTTTGATTCAGATTTGGATAGGATTAAATCAAAACTAATTGTCTTATTATTATTATTAAAAGAAAAACAAAGCAAAACGTGAAAAGAAGGCTTGAATCATATTATTTTTAAGGGGAAGTGGCCTGTAATAATCTCACCTAGACCTTATTGGTCATTAATAATCTCACCTCAGAATATTCCCCCACCAGTCTCACATTTCACCTATTTTTCCTACAATGGTTCCCCGTTAAAAAAATTTAACGGAATTAAGTTTTTTTCTAAATTACAAACAGATTTTTAGGGCTTTTGATCAGAACGATGATACGAGTCCATTGATGTAAAACTTACTTCGAAATGGTGCTCCAAGTGACTTGATTTTGGTTAATTGGAAATTTAAACACCCGAATTGAAGCGCCGTTTTCATCGTTTGGAGCACCGTTTCGAGGCAAGTTTTACATCAATGGACTCTTATCGTCATTCTAATCAAAAGCCCTAAAAATTCTGTTTGTAATTTGGAAAAAAGCTTAACTCCGTTAAGTTTTTTTAACGGGGGACCATTGTAGGAAAAATAGGTGAAAGGTGGGACTGATGGGGGGAAGATTCTAAGGTGAGATTATTAATGGCCAATAAGCTCTAGGTGTGATTATTACAGGCCAATTTCCCTATTTTTAAAACGTAAGGGAGGGGTATAACAAGTAAAAATAAGGTAAGAAGAGGTACGTTTAGCAACCCCAACTTATTTTATCCTTTCAAAAATAAATAAAATAAATAGAGATATTTTTTTTTGAACGACAAAGAATCTAACGTGTAAACTCACCCTGCTCGGGGCTATATCTAAGTTCGACCCCTCGGTCGTCATGAGACTGTGCCCCTCTGATGCATGGAAACTGGATGAAATTCGTAAACCCTCGTCCTGCCAGGTTCGATCTCGAAATTAAAGCCCTAATTCGTCCCTTCATCCAGATGTCCTTCGGAAATGGCCTAAGCAAGAATCAAACTTGTGTCTCCACTAAGAAACACAGATCATTTGACCACTAGACCAATATCTTAGGACAGAGATATTTCATTTTAGCTCGTACATTTAAGTTGAGCAAGTGTTATGATTTTGGAAAAGTGAAACTTCCATATAACCATAATCATCAAATGATTTATTCGTATATAAGACACAATATGTTGAAGATAACTTTAACAAACCATGTAATTGTTACAAATTAATGGTGACTTTTATCAAAATCGAATGGTTGGATTATATATATATATAGGTGAAGGATCCGTTAGGAACCACCCTTTATTGCGAGAACCGCAAAAACCAACGTGAACACAACCAAAAAATACCTAAAAAATCTAAAAAAACACCAAATTTTTTTTACTATTTTTTTGGAAAAATCGCTATATTTCGTCAATAGTAAAAAAAATTAAAATTTTTTTTTCGAGTAATAGTTATCCATGCACATGTGCATTTGTATCATTTCTTTGAAAAATTCCGTAATTCATTACAAATATCAGACAATTGCACTTTCATTTATACTACCATTCATAATACACTACTTTTTACATTAACAATAATAGAAATGCACATGTGCATCTATATATATGAACATGTTATTAACGTGTTTTAGTACACCACTTTGAATACATATTCCCTTTCATCTATCATACCATCCATACTACACTATCATTACCTCCTACCATCCGTAATACAATACATTGCTTTTTACCATCCATACTACAATATTATTACCAATAATTCACTTTATTATATGTACATCAACACCCTTTATACCATCCAAACAACATATTACATCATAAAGTGACAAATATAATCAACCCATCAACCACTTGATATACTTCGTCATTTAAAATCACAAACTTTTTGTACCAAAACACTTATTTCATGTTGATACATATAGATGCACATGTGCATTTCTAATATTGGTAATATAAAAAGTAGTGTATTACATATGGTAGTGTAAATGAAAGTGCATTTTTCTACTATTGGTAATATATTATGGAATTTGTCCAATAAATGATACATATGCACATGTGCATCCATAACTGTTACTCGAAAAAAACCGTTTTTTGTAACAAAATATAGCGATTTTTATTATAAAAATATTTAAAAAATTTGTGAGTTTTTTTTTTATTTTTTTAGGTATTTTTTTGTGTTCACATTGGTTCTCGCGGTTCTCGCAATAAGGGTGGTTCTCAAATGAACCTTACCCTATATGTGTGTGTGTGTATATATATATAGAGAGAGAGAGAGAGCCGCTAAAATAGAAACAATCCCCAGTAGTAAGAACCGCGAGAACCACTTTCAACCAATCAGAATAAGGGGTAATTTGGTCATTTCCTTCAAATGTCTAATCTCTCTCTCTTTTCATTAAAATCACTGACTTCATTAATATCTCTCTCATCTCTCATACTCTCCTTCCCAGACCCCCTTTCTCTCCCCTTCCTTTTACCTCTACACCCAATGTCTTCCACATCCATCAGACAACATATTCAACCGTTGTCCCCATCCCTAAAATATCTTCCTCGCCAGCAGACATCCAACGAGTGGCCGGAAAGGTGGGTTCCTGTGACTTGCGACGACACCGGATAAGGCTTTTTGAAGGTAGATCATTGATGGGCGGCTAGGGTTTCGAAGACCGATCTTTGACGTCACCGGAGAAGGATTTTTACATAGATCTTTGACGGGTGGCTAGGGTTTCGAAGACCAGAGTAGGTGACCGGTGGCTAGGGTTTCGAAGACCCAGATCTTTGTTGAAGTTCCTGCGGAGGTTGTAGTTTGTATACCCCGATCGTCGCTTGTGGTATAAGATTGTAGTATAACAGAGCTTTGTGGGCTATGGCGACGTCGGTGTGTGGTTTGGAGTTCCTTGTCCTTACCGATCATCCTTCTTTCATCCGGTGTGTGGTCTTTCATCATGTAACAGGTCTTTCACTAACCGTCGTTGTTCATCCTCAGTCGATGGTGGTGAGACGGCGAATGGAGGTTTTCAGACCAAATCATCACAGCGGCTACAAGTAGAAGAAATGGGAAGATCGAAGATAAAAGAAAGATTTGACAACTAAAAAAGAAGGTGAGACGATTACCGATGGTAGTTGTCCGATGATGGAAATTGAACATAAAACCATGACGTACGACGCTACTGTGAAGTCGGTTCAAGCAACAGCAGCAGCAGCGGCGGTTATTTCCGACTTCGGCTCAAAATTTTGCAAACGCGGTGGCTATCAATCGAGTATTTCGCTACGGCTATGAAGAGAAAGATGTATCTGATCTAATTGAAACGAAATCGTTTGGTTCTCCTACAACTGGTTACAAATGAAATGGAGAAGCTTTGACAATTTAATGTCAAAAACTGTCAATTTCAGTTAAGATGGTTATTGAAAGCTCAGGTTTTTGGGATACTTTTGTTTTTTTCAGCGAGTTATGACTATAATAATCAAGTATCATTGTTTAATTTTAAATCACTTACTGGATAAATGTGTTTACTTCACTAAATCATTATTTAATCTAAATCATTATGATTAATACATTTATTATTTGATGGTGTTTTAGGGTGGTGGCTGGAGGTGGTTGTTGGTTGTGCAGTGGGGTTTCACAACGGTGTATTGATGGCCGGAGGTGGTTGAGGGTGGTGGCCGGAGGTGGTTGTTGGTTGAGCAGTGGTGGGCGGAGGTGGTTGAGGGTGGTGGGCGGAGGTGGTTGTTGGTAGTGGTTAAGGAGAGGTAGAGATAGAGATAGAGATTTTTTAGGAAAAAAATTATTAACTTATTTTTAAAGTAATTGGTAAAAAGACCAAATTGCCCTTGAGTGATAAGATTTAATTGAAAAAAAACTATCTGGGTTAGGCCTAAAGGACAAAACATGTGTGATTTGAAAACATAAAGTACAAAACTCGTCAATTTTAAACATAAAGGACATCGTCTGAAAATGGGTATAAAGATAAAGGACAATCTTTGAAATTCACTCATATTAATTTTAGTTACTTTTAATATCATCCATCCATCTTGTTGATCTAGTGGCTAGAAAGTGGTTCTCTCGGTTACAACTGGAGGTGGTTTTTCATTTTAGCGCTCCCATATATATATATATATATATATATATATATATATATAGAAACGGGATCAGGAGAAAACACCAAAAAGTGTGAGAACGGTGAGAACGCATTCTGGCCAAACACGTGTCTCGGGACATGATCAGGGTCCGAGAGTTTTTTTTTGTCTTTTCAATCTTTTTTTATTTTCTCAACGCACTATAACATTTTCTGGCGTGTAAGATTTTTTTTTTGGCGTTAATTGTATTTATTAAAGTTTTTTGCGTTGAATTAACTGTTTTTGTGTCACATAGATAATTTTTTGGCGTTACAACGTTTTCTAGTCATTTTTTTGGCGTTTTGTGGCGTTTTGTATAATAATTCACTATGAGTCATTAATATTTTCATAAGATTACAATAAGACCAAATGTTTTTTTGGCGTTTAGTGAATTTTTTGGCGTTTAATACATTTGACTAGGTGTTTTGCCAGCATCCGTTCTCACAGTTTTCATACTACTAGCGTTTTGGTGTTTGTAGTTTTTGGCGTTTTATATAATAATGTCTTTTATTTGTAGATAATTAGATAACAAAACAACATATAACTTGATAACAAAACAATATAAAATGAAAATAAAAAAAATTAAAAATGGTAATCTAATTTCTCTTCCGAATCTTCAGTGTTATCAGCCTCTTTCTTCTTGAATTTCTTTTGGCGTTTTGAACCTTTTTGAATACCTTAGCTAGATGCCAATTTTCCTACATAAACCCCATCTTTTCCAGACGAAGCTGCTTAGTGGCATACTGTGTTTTGGTGTGATATTCTTGTTTGGTGGCATGTCATTAAAGATCAACTATTGCTTCATGCTATTTATAATAATGGAGTCAAAAATAGCATTTTACTCTTGTGTTGATCCATTTCTTACATGCATATAGTCATCAAGAACAAAGCTCACATGATGACATATCACTGTCATCAGTCTCTTTTTCTTGAATATTTGTTCATCTCATTCAGCAAAATATTATTGAGATAACCCCCTCAGAAGAAGAATTCATTCAGTGAAAGTTTTGCCATCTGTGGTTATTTTAACTAACATTTTTTGGCGTTTTAAAGTGATTGGTTTCTAGAGGATATGGCGTTTGTTTTTCTGGGTTTGATCAATTCATTGTGTATAGACCCCTCTCTTATAGGAGTTTTTTAGCGCGTAGTTTAGGCGGGACTTTTTTATTGTAATAAATGATAGTAATAAAGTAACCGTCTTTTCAGAAACTGTTTTTGTATTTACTGTTTTGATCAGCTTTATCAGTTTTATCGGTGATAGACGTCCCATCTTCTAAGTTTGGCCTTTTTTATAAATGGCGTTATGCAGACCAAGATGACAAAATACAATAACGGAGAGAATAAAATATTACGCAGGAAAAATATTTTTTGTTATTTCTGCCGTTTTGTAAGCAATAACCTTTTTTAGTATTTTTTGGCGTTTTGCAAATAAATAGAGAAATATATCATTTAATTATCTTAAAAAAAAGAAGATTACATAGAAGAACAAAAAGAAAAAAAATTAAAACCCTTCGTCAGAAGGTACTTTATCCGAAAAGTATCCATCACTAGCGTCATCTTCTTCCTCGGAGTCTTCATCTGGATCTTCATCCATGTCATCACCTTCACCTTCATCGGCTTACTGTTCCTGAAGATTCTGAAGCCTCCACTTGAACATGTTTTGCATTAACTCCAATTTTGAGTCCATTTTTGTGTTCACACAAATGGCGTTATGCAATTCTTCCATGAAACCAAGCCCCTGCTTTGTCATGATGTTTTCAAGTCAGTAGACTTCCTGCTCTCCGCTGTCATATATAACGGTCACCATGTCTATGTCATCATCAAAACGCCATGATGTCATGACAGGGTCCGACTTTACATCTTCTTTGATTTGTCCAAATTTCCTTGTTAATGCTTTCATAAGCATATGTGTTTCATGGCATTCGTTGTCCAGAACGATGCCAAGGGATAGGATACCCCTCTGTACCTCTTCTTCCATCTTCAAAAATTTCCTTGATTGTCCTAAAATACACACTCCTTCTGTTGTCAAAACGCAGAACGAATCACCTGATTGCCAGAGTGTATCTCCACGAAACGATTGTTGGCATTTTTGGCGTTTTGGTTAAATTGACGTTTTTGGTTAAAGATGTTTTTTTGCAGAAATGGATAGATTGAAGTGATTATGGAAGCGATGTTTCTACGTCGTTAATATAATGAGGTTTTTGGCGCGCAATTTAGGAGGGAATTTCTTCTAGTAAATGTTAATAACTGAAATTCAGTTACTATGTTGTTTCCTCTTCCTGTAATATCCAACGCGTTTTATCACTAATTTTTGGCGTTTTGTTTCTAATGGCGTTTTGTTTTTTTTGAATGGCGTGTTATCATCTGATGTCGTTTTGAATTTGAGCGGTAAAAGACCCTTTTACCCTTAATGAAGCGCATCCCACATAATAAAATTGATGTTATTTACGAAAATGCCACCGCGCAATCTAGTCAATGGATTGTTTTGATCTGACGATCCATAAGCGTTCTTACCGTTCTCACACTTTCCACCGTTTTCTCTAAATCCTGACCCTATATATATATATATATATATATATATATATAGCTATCATGTTAATCATTTCTATTTAAACATAATGGAAAACATATATGAAATACCTGTAATCGTAGACAGGCCAGCAGAGAATCCAGTCAGAGAAGCAACCATTGAGTTCGACATGATTGTCAGCTTGATCTGGTTTATGATGGTGAAACCAAATTATAGGGTTGGAATTCGGCTGGTTATGGAGAAAGAGATGGAGGACGAATTTGATGATGTTATGGGAGTCCAGGTTGTGTAAACTTTAACCTCTCTAATTATCTCCTTATATATACACCCAAGAGGAAACCTAATTAGTTAATAAGGGTAATATGTTCTATCAACAATTACCAACTAATTATATAATAGGTTTAACATATTTTGATCTAGATATTATATAAATGATTATATGGCTACAAGATTAAATATTACAATAATAATATATTTAATCTTACATTCTCCTACTTAGCCGAGTAATCACTTATCATGAGTATTAGATAAGCCTGATCAGGAGTTAATACTCATTTTAGCTTTAAACCAAGAACCGTAGCAGAGAAATACAGCCGTTGAATCATCATTCGACTCAGGACCCCCATTAGTCATACTACAGCCTCAATTTAAAACCTAACAGTTATGATCAATATATGCACATAATCCCTTTATTGTTTGATTTGTATTTATATTTGTATATATGTCATTATACCGGCAGAACATATGTTAGAGACATACAAAATCAAAAATGAGGAAATTTCATTAATTAAAACATAAGTTAGTACAATATGCTATTAAATAAGGTCTTTAGTAAATCCCATATTCAAAACATGTTCTTTGAAAACTTTAGGTGGGAGACCTTTAGTCATCGGATCCGTAAGCATATTTTTAGTACTAATATACTCATTATAAAGATTACTTTCCTCAACTCGTTCACGTACGAACAAGTACTTTGTATCGAGATATAAACAAGCTCCAGTCGAACTGTTACTGTTCGAGAAACTAACTTGTGGTGAGTGAATCCCAGTTTAATCAAGTTTACATAAAAATTCATTTCACAGTGTACAGTATTGAGGGCACATCCGCAATTACATTTGTTTCCAAGATATACCAATTAACATCAGTGGTACTGTCATACTCAACTTGTGGTAATGTTACTCCTTGACCAGGTGGTAACAACTTTTGTATACAAAACCCCAACATACCCACTATAATTGTATTCTCACAAATACTCAATCACTGTTTAATGTTACTCCTTGACCAGGTGGTAACAAATTAATTATATGAGGTTTTGTAAAAACAGTTAACAAAAAGGTTTACACAAAATAAGGATTACTCACATTGCTGTCTTAGGCTTTTTGTAAGGATTTCCTGGGTATAATCTATAATTTATACAAATGTACATTGATTAGTATCATAACCCTTTGAAAATATTAATAATACCCTCCCCAAGACGGCATTCCAACAACTACATCGGGCAGAACCACGACAGTTGTTACGGAACCCTAAATCAATCGGGCAGCGTAACTATTATGAAACTGGGGTTATAATACTTACAACGGAGCAGAACCTCGCTAATTAGGGGTATAATACCCAACTATAATCTCTACTACTTCAGAAATTCGAGATTGAAAAAAAGAATGAACGATTGAAAGTGAAATCCGATGCCTGCTATTTATAGTTGTGTAATCTCGTCCTGTCGCGGCCCGCGTAAGGTAAGCATAAGGCCTTCGCGGCCCGCGTTGACTCCAGTCAACTCAGTAGCTTAGTCCGGTCATCAACTAGACCGCCACAATCATGACACGTGTCGGCTTCTCAGGGTATCCGCGTTTCACAGGCACTCGCGGCCCGCGTCACTTTACGCTTAAGTTGAAGCGGCCCGCATGAACTAAAGATTTCAGCGGAGTCAACTTCAGTCTTAATGCGGCCCGCGTGAGATTGAGGTGGGATCCTACGCGGCCCGCCTCAACTCAGAATTCAGATTTTATATTTTATTTTATATGTTATAATATAATTCGGGCTCGGTTTTCACATACGGGGTATATTTCAAGACATATTGGGACCTTCTAAACTATATTAGAGTATCAGAAATTTTATGAGGGTGTCGGTTTTACCGAAGGTTGTTACATTCTCCCCACCTTAATTTAGAGCTCGTCCTCGAGATCTACTGGAATAAATGCGGATATTTCTTTTTTTTTTTTTTATTTGTAGAAAATGAGCTGACTTAGTTAGCTTATCTACAATCATCCAGATTGTATTATTTTCTTTCTTAATAAACTTAAAAGTGCGTGCAAATGTCTTGCATGATCTTCTTTACTCTTAGAGTAAATTAGAATATCATCTATGAATACAATTATGAATTTATCCAAATATGGCTTACATATTCGGT
This sequence comes from Helianthus tuberosus, assembly GCA_030545235.1. Lineage (NCBI taxonomy): Eukaryota > Viridiplantae > Streptophyta > Magnoliopsida > Asterales > Asteraceae > Helianthus > Helianthus tuberosus. The sequence goes on along the minus strand of CM060351.1, from coordinate 90,608,771 downwards.
TCATCATGTCCATAAATGCAGCTGGGGCATTGGTTAAACCAAATGGCATGACAGTAATTTCATAATGATCATACCTTGTTATAAATGTGGTCTTAGGAATGTCCTCTTCCTATACCTTTAATTGATGATATCCTGACCTTAAATCGATCTTAAAGAAAAATCGAGCTCCTGGTAGTTGATCAAACAAATCATCGATTCTCGGTAATGGGTACCAATTCTTAATCATGACTTTGTTTAATTCACGGTAATCAATGCACATACACATTGATTCGTCCTTCTTTTTAACGAATAATATCGGCGCTCCCCATGGCAACGAACTTGGTTGTATGAATCTTTTCTCCAGCAATTTATTGAATTGTTTCTTTAATTCCTGTATTTCGGCTGGTGACAAACGGTAGAGTGCTTTGGCGATTGGCGATGTTCCGGGTAGTAGGTGAACTATAAATTTAACTTCTCTGTCTGGAGATGGTAATTCTTCTGGAAAGATATCTGAAAACTGAAATACTACTGGAATGTCTTTTAGTTCTTTTCTTTTAGTGTTAATGATTATAGAAATCAAATACACTATAGAACATTTTCTTATAGAACTTGCACTTTTCATCACAGAGATGAATTTGGTGGATATAGATGGTTTATTTCCTTTAATTGTGATCGTTTTATCTTTATTTTCAGCATCCTTAACAGTTTGAAGAATGAATGGCATAGCATCTATAATTCCCTGTGCCACTATGTGTTGGATAGCACTATTATCCACTTGGTTTCCATTGTTATTGATACTTGGATTATTATTAACCACGTTAATGTTACTCTGGTTATCGTTATTCAGATTTCCTTGATTTTCTTCGTCGGCCATCTGAATTTTAAACATTTATCCCATATTAATATCACAATTAATATTTTACTATAGTTAATCACATAGCACGCATTTTTGCCAAAAGCGTCGATTATTGCGATTATACTCTTTTCATATATTATGCGTCTATTACACACTAGAGATTTCTAATAAATCTAAATTCATAATTGACACTTCTGTTCTCGTGATTATTAAAATCTTTTGGGTTTCCTCATATACATACATGTCTATATAATATTTCATATACTGTAGTATGCACATTATCCATAATGTAAACAGACTCACAAGTCAGACATCAGGTCATAGTACTTTTTAGGAATTCCATTATTATAACACATACCCCATCTTACCCGGTCTTGCCGGAGAGGTAATTATCATAGTATTTTCCACCCATTTCAAATCATGATTTTAGAAAGGCATCATTTATATCAAGAAATAAGGAAATTAGTATTCTCATGAGAAATCATATTCTAGAACCGAGTAGTATCAATAAACAAGAAATAACAGTGGCCAATTGTTATGGCTTATTTATCATACAGGCACTGTTCTAGTCATTATCCTCACAGGATACCAATAACCATCACACTTTATTTATACAAGCAATTGGTTTATCTCAAAGCTTCATATTAAGGCATAGCATTAAAATTCTCTTGTACTTCTAGGCCTTACTCTAGTTTTCTTGGTTCACTTTTGTTGTTTATCCGAATGTTTATTTATCATAAACAAATATCTAGTACAATTATAAGAACAGATGAATTAAAAGGAAATATTTGTGATTTATATATTTATTACAAACTAGAACTGAAATTCGAAATATATTATTGATTATACATTCGTAACTTATTTTAGTCTAACTAGGAATATTATGCTCAACATACTTTATACAAGGTTTTATTCTATCTCTTTCTTCTCACTAAGTTATTATCAAAGGAACGAAGTTCTTTTAAAGTTTCTAGCTCGTAGGTGGCATGGGTACTGGTACTGATTTGGCCGTTCAACTATTTAATATAAGTTAGCATTTACTGCTGTAGTGGCTAACATATGGAGATTTACCCATTGTCCATCTAATTCATCTTTCCCTAGTAGGTTATTGCCTGTTTCCTGAGTTTGTGCATTTATTTCCTGATTAATTATCGCTCCCTTTGGTTGTGACTTCTTTATTTTCTCTCGACTTTTGCTAATTATCCAATTTCTTTTCTTAGTAGTAAATGGTTTCTTAGACTGTGCCTTAGGAATAAATATTCCTTCTTCAGTATCTGCTGAGTATCCTAAGGGATTTGATTGAAATAAGGTTCCCTTATCTTTTGGTGAACTATCTAGTTGACGATAGATGTCCGAAATTCTTTGCTTACCCATACTGTAGACTAACAAATAGTCAAATAATATAAAACACATAATCACATAAGTTATTTCCTAACACAGAATTAAAATTTAAGTGTCAGCAGAACACTTCTTTGGCTTGAACCAGTGGCTAGGCTCTGATACCACCTTCTGTCACAACCCCCGATCCCTGTTTCCCGGGAACGGGCGGACGTGATCTCAGAGTTTTGGTGGTATCAGTTTTATTTAGTCTTGCAGCGGAATTTACTTCAGGACCGTAGTTAGGAAATATTTATCAGAGTAAAACCACCATATTTTATAATATTAAACAAATGGGATGAAACCCAAGTTCATAGTACACACGTTTTCATAGGAATAAACCCTATTTTATTTACTAAAAACATCTATTTTATTTTAGGTAACTTTATTGCCACTTTTCCAAGCCTTCAGTGCTCTCCAGCTGGCTTTTATTGGCTTCACACTAAGTTACCTGAAACACGTGTTTAAAACATTTTATCAGCAAGAAATACTGGTGAGTGAATCCCAGTTTAATTAAGTTTACATAAAAATTCATTTCACAGTGTACAGTATTGAGGGCACATCCGCAATTACATTTGTTTCCAAGATATACCAATTAACATCAGTGGTACTGTCATACTCAACTTGTGGTAATGTTACTCCTTGACCAGGTGGTAACAACTTTTGTATACAAAACCCCAACATACCCACTATAATTGTATTCTCACAAATACTCAATCACTGTTTAATGTTACTCCTTGACCAGGTGGTAACAAATTAATTATATGAGGTTTTGTAAAAACAGTTAACAAAAAGGTTTACACAAAATAAGGATTACTCACATTGCTGTCTTAGGCTTTTTGTAAGGCTTTCCTGGGTATAATCTATAATTTATACAAATGTACATTGATTAGTATCATAACCCTTTGAAAATATTAATAATACCCTCCCCAAGACGGCATTCCAACAACTACGTCGGGCAGAACCACGACAGTTGTTACGGAACCCTAAATCAATCGGGCAGCGTAACTATTATGAAACTGGGGTTATAATACTTACAACGGAGCAGAACCTCGCTAATTAGGGGTATAATACCCAACTATAATCTCTACTACTTCAGAAATTCGAGATTGAAAGAAAGAATGAACGATTGAAAGTGAAATCCGATGCCTGCTATTTATAGTTGTGTAATCTCGTCCTGTCGCGGCCCGCGTAAGGTAAGCATAAGGCCTTCGCGGCCCGCGTTGACTCCAGTCAACTCAGTAGCTGTAACACCTCGAAAATTTCGGGTTTAATAATAAAATGACACGTGTCATGTAAGACAAAACGCGTTGAAAAACCCGGATTTTAATAAAGATGTTTCGGTAGGATTTAAAGTGGCGTCATGTTAAATTGTTACCTCTGAACGACCTCATTTATAAATCCCAAGACCCGATTAAAATTTATACACATCTTTATACCTCAATTCAGAACTTTGGGTTACAATAATAGAAATCAAAAAGCATGATGTGATCCCACAAGTAAATTGAATGGTAAACCAAGATATACGGGTCTTGCTATTGCATATAAATCAAACATATCATTATGGTGGGGTTTGATACTATGCAAGACCGTTTTAGGAGGTCCAGGAGTGTTGGTATAGGACCCAAAGTCGGAATAATTGGTTAACTTTAAGAAACTTCAACAATCGACAACAAATCTTGTCTCAGAAAGGGCTAGCGCACCGCTACATGTGTAGCGTAACGGTGCGCTACCCATGAAGTCAACAGGCCCATTATAGCGGGCTAGCGCACCGCTACAGGTGTAGCGTAACGGTGCGCTAGCGGTGCCCAGCGACCAGAAAACCTGCTGTTGGCGGTTATACGCGATTGTGACCTGTTTGTTCGGTTTTTATCAGTTGTAAACGACCCCTAAAATGTTCCTAGACCTTAGGGACATGTGTAAACGAATTGTGGTTAGTTCTAGAGTTAGTTGTCAACCAATTGTGGTGAGCCATTGCACTATAAAAGGAACTCCAAGATCACAACATTCTTCACACTTGCAACTGATCTTTGGAGCATTCCTGGAGCTAAGGAACTCTCCCTTCTGATCATAATTCGTGCATTGGACTATTGTAAGTCTTCTAGTTCTTATTTGTTTGAGTTTAGCTTGGTTAATTAGCTAAAAGTCAAACCGTCGTAATTACGGTTTGACTTCGAGATTAGTCACTAATGATTCAGTCTTATCTCGAATTAAAAGTAGTTTTAGAATGGTATTTATGTGGGAAATAAAACCCCAAAAGGGTTTCCCCTGATCACCATCCTAAACAGGTCAAATGTCGGGTCAAAGCTTTACTTAAAAAGTCAACATATAGCTTAAATTGTCATTTATGCATAATTAGCTATCTAGAACATTTGTAACCTGTTTGAACATTGTTATAACTTAGAAATAAGTGTAAGAACATGTCCCAACATGTTCAACCCGACTATTTCCTGTTTAGACCCGGTTCGGAACCGAAAGTCACATAGTTTGACTTTTCGGTTGACTTTCAGTTCTGACCCGTTTGGGCATATTTTAGAAATACCATAGAGCTTAAATTGGATTAGGATACATGTTAGAACAACCCTCTGTGATCATACACCTTGATTCACTAGTTATCCAATTAATATGCAAGTTTCCGTTAAATGCTCATAGTTGGACCGTTATGCCCTTATTACCTTAAATCATGATTTATGAAAATGTAGAAGTGTAGAATCCTTAGTTACTGATATTTAGACTTGTATGCAAAGTTTGACATCAGTTTGACTTGTAGATTAATAGTTATGCTCATTGTCGCTAAATTAAAGCTTTATGTTAATAAAATGGCGTGATTAGCATATAGCCTAGTTAAACATACTTTTTGGTATAAAACGAATTACCCACTGTTATAAAATATTATTTTAAGATTTTTAAAGATTTTTAATTAATTTTAGGCTGAGCATAACTAGTAGTCGTAGGCTTAATCCGGTAATTGTCGGTTTTGCCCTTACGGGCCATAAAATAAGTTTTACACATCTAAACAAGCCCAAACCTTTTGCCACTGATTAGTTATGATAAATAAATTATTTTAAGCCTTCTGGAAATATAAAAATATCAGATTTAAGTATCGAACCCGGTAATGGCCTTTAATCGCCTAAATTAGCGTTTTTAACGCATAGTATGTTCTAAAATCATATTGGACATACCCGGGTTGATACCTACTGATATAAGAAGCAAATTATCATATTTTAACAGTAAGCAAAAGTTGATAAACTCAGACTTCAGTTTTGAGCTTGTCGGCCTATGTGAAATTACCAAAATACCCCTACGGGGCATAGTTTGGTCAAATATGATAAATTTCACATATAAGCTTTAGCCTACTGTTATAACCCATCAAAATGAGTATGGTTGCTGTTTACATCAGACCTGTAACTCAGTTTAACATATAAACGCTTTTACAAACTTTAAAATGACCAAACTACCCCTACGGGACATAGTTTGTGTTTAAGTTAGTTCGGGGCATAACGAAAGACATCCTACTGATGTTACACCATATTTGAAGCATATTAACTTAGGAAACCTGTATATGGCTCTTACGGATACCCGTTACGCATCTTACGCGTTCGGCTCGGTTATGTAACAAGTTTACATAAATTAGCCGAAACGGGTCAAACCTTATCGGTTTAATCTCAAAATCCAGAATGTGAATAATGAACCCATATTAAACAAGTCTTCAAACTTGTCGGGTCTGAATCACATTCTATCCGGTCTTCGCTTAATAGTGCGTACGAACCGTATCTTTGAAACTAGCCGGTCTAAGCTTAAGCATAATTAAAGACCCGCTAGGATTCTAATAGGTTATATTTAACCTTCGTTCCAGATTAGGAGAAACAGTAAAAGCTACCTGCTATTTGATTATTGTGACCATACTTTGCATCAAGGTAAATACTTTTAACTTATTTTCCCTATACGGGCTTGGGTTACGGTACATAGCGTACCGCTTGATCGAGCATCAAATCTTCCACGCTTAGTGGTTAATTGAATAATTTGATCGGCTCGTTTTAAACAGATGTGTTTACTTTACAGCCTTTGGGGGGTTAATGACCATGTCCCGGATATCCTCGGCATTATCTTACGAGATAGCCACGACCTGAGCACGGGGTGTAGGCGTACTCCCGTGTATAACTCACATAAGTGGTGTGTCTATTGATCTTTAACCCGGAATACGTTCCGGGCTACTGAACGCATAAGTAACATGTAAATCGTTCACAAGATTATAATATTAAATAATTCTCCCAAGTTAAACAAAATGTTTATGCCATGTGCATCCAAACCAATTTTCAATCATTTTATAAAATGAGTCAGTTGAATGTATTTACCAGTGTAAACTGACGTATTTTCCCAAAAAGATTAAATGCAGGTACTAGGCGAAATAGGCTGGGATTCTCCTAAGCATCATTAGAAGTCTCGCAAACTTAGAGATGCCGAAGTCTGTTGAACCATAAACAATGTTTTGTTAATTCGATCCTACTGTGGATAAACACCGGATAATTTGTGACTTTGTTACAATAAATAAATTCGGTTGTATCTTATTTTAAATTGCTTCCGCTGTGCATTATTATATTGTGTTGTTGACTATTACGTTGCCAACCACGTCACGATACTCCCCCACCGGGCCCACCGGTGACACGTGGAAATCGGGGTGTGACAGGTTGGTATCAGAGCCAACACTGAGTGAATTAAACACTAGCCTTTTGTGTTTAATCTCAGTTACACAATTGCACATATCTAAACTTTTGAGTCTAGACTTATAACATAGGACAAATTCCACTATTGATTGTGTTGTCCTTTATTTAAATTTTGCATATATCTTTGTATTATTATCTCATGCTTTATCGACAGGAATATCGAAAAATGCCGCCAAGATTCTTCCGAACACGGGGACGTGGTAAGGGGCCGACAGCCGCCCCCAATGATCACGAGGCAGGACCATCAAATACAAGGGCTCCGACAGCTACTGAAAGCGAAGACCCTCGCCGAAACCGGCGAAACCAGGTCGAACCGGCCAGACGGTCGGTTTCGCATAGCTCGACACCGCCCGCACTTAACCCCTATGAACCTCACAACACACAACCTTCATATGTACCACTGCAAAGGTCCCTGTCCCATCATTCCTATGGGGACCCCACACCTAACTATAGAGGCCAGTTTAATCCGGCCAATTTCTTGCAAGAACCCGTGGGTTTTAACCCACTAGGGCCTGAAGATCACTTCTCGGGGGATAATGCTGACGATATGGATGAGGATACTGACCCCATCATGCCAGCTAGCGGTACGCCGAATCATCCGATCGAAATATCAGACGGATCATCCTTCCACGGGTCACCCTACGGTGGTCCGGATAGCTTCCAGGCTCTATTTGATCAGCAACAGTGGTATTATACACCCTCACACCACTCGTCTTCACATGGGCAGCATCAACAGCAGCATTCTCATCAGCAACAAGAGCCACAACCACAGCCGCATCATCAAGATTCTTCGGAGGATCATCGCTTTGTGGCAGTTACGCCACCGCCTCCACCGCCACCAGTTCAACCGCCACCTCCTCAACCGCCAAGGCGCAGAAGAACCGGTGCCCGTATGTCAGTGCGACCAGGGGACTTCACTTTCGATTCCCCGCGACAGTCTAGTGCTAGTCACTACCCACCGCACTATGAGGACCCACAAATGGGTGGGCCTTCGCAGCCAGCTTTTCAGCAGCCGCCTCCAATGGGTTTTGAAAACCCGATACCAGCATACCCGGGTGGTATGGGCTACAACCCGTTCGAGCCACCAACACAACATAACTACGGTTATGGAGAGGCTGATCCATACTCGGTAGCCGCGAACTATGGCACGCAAGGACCTTATGGGGATCCTTGGGGGGTGAGTTACCCAACACAGGGATACTCGATACCACCTAGGCCCATCATAAGGACGCAGTCGCAGCCACCACGATTTTCTCCAAATAGGGAGGAAATTTTGCATAGGTTGGAGCAGGTGGAACGGGAAGCACATGAAGAACGAAGGGAAAGGCAAACATTCCTTCAAGGACTGATGGGTCTGATCAAGGGGAAGAATAAGAAGAATCGTTAAATTCTTCCATCGCTGATGTATAAGCCCCTACGTGGGCATACCTTGTTGTTAAGCCCCTACGTGGGTATGTTTGTTTGTTGTGTGTATTGACCCCTACGTGGGTCTATCTTTCCATAAACCCTACGAGGGTATGTTGTATGTTTAGTCCCTGCGTGGACTCATGTTTGTTTAAAGTCCCTACGAGGACTTGTGTCTTTCTGTAAGACCCCTACGTGGGCATGTTGGTATGTTTTAGCTCCTGAGTGGGCAAATTTCATGTGTAAAAGACCCGTTTAGGGTAATATGTAATATAGTGATAAATTAATGGAGTGTTATTTTTTATAAATTTCATGTTGCCACTTGTGCATAAATAGATTATAAATGAAATAAGTAAATTAAAAATCATTCCTTTTTGAATAAATCTGCCTGTGTAATTAAGGATCTAATAGTGTGAAACCTAGCCACGTGTCAAATATAAGACCGGGCCAAAATGGTAAGACCTGTTTAAAAGATTCAAATCCCTGTTAACATCTTAAAACATGTTAACACTCCTGGCAGAAGTGATTCGTTAAAAATCACAGGTCATTCTTGAATGAATAAGGATTCTTTAGAAGATTCCTAATCCAGTTTAATGATCTCTGAATCCTGGATTACATCATCAATTAAGATGATTATACTTAACCATACGTGGTAATATAGTGCTTACGGGCCTTGCTCATTTCTACATGAGCCAAAAGACAGTGGTAGCTATGACTCCCTGTCCAATAAAGGTAATGAACTAGGTTCAAACCTTAAAAGTCTTGATTCTCTGAAATCATAGTTTATTAAATTGTCCATGTGACCAAGCCTTATGTGCTAATATTTATTGTTATTGTTTATGTTTAGGATAAATTTTAATTAAAATCCTAAATTAATGCAATTAATAAGTTAACCAAATATGGTCTCTGTTTACCATGGTTAACGAATTACCCTAAGGGGTAATTCCATGATAAAATCCCAAGTAAAATATTGACCTTGTTTTCTGCAACAGTTCAATACAAATGGCTGACTCCAATGAAGGCAATAGCCATCCGGTGGAGCCGAATGAAAACGCCCAGATTACATTAACGGGCGCTGAACTAAAAGCAATCATAGACGGAGCTATCACACAAGCCTTGGATAGACAATATGAAGAATACAGTGGTACATGGAGTAGGACCCACTCTGTGTCACAGTCAAAGCCAAGGACACATTCAGAGGCTCATAACAAGCCTCCTCCCAAAAAGGATGGACCAAAGAAAAACAATGATGATCGCCAGTCCACCAACCACCAAAGTAATCCATCTCAGCAGTTGATACTGCATCAGGGACACCGTAACAAGGGTTGCACATATAAGTACTTTGTATCTTGTAAACCCAGGGATTTTACGGGAGAAAAAGGAGCCGTAGACTGCATGACGTGGCTAGATGAAATGGACACAGTCGTGGACATCAGCGGATGCGCTGAAGGTGATGTGGTTAAATTTGTCTCACAGTCCTTCAAGGGTGAGGCGTTAGCGTGGTGGAGGTCACTGATGGAGGCCTCAGGAAAGATCCCGTTGTATAGCATGACGTGGGATCAGTTTGTTGCCCTGATCAAAGAAAATTTCTGCCCACAACATGAGGTGGAAAAGATAGAATATGACTTCCTATCACTGGTTATGAAGAATCTCGATTGTCAGGCTTATCTGACGAGCTTCAATACATTATCCCGGTTGGTACCTTATCTGGTAACCCCGGAGCCTAAAAGGATTGCTCGTTTTATTGGTGGATTGGAGCCCGAGATAAAGGCCAGTGTCAAAGTTTCTAGGCCAGTTACCTTCAGGTCTGTAACTGACCTTTCCTTATCCCTTACACTGGATGCGGTCCGGCAGAGATCGCAGAGGAATAAGGCGGCCGAGAAGAGGAAGCATGATGATGACGGTTCGCGTAGGTCGAACAAGAAGCACCGTGGGAGCGGTGATCACAAGAAGGGATCAGATTCGAAGAAAGATGGGCATCGTTCTGGGGAGAAGCCCACATGCAAAACTTGCAAGAAACAGCACTTTGGAAAGTGCAGATTCGAATCAACCTCGAATAACGAATCCAGGTCTTTTGCTTGTGGTTTGTGCAAATCCAAGGAACACAAAACCTTGGATTGCAAGAAGATGAAAGATGCAACGTGTTATCGTTGCAACGAAAAGGGCCACATCAAGACTAACTGCCCTAAATACAACAAGAAGCCTGAGGAGGCTAAGAAGACTAATGCAAGAGTCTTCAGGATGGATGCGAAGGAGGCTGTGCATGATGATAACGTCATAACAGGTACTTTCCTTGTAAATGATGTTTTTGCAAGAATACTTTTTGATTCAGGCGCAGATAAGTCCTTCGTAGATCATAAATTTTGTAAATTGTTAAACTTACCTGTCAAAACCCTAAAAATGAACTATGAGGTAGAGTTAGCAGATGGTACCATAGAAACCGTCTCTACTGTGTTAGACGGATGTGTAATATCCATTAAGAACCATTCTTTTCCTCTGTCTCTACTTCCGTTTAAATTAGCTGGTTTTGACATAGTTCTGGGTATGGACTGGTTATCTCATAACCAGGCCCAAATCGTCTGTAACCAGAAACAGGTGGTAATAAAGACTCCGTCTGGTGAATCACTTACCATTCGGGGAGATACCCAGTACGGACTGCCTGAGCACGTGACTATGCTCAAGGCTTCAAAATGTTTGAAGAAGGGGTGTGTCATCTACATGGCACAAGTGATTATTGATGAGCCTAAACCGAAGTTAGAAGACATCCCTGTCATCTCAGAATACCCAGAAGTATTTCCTGAAGATCTACCTGGCCTACCACCAGATAGACAAGTCGAATTCAGGATAGATATCATTCCCGGAGCTGCACCAGTTGCTAGAGCACCATACAGATTGGCACCCACCGAAATGAAGGAGTTGCGGACGCAGCTAGATGAATTGCTGGCTAAGGGTTTCATTCGACCTAGTTCATCTCCTTGGGGAGCGCCAATCCTGTTTGTCAAGAAGAAGGATGGGTCGATGCGTCTGTGCATCGACTATCGTGAACTTAATAAAGTCACGATCAAGAATAGGTATCCTCTGCCCAGAATCGACGATCTGTTCGATCAATTGCAAGGGGCGAGTTACTTCTCAAAGATAGATTTGAGGTCAGGCTACCATCAGCTGAAGGTCAAAGATGAAGACGTACACAAGACTGCATTTAGGACTCGTTACGGTCACTACGAGTTCCTAGTGATGCCTTTTGGGCTCACCAATGCACCGGCTGCGTTCATGGATCTCATGAATCGCGTTTGCAAGCCGCACTTAGATAAATTCGTCATCGTTTTCATCGATGACATTCTCATTTATTCTAAGAACAAAGCTGACCACGAGAAACATCTTCGATGTATTCTCAAACTTCTGCATAAGGAGAAGCTCTATGCTAAATTCTCCAAGTGTGAATTTTGGCTTAGGGAAGTCCAATTTCTTGGACATGTGGTCAGTGAGCGTGGTATCCAGGTGGATCCCGCTAAGGTTGAAGCAGTGATGAACTGGCAAGAGCCGAAAACGCCTACAGAGATTCGTAGCTTCCTGGGTTTGGCAGGATATTATCGGCGTTTTATTGAAAATTTTTCAAGGATTGCTGCACCCTTAACTTCCTTGACCAAGAAGAAAGTAAAGTTCGTTTGGGGTCCTAAGCAGCAAGAGTCCTTCGATGTTTTGAAACAAAAGTTGAGCAACGCTCCTGTGCTTACCTTACCTGAAGGCGCTGAAGAATTTGTAGTTCATTGTGATGCATCACACACTGGCATGGGGTGTGTGCTTATGCAGAAAGGCAAGGTGATTGCCTATGCATCACGACAGTTAAAGGTGCACGAAAAGAATTACACCACCCATGACTTGGAATTGGGTGCCGTTGTATTCGCACTAAAACTGTGGAGGCATTATCTTTATGGAATCAAGTTTGTGATCTTTTCTGATCACAAGAGCCTCCAGCATCTGTTTAACCAGAAAGAATTAAACATGAGGCAACGCCGTTGGATGGAAACTTTGAATGATTATGATTGTGAAATCAAATACCATCCCGGCAAAGCGAATGTAGTCGCTGATGCCTTGAGCAGAAAGGAAAGGGTTAAACCCATTCGCATTAACGCCAAGCGTATGGAGATAAAGAACAGTTTGATAGAAAGGGTGTTAGCTGCACAGAAGGAAGCTGTGTTGGAAGCTAACTATCCTAATGAAAAGTTAGGAGTGACTGAAGAGCAGTTAACTCTTAGCAAGGACGGAATTTTACGGTTAAACGGACGAATATGGGTTCCAATTTATGGAGGACTTCGTGATGTTATCCTCCAGGAAGCCCATAGTTCCAAATATTCCGTTCATCCTGGTGCGGATAAGATGTACCAGGATTTAAAGGCAAATTATTGGTGGATAGGCTTGAAAAAGTCTATAGCCGCTCATGTAGCAAAATGCTTGACTTGTGCGCAAGTCAAAGCCGAGCATCAGAAACCGTCAGGTTTGCTACAACAGCCTGAACTTCCTACGTGGAAGTGGGAAATGGTAACTATGGATTTTATTACCAAGTTACCCAAGACGAGGAAAGGCAATGATACAATATGGGTTATAGTTGACAGACTGACTAAGTCAGCTCATTTCTTACCCATCAAGGAGACTTATAGCTCCGACATGTTAGCCCAATTATACGTTGATAAGATTGTAGCCCTACATGGCATACCTGTAGCTATTATCTCTGACCGGGATACTAGGTACACGTCACATTTTTGGAAGAGTTTCCAGCAATCTTTGGGCACACGTTTGAACTTTAGTACGGCTTACCATCCTCAGACTGACGGTCAGAGTGAGCGTACTATTCAAACGTTGGAGGACATGCTACGTGCATGTGCGATCGAATTGGAAGGTAGCTGGGATAAGAATCTACCATTGATCGAATTCTCCTACAACAATAGCTACCATACCAGCATAAAGGCTGCGCCTTTTGAGGCATTATACGGTAGAAAGTGTAGATCGCCAGTATGTTGGGCGGAAGTTGGAGAAGTACAGTTATCAGGACCAGAGATCGTATTTGAAACGACGGACAAGATTGTCCAGATTCGTAACAATCTCCAAGCTGCCCGGAATAGGCAGAAGAGTTACACGGATCCAAGTCGTAAGGATTTTCACTTCGAAGTGGGTGAAAAAGTCCTACTTAAAGTGTCACCCTGGAAAGGAGTGATGCGGTTTGGTAAGAAAGGCAAACTAAGCCCGAGATACATAGGACCTTTCGAAGTTATCGAACGTGTTGGGTCAGTTGCCTATAAGTTGAACTTACCAGAAGAGCTCAGTGGAATTCACAATGTGTTCCACATCTGCAATCTAAAGAAGTGTTCCGCTGATGAAACACATGTCATGCCACATAAAGATGTGCACATTGACGAGAGCTTGAAATTCGTGGAAAAACCTGTGTCGATTGAAGATCGACAGGTAAGAAAGCTTCGGAGAAAGCATATACCTTTTGTTAAGGTCAAATGGGATGCCCGTAGAGGTCCCGATTTCACGTGGGAGGTCGAATCCACGATGAAGGAAAAGTACCCTTATTTGTTTCAGTAAATCTCGGGTCGAGATTTATTTTAAGGGGGTGAGGATGTAACACCTCGAAAATTTCGGGTTTAATAATAAAATGACACGTGTCATGTAAGACAAAACGCGTTGAAAAACCCGGATTTTAATAAAGATGTTTCGGTAGGATTTAAAGTGGCGTCATGTTAAATTGTTACCTCTGAACGACCTCATTTATAAATCCCAAGACCCGATTAAAATTTATACACATCTTTATACCTCAATTCAGAACTTTGGGTTACAATAATAGAAATCAAAAAGCATGATGTGATCCCACAAGTAAATTGAATGGTAAACCAAGATATACGGGTCTTGCTATTGCATATAAATCAAACATATCATTATGGTGGGGTTTGATACTATGCAAGACCGTTTTAGGAGGTCCAGGAGTGTTGGTATAGGACCCAAAGTCGGAATAATTGGTTAACTTTACGAAACTTCAACAATCGACAACAAATCTTGTCTCAGAAAGGGCTAGCGCACCGCTACATGTGTAGCGTAACGGTGCGCTACCCATGAAGTCAACAGGCCCATTATAGCGGGCTAGCGCACCGCTACAGGTGTAGCGTAACGGTGCGCTAGCGGTGCCCAGCGACCAGAAAACCTGCTGTTGGCGGTTATACGCGATTGTGACCTGTTTGTTCGGTTTTTATCAGTTGTAAACGACCCCTAAAATGTTCCTAGACCTTAGGGACATGTGTAAACGAATTGTGGTTAGTTCTAGAGTTAGTTGTCAACCAATTGTGGTGAGCCATTGCACTATAAAAGGAACTCCAAGATCACAACATTCTTCACACTTGCAACTGATCTTTGGAGCATTCCTGGAGCTAAGGAACTCTCCCTTCTGATCATAATTCGTGCATTGGACTATTGTAAGTCTTCTAGTTCTTATTTGTTTGAGTTTAGCTTGGTTAATTAGCTAAAAGTCAAACCGTCGTAATTACGGTTTGACTTCGAGATTAGTCACTAATGATTCAGTCTTATCTCGAATTAAAAGTAGTTTTAGAATGGTATTTATGTGGGAAATAAAACCCCAAAAGGGTTTCCCCTGATCACCATCCTAAACAGGTCAAATGTCGGGTCAAAGCTTTACTTAAAAAGTCAACATATAGCTTAAATTGTCATTTATGCATAATTAGCTATCTAGAACATTTGTAACCTGTTTGAACATTGTTATAACTTAGAAATAAGTGTAAGAACATGTCCCAACATGTTCAACCCGACTATTTCCTGTTTAGACCCGGTTCGGAACCGAAAGTCACATAGTTTGACTTTTCGGTTGACTTTCAGTTCTGACCCGTTTGGGCATATTTTAGAAATACCACAGAGCTTAAATTGGATTAGGATACATGTTAGAACAACCCTCTGTGATCATACACCTTGATTCACTAGTTATCCAATTAATATGCAAGTTTCCGTTAAATGCTCATAGTTGGACCGTTATGCCCTTATTACCTTAAATCATGATTTATGAAAATGTAGAAGTGTAGAATCCTTAGTTACTGATATTTAGACTTGTATGCAAAGTTTGACATCAGTTTGACTTGTAGATTAATAGTTATGCTCATTGTCGCTAAATTAAAGCTTTATGTTAATAAAATGGCGTGATTAGCATATAGCCTAGTTAAACATACTTTTTGGTATAAAACGAATTACCCACTGTTATAAAATATTATTTTAAGATTTTTAAAGATTTTTAATTAATTTTAGGCTGAGCATAACTAGTAGTCGTAGGCTTAATCCGGTAATTGTCGGTTTTGCCCTTACGGGCCATAAAATAAGTTTTACACATCTAAACAAGCCCAAACCTTTTGCCACTGATTAGTTATGATAAATAAATTATTTTAAGCCTTCTGGAAATATAAAAATATCAGATTTAAGTATCGAACCCGGTAATGGCCTTTAATCGCCTAAATTAGCGTTTTTAACGCATAGTATGTTCTAAAATCATATTGGACATACCCGGGTTGATACCTACTGATATAAGAAGCAAATTATCATATTTTAACAGTAAGCAAAAGTTGATAAACTCAGACTTCAGTTTTGAGCTTGTCGGCCTATGTGAAATTACCAAAATACCCCTACGGGGCATAGTTTGGTCAAATATGATAAATTTCACATATAAGCTTTAGCCTACTGTTATAACCCATCAAAATGAGTATGGTTGCTGTTTACATCAGACCTGTAACTCAGTTTAACATATAAACGCTTTTACAAACTTTAAAATGACCAAACTACCCCTACGGGACATAGTTTGTGTTTAAGTTAGTTCGGGGCATAACGAAAGACATCCTACTGATGTTACACCATATTTGAAGCATATTAACTTAGGAAACCTGTATATGGCTCTTACGGATACCCGTTACGCATCTTACGCGTTCGGCTCGGTTATGTAACAAGTTTACATAAATTAGCCGAAACGGGTCAAACCTTATCGGTTTAATCTCAAAATCCAGAATGTGAATAATGAACCCATATTAAACAAGTCTTCAAACTTGTCGGGTCTGAATCACATTCTATCCGGTCTTCGCTTAATAGTGCGTACGAACCGTATCTTTGAAACTAGCCGGTCTAAGCTTAAGCATAATTAAAGACCCGCTAGGATTCTAATAGGTTATATTTAACCTTCGTTCCAGATTAGGAGAAACAGTAAAAGCTACCTGCTATTTGATTATTGTGACCATACTTTGCATCAAGGTAAATACTTTTAACTTATTTTCCCTATACGGGCTTGGGTTACGGTACATAGCGTACCGCTTGATCGAGCATCAAATCTTCCACGCTTAGTGGTTAATTGAATAATTTGATCGGCTCGTTTTAAACAGATGTGTTTACTTTACAGCCTTTGGGGGGTTAA
The DNA here is from genome assembly GCA_030545235.1 of Helianthus tuberosus. Taxonomy (NCBI): domain Eukaryota; kingdom Viridiplantae; phylum Streptophyta; class Magnoliopsida; order Asterales; family Asteraceae; genus Helianthus; species Helianthus tuberosus. The sequence continues at coordinate 90,591,979 of CM060351.1, read as the reverse complement.
TGACCATGTCCCGGATATCCTCGGCATTATCTTACGAGATAGCCACGACCTGAGCACGGGGTGTAGGCGTACTCCCGTGTATAACTCACATAAGTGGTGTGTCTATTGATCTTTAACCCGGAATACGTTCCGGGCTACTGAACGCATAAGTAACATGTAAATCGTTCACAAGATTATAATATTAAATAATTCTCCCAAGTTAAACAAAATGTTTATGCCATGTGCATCCAAACCAATTTTCAATCATTTTATAAAATGAGTCAGTTGAATGTATTTACCAGTGTAAACTGACGTATTTTCCCAAAAAGATTAAATGCAGGTACTAGGCGAAATAGGCTGGGATTCTCCTAAGCATCATTAGAAGTCTCGCAAACTTAGAGATGCCGAAGTCTGTTGAACCATAAACAATGTTTTGTTAATTCGATCCTACTGTGGATAAACACCGGATAATTTGTGACTTTGTTACAATAAATAAATTCGGTTGTATCTTATTTTAAATTGCTTCCGCTGTGCATTATTATATTGTGTTGTTGACTATTACGTTGCCAACCACGTCACGATACTCCCCCACCGGGCCCACCGGTGACACGTGGAAATCGGGGTGTGACAGTAGCTTAGTCCGGTCATCAACTAGACCGCCACGATCATGACACGTGTCGGCTTCTCAGGGTATCCGCGTTTCACAGGCACTCGCGGCCCGCGTCACTTTACGCTTAAGTTGAAGCGGCCCGCATGAACTAAAGATTTCAGCGGAGTCAACTTCAGTCTTAATGCGGCCCGCGTGAGATTGAGGTGGGATCCTACGCGGCCCGCCTCAACTCAGAATTCAGATTTTATATTTTATTTTATATGTTATAATATAATTCGGGCTCGGTTTTCACATACGGGGTATATTTCAAGACATATTGGGACCTTCTAAACTATATTAGAGTATCAGAAATTTTATGAGGGTGTCGGTTTTACCGAAGGTTGTTACATTCTCCCCACCTTAATTTAGAGCTCGTCCTCGAGATCTACTGGAATAAATGCGGATATTTCTTTTTTTTTTTATTTGTAGAAAATGAGCTGACTTAGTTAGCTTATCTACAATCATCCAGATTGTATTATTTTCTTTCTTAATAAACTTAAAAGTGCGTGCAAATGTCTTGCATGATCTTCTTTACTCTTAGAGTAAATTAGAATATCATCTATGAATACAATTATGAATTTATCCAAATATGGCTTACATATTCGGTTCATCATGTCCATAAATGCAGCTGGGGCATTGGTTAAACCAAATGGCATGACAGTAATTTCATAATGATCATACCTTGTTATAAATGTGGTCTTAGGAATGTCCTCTTCCTATACCTTTAATTGATGATATCCTGACCTTAAATCGATCTTAAAGAAAAATCGAGCTCCTGGTAGTTGATCAAACAAATCATCGATTCTCGGTAATGGGTACCAATTCTTAATCATGACTTTGTTTAATTCACGGTAATCAATGCACATACACATTGATTCGTCCTTCTTTTTAACGAATAATATCGGCGCTCCCCATGGCAACGAACTTGGTTGTATGAATCTTTTCTCCAGCAATTTATTGAATTGTTTCTTTAATTCCTGTATTTCGGCTGGTGACAAACGGTAGAGTGCTTTGGCGATTGGCGATGTTCCGGGTAGTAGGTGAACTATAAATTTAACTTCTCTGTCTGGAGATGGTAATTCTTCTGGAAAGATATCTGAAAACTGAAATACTACTGGAATGTCTTTTAGTTCTTTTCTTTTAGTGTTAATGATTATAGAAATCAAATACACTATAGAACATTTTCTTATAGAACTTGCACTTTTCATCACAGAGATGAATTTGGTGGATATAGATGGTTTATTTCCTTTAATTGTGATCGTTTTATCTTTATTTTCAGCATCCTTAACAGTTTGAAGAATGAATGGCATAGCATCTATAATTCCCTGTGCCACTATGTGTTGGATAGCACTATTATCCACTTGGTTTCCATTGTTATTGATACTTGGATTATTATTAACCACGTTAATGTTACTCTGGTTATCGTTATTCAGATTTCCTTGATTTTCTTCGTCGGCCATCTGAATTTTAAACATTTATCCCATATTAATATCACAATTAATATTTTACTATAGTTAATCACATAGCACGCATTTTTGCCAAAAGCGTCGATTATTGCGATTATACTCTTTTCATATATTATGCGTCTATTACACACTAGAGATTTCTAATAAATCTAAATTCATAATTGACACTTCTGTTCTCGTGATTATTAAAATCTTTTGGGTTTCCTCATATACATACATGTCTATATAATATTTCATATACTGTAGTATGCACATTATCCATAATGTAAACAGACTCACAAGTCAGACATCAGGTCATAGTACTTTTTAGGAATTCCATTATTATAACACATACCCCATCTTACCCGGTCTTGCCGGAGAGGTAATTATCATAGTATTTTCCACCCATTTCAAATCATGATTTTAGAAAGGCATCATTTATATCAAGAAATAAGGAAATTAGTATTCTCATGAGAAATCATATTCTAGAACCGAGTAGTATCAATAAACAAGAAATAACAGTGGCCAATTGTTATGGCTTATTTATCATACAGGCACTGTTCTAGTCATTATCCTCACAGGATACCAATAACCATCACACTTTATTTATACAAGCAATTGGTTTATCTCAAAGCTTCATATTAAGGCATAGCATTAAAATTCTCTTGTACTTCTAGGCCTTACTCTAGTTTTCTTGGTTCACTTTTGTTGTTTATCCGAATGTTTATTTATCATAAACAAATATCTAGTACAATTATAAGAACAGATGAATTAAAAGGAAATATTTGTGATTTATATATTTATTACAAACTAGAACTGAAATTCGAAATATATTATTGATTATACATTCGTAACTTATTTTAGTCTAACTAGGAATATTATGCTCAACATACTTTATACAAGGTTTTATTCTATCTCTTTCTTCTCACTAAGTTATTATCAAAGGAACGAAGTTCTTTTAAAGTTTCTAGCTCGTAGGTGGCATGGGTACTGGTACTGATTTGGCCGTTCAACTATTTAATATAAGTTAGCATTTACTGCTGTAGTGGCTAACATATGGAGATTTACCCATTGTCCATCTAATTCATCTTTCCCTAGTAGGTTATTGCCTGTTTCCTGAGTTTGTGCATTTATTTCCTGATTAATTATCGCTCCCTTTGGTTGTGACTTCTTTATTTTCTCTCGACTTTTGCTAATTATCCAATTTCTTTTCTTAGTAGTAAATGGTTTCTTAGACTGTGCCTTAGGAATAAATATTCCTTCTTCAGTATCTGCTGAGTATCCTAAGGGATTTGATTGAAATAAGGTTCCCTTATCTTTTGGTGAACTATCTAGTTGACGATAGATGTCCGAAATTCTTTGCTTACCCATACTGTAGACTAACAAATAGTCAAATAATATAAAACACATAATCACATAAGTTATTTCCTAACACAGAATTAAAATTTAAGTGTCAGCAGAACACTTCTTTGGCTTGAACCAGTGGCTAGGCTCTGATACCACCTTCTGTCACAACCCCCGATCCCTGTTTCCCGGGAACGGGCGGACGTGATCTCAGAGTTTTGGTGGTATCAGTTTTATTTAGTCTTGCAGCGGAATTTACTTCAGGACCGTAGTTAGGAAATATTTATCAGAGTAAAACCACCATATTTTATAATATTAAACAAATGGGATGAAACCCAAGTTCATAGTACACACGTTTTCATAGGAATAAACCCTATTTTATTTACTAAAAACATCTATTTTATTTTAGGTAACTTTATTGCCACTTTTCCAAGCCTTCAGTGCTCTCCAGCTGGCTTTTATTGGCTTCACACTAAGTTACCTAAAACACGTGTTTAAAACATTTTATCAGCAAGAAATACTGGTGAGTGAATCCCAGTTTAATCAAGTTTACATAAAAATTCATTTCACAGTGTACAGTATTGAGGGCACATCCGCAATTACATTTGTTTCCAAGATATACCAATTAACATCAGTGGTACTGTCATACTCAACTTGTGGTAATGTTACTCCTTGACCAGGTGGTAACAACTTTTGTATACAAAACCCCAACATACCCACTATAATTGTATTCTCACAAATACTCAATCACTGTTTAATGTTACTCCTTGACCAGGTGGTAACAAATTAATTATATGAGGTTTTGTAAAAACAGTTAACAAAAAGGTTTACACAAAATAAGGATTACTCACATTGCTGTCTTAGGCTTTTTGTAAGGATTTCCTGGGTATAATCTATAATTTATACAAATGTACATTGATTAGTATCATAACCCTTTGAAAATATTAATAATACCCTCCCCAAGACGGCATTCCAACAACTACGTCGGGCAGAACCACGACAGTTGTTACGGAACCCTAAATCAATCGGGCAGCGTAACTATTATGAAACTGGGGTTATAATACTTACAACGGAGCAGAACCTCGCTAATTAGGGGTATAATACCCAACTATAATCTCTACTACTTCAGAAATTCGAGATTGAAAGAAAGAATGAACGATTGAAAGTGAAATCCGATGCCCGCTATTTATAGTTGTGTAATCTCGTCCTGTCGCGGCCCGCGTAAGGTAAGCATAAGGCCTTCGCGGCCCGCGTTGACTCCAGTCAACTCAGTAGCTTAGTCCGGTCATCAACTAGACCGCCACGATCATGACACGTGTCGGCTTCTCAGGGTATCCGCGTTTCACAGGCACTCGCGGCCCGCGTCACTTTACGCTTAAGTTGAAGCGGCCCGCATGAACTAAAGATTTCAGCGGAGTCAACTTCAGTCTTAATGCGGCCCGCGTGAGATTGAGGTGGGATCCTACGCGGCCCGCCTCAACTCAGAATTCAGATTTTATATTTTATTTTATATGTTATAATATAATTCGGGCTCGGTTTTCACATACGTGGTATATTTCAAGACATATTGGGACCTTCTAAACTATATTAGAGTATCAGAAATTTTATGAGGGTGTCGGTTTTACCGAAGGTTGTTACATAAGGTATCTGGCTCATTTGCTCCTTTTCAACCTCTGTTGTCGGACATTGGTATATAGGTTTACGATGTCAACGATTGCCGCTTTTGGAGGATTTGTCTTCTATATCCCAACTTCGTATGGGTATATAGGTTTACAAAACCTCAATACGTTTTATGTCAAAAAACAATCTTTTGTGATGTGTAATATAACTTGATAACTATGTTATGTTTAACGTTATAAACATTGTTGAAACTTGAAAACTATGTTGAAAACTTGTAACTTTGTTTGAAATCAATATATCTATGGCATCGTTGTTTGTTTATATTGTTTACACATTTGGATGCAATGATTACCTTTCTTACGTCACACACAATATGCTTCCGCTACTAGCAGGGTGTGACATATTTCCCCCCATTTGACAGGCCCGTCGTAGCGCGTCTATTTTTCCCCATTTGATAGGTATGTAGCAACGCATAAGTCATAGATCGACTTAGTTATTCTTTTCTATGTTTTACACAGGCTCGCGGTTATGTAAGAAACATTTGGCTTTCATCTAATATGATTATAATTCACGAATCCTAAATGTATGTTATCGAAGCATGATCGTGCATGCCTTCGAATGTGCCTCAAAGTATTGTTTTTAGCTTTTTATATTTATTTTTCTTTTAAAACCTTTAAAATATGAAGTTTATAAAATTCAGGATTTTCCGTTTCAACGTGAGTTTTTATGGGTAAATAACAATATATAAGTCATCGAAACCGAGACTTATAAAATTTAACATTCCTGCCGCATAGCACAGGTTACGTAATACAACTAGTTTAAATTTAAATCAAGGCTTCAAGGAAAATGTTAAACTAAAGTAAAAAAAGAAACTTTTTTAAATAAGATCCGGTCACCGGAGTTGAAGACCCGGCCAACTTCCGGCGCCGTTTTCCGGCAGTACACTCACCCGCAAGACACCTCCATGAACCATTCTTCATCAATACTCATATGAACGGGGTGTGTATATATATATATATATAAGTTGAATAAAAGAAAAAATAAAAAATAAAATAGCCTTTAGATTCTCACCCTTGCAACGGTATCGACCAAAACATTTGAACACCGACGTGGAAAAAAGAACGCCTTGTGCATTTTTTTGAAAAAAAAAACGCACGGGGGCGGGTGTGTAGCGTTTTGAGACTTTTTTTTTTTTTGAAAAAACGCTCAAAAACCCCTCACTACAGATGGTGTTAACATAGTGATGCTGGATGATCTTAGCGGACATTAAAAAAGAAGAAAAAGAAAAACATAGTGATGCAAGAAATAGATAAACAAAATTAAGGGACAAAGAGGAAGAGCTGACTTGAAACACACGCATGAAAAACTTCCTCCGTAAAGTCATTGCCTCTCCAATAATTCAATACAAGACGTCATTACCACTAGCTCCCATCTCTTTCCAAAATATAAATAATATTTTTAGAGATTTGATTATAGTTGTGCCAGACGCCGCTACAATTCAGGAGTTACACATCTAATCAATGTTTTAAAAATCGGTTTTTAAATTAAATCGGATTAGGCTAAAAAATGGTTCAACCGGTTGAACCAGGTTGTACCGTGCGGTTCAACCGGGTTGATTAATTAACTCTATAATTTCATAAATTACAACATCAACTCAAAAGTTAATCCAAAAATGCATGATTAAATATTAAAAGAAAATCCAAAAGCTAATCCATAATAAAAAAAATAATCCAAAAGATAATTGAAAATCATTCAATTTTCCAACAAACTCTTTTGAATGAAAGTGTACGATATGTTTAAGCCATTTGAGTGTTGATGCCATGTTTGGATAAACTTATTTTATCTCCTTGTGACTTATTGACTTTTTGAAAAATGTGTTTTTGTGAAATGGTGTTTGGGTAATAAGGTGAAAAAGAACTTTTTAGGCATTGAAAATGAGAAATGAAAAAGTCACTTGTTTGTGACTTTTCCAAAAAGGAGATACGAATGTTAAAAAGTCAATAAGGAGAAATGGAAAGCTCATCTAAACATGCCCTGAATACATCAAGTTCATGATCGCATAAAAGATAAAATTCACTATTATCGTTATCCTCATCAACTAGAAGATAACTATTTTCGTTTCATACAATATTAAATAAGAAGTTTTAATTACGAATAATTATAATATATAAATATTACGTAAGATAAGTAACATATATAATAAAAATAAGTAACAACAAAAAAAAAATAACCTTGGGCCGGTACTGTAACACCTGTTCTTATAAATCAAGGTTTAACGTATATTTTGCGAAAATAATCATGTAATTAATGATTATATATACATCGGAAATACGAGTTTGTTAAAAACTTTTACAAATTAAGTGATATACATAATGTGATTTAATTCGCCGTTTAGAATAACGACAAAACAATGTTGCGGAAGCTTTGTTTAATGTGTGTTCGGTTCTTGCTCGATGCTCGATCTTTATCCGGGACTCTCGACATTCACCTGTGATCAAAACCAACTTAAATGTCAGTTTTGATAATTAATTAAACTAATACAACGGGGAAATTAGGAAAATCCAACATGGATATCTTAAACCCAAAACAAAAACTTATTTCTGACCTCCACCGTAACTTACGGTGTCACCGTAAGTTACGGTGGCCTCTGTGTTTCAATTATTCAACCGTACAACAGTAGGTGTTTACCGTAACCAAATCATGTCCACCGTAACTTACGGTGGCACCGTAAGTTACGGTGGCCACTGCATCATTCCTTTCCTTTTTGCCGTTTTCGACACGAAAACTTTCGTATCTTTCAATCCGCTCGTCCGTTTAACCTACTGTTTCTTCCTACGTGTTTGTAATTTGATTCTCCATCATATGGAGTTAAAATCTAACATCCGGTTTAACAAAATTTCAGACTTTTAAGTCTTTGGCTTATTACCCTTTTTGCCAACTTTTGACCCGTTCGTGATTTCATCATCAAACTTGTGTATTTGACCTTTATATCTCATATACTTCTTCAACTTAATGTTATTTACCATACTAGATTATAATCCCCGGTTTATTACACAAATTAAACCCGTTTTCGTTTGTATGCTTATTTTGACCCGTTAAGGGTATTTATGCACTAAGGTCCCATACATCCCTTTTATACTTATCTTAAGGATTTAATCTACCAAAACACTTATTTCCAACAACCTTTAAAGGTCATTTGCCCGGTTTACCCAACAAGGGCATTTTAGTCAACTTTAGCCCCTCATTTACGACGAAGGGCATTTGCTACAATTTGACCCAAAAAAATGTATGTTTAACCACAATCGTATTTATACGTACCTGGCTCGAGTCAACCTAGTGACCCGTTTCAACACCTTGCTTTTATTACCGATATTCTATGGCGACGCAATTATCCAAATTACTATTCGCTCCTGTAACACATGACTTGACCACCACATTAGTTGATTTTGTCAAATGACGTTATTCCCACCATTTGACCCGTTCGATCTATATATAACACAACATTTTCATATGTAACGAAAACATGGTTTTTATTTACAAATCACACATCCGAACCATTTCGGATTTTCTCACTAGATCCCTTTCTTTCTAAAGTCAATTTCCTATATTTTTTTAACCCATTCGGCTTATGCTATGGGTGTCCTTTGAAACTTATTTTACTTTAGTCAATACTTGACTAAATTTCCATTTTTACCCATTTTCCATTGCTAGTTACGCTATAAGGTAACTTTAAGAAAACTCTTAAACTATTAACCAATTCATGACTAGTTTACCATTTTGCCTTTTTCACCATTAATCATGGTTTAAAATGTTTCTATTCGTTCCAACCCAATTCGTTTCATGTTGGAACTCATAATTCGAACCAAATCCTTTGTTGTATTTATCGCCTATAAAATAAACACGTATACTACAAGTAGGTGTAAGTTTTACTTACCTTGCATCCGAAACATGTTTTTACTTCTTATTTGCTTCGTTTGACCCGCTTCCTTTCCAAGCCTCCACCTAGCTTGTCAAGCGTCAAACTATCATCATAATTCGTAAGACGATTAGTTTAGTCATAATCATTTACGACTATTCCATCCTACGGGTTTTATGTCGAATTTATCATTTGTCCATATCAAAATTATCATTCGATCTAATCATTGGTCAGTTTGACTTTTTAAAAGTCAATTGACTTATCAACATATTCAAATGCACATTTGGTTCAATGAACTCACTTAGGCATATTTCATCTGAACTCTTAACGAAATCAAATTTCACATACTAACTAGTAGGCCGCGATTTCATTTAGGCATTTCATATCACTGAAAATGGGCTGTTTTTGGTGACTTGTTTAACCTGTTTACATGTCTTCAAAAATTATGATTTTTTTATATGGCGAACATCTCAGAGGGTTAGGCATTGTGTTAAAATTTCAAGATCTAACTCTTTACCAAAAATTCATAAAAATCCATTTACTAAGCTGCAATCAGATTCGTCACTTCTGACTGCAGCTTACGGAAAAATTCATTTAAAATTCCTCGTTTATCCGATTGACGAAATTCCAAGTGGCGATTCTTTTAATCACTTAAAACTTTCTACAGTAAGAATTTGAGACCATAACTCAATTCCTAAATTGAGTTATGACATTCGTAATGGGCTGCAAATTCTGCCAGAAAACGCAGCTTGAACCTTTGATACGGAAAAATTCATAAAACGCTCAATTCTCGTCGAAAAAATGCGATTCCAGTGGGGTTTTAAAGATATTTCCTGGAATTACATTTTAGACTCAAGAAACACATGTTTTTATCACGTTTTGTCCAGGTTACAGCCGATACAAGTCGGCTGTAAATTCTGATCAAGAGTCGTTTGAATTCAGCTTTCACTTTAAGCAAGTTCTTGACATCATAACACCATTTTAGCAATCAAAAACCCTAACAACAATCACCTTCAATGGTGTTCATGGATTTTTTTACTAAAATTTGGCACGATTTCAACATATCTTGTCTAGGGTTTACTCCTAAACACTACAAGGTTCCTATTTCATCCATATAACAAGCATGCATCAACAAATTTCGAATACCCTAAATTCATGAGAATTTCAAGTAGAGAATTAACACCAAATTTTACATACCTTGTAACCCCCTTGTGATGAGGATCACTAATCTATGCTCAATTTTCGATTTGGACTTGGTTTGATCCTTCAATTTTGTTGATTTGTTGAAGTTAGGGTTTGAGCTCCCATGGAGCTTTCCCCTGGTCGCATACGTATGTGTGTGTATTGGTTTCTATTTTTTTTTTTTATAAGTGTTTTAATAAAACACTATTCTAGTTGCCCATGTTTAGTCCCTCAAGTTTAGAGATTCATATATGAAACTATAACTCATAGTTTATTATTTAATTACCCTTTACTAACTAGGTTAATTTTACCTAGTTAACTTGGTGGGTTCCGGGAGCTAAAAACCCGTTTTATTTTAAGTCCCGTTGACTCGGGTTCTTATAAAGTCAATTCCTTAATTCTTTGATTCGCTTGTATTTAAATTATTAGGATTTCTTATTAAATCCAAATATTTACCGGGTTAACTTTACTGCTAACGGTACTTTACCCGTCTTTTGGTATTAACGGAGTATGATTACCAAACCCGTTTTAGGGGTGTTACAAGTCTACCCCCCCTTAAAGAGGTTTCGTCCCCGAAACCTTTTCTTACATAATTCATTGAGTTTAAACTCAATGTATTCTGTCCGAGAAATATTTTAAACATTAATTATACTTTTTAACCAATCATTAGTATTACCCGAAAAATATGGTAACATCTTTTTGGTTACTAATTGTCTACATATCTCCTACGACATAATGTAACTTGAAATAACGTAATTCCGTTATTTCTACTAGTTTAGTTAACTTAGCAATTTCCATCGCTTTTATATATTATCGAACTCTTGGTGAATCCGTTACCTTGACCCGTTTAAAGGTCTTTAGTGAAATATTTCACTTTTAGCAATAATTTCTTTTGTTTTCAGATTTATTTATTCGGTTCAGTTATACCGAATCCACCGCTTACAAGCAAACCAATTTTTTTTTATTGATTTGAATTACTGGCCTTAACCGGTCTTACTAACTAGACTTATTAGTCCCGTTACTTTTCACCGCTCGCTTGGTTATAACGTGATTTTACTTCACATTACATTTCCTAACCGTGATCGTGTCACATCGTGTTTAGTTTGTATCAACCTTTCATTTTCGAAAATATATCACTTTTCGAATATATTGTCTTGCGCCTATCAGTGTCAAGACTTGTATCTTTCATACTTATTATTTAAATTCCTATCAGAATTTATGTTTGTAAAAACATTATTTCTTACTAAAACCGAAGTTTTAGTTTTAGGATCTTATCTTTAACTTTTGTCAATTATCCATACCAGGATATTGACAGTCCATAATTTATTCTTATTTGGTTATATCCCAATACCGGGCTCATTATTCTCTTGCATTTAACGCTACCTTTATCTGGCTAGCGCTCATTTGTGCCATTCAGCGTTATATTGTATTCAACCTGTTTGACCTATTAATGTGAAATCCATCACTTATAAACAATCAACTTTATTCTTTATTCAACCCATTCGACTTCGAATAGTTGAACATATTTACTCACAATTTCTATATACGAGATTTTATAGTCATAACTCGTAATCCAAGTCCTTTGATTTTTTTTTTCCGCATTCACGTCTCTTGGTTTACGCATGTGTTTAATCCTTACCCATCAACCGGGTGTTTTACCGAAGTCGTTATTATTGCAACTCTCCCGGTGTGCATTAAGACCTCGCTTCATTTTTATATTCCGACTTTGTCTTTAAGTTTGACGTTTTTCAAAAACGACCCGTTAAGGGACATATTTGCATTTTCCGGGTTCGAGTGTAAGTACACTCCCTCCCAATGCTTGTCTAAATCAGTTTACATGTTTGCGTTTTCTGGGTTCGAGTGTAAGTACACTCCCTCCCAATACTCGTCTAAATCATTTTTCATGCTTGCGTTTTCTGGGTTCGAGCGTAAGTACACTCCCTCCCAATACTTGTCTAAATCATTTTTCATGCTTGTTTGTCCCTTCACTCGGGCTCATCATCCTAATGTAATACGCTTCCATCACACGGTTGTGCGTTTACATTATTATCAATTATTTTGCTCATTTGATTCATTTGGGTACTTTTAAGTTAGTCCCATTCACTCGGCCCTTACTACATCGGATGTAAACGTGTCCGCCATAAGAAGTTCATGGTATCATATGCCACTACTTACTTGGCCAGAGTAAGCGATTAACACATGACACACATGACATTTTTATAGTTTTCACATCACGCCCTATGTAAGTGACGCCTCTATTTGTTTCTCTTGGAAATAATATCCCGAATACATTTTCTATTCGGGTTTTTCCAAGTTTTTAATCTACATATGCAACTTTCAATTTCTACTTATTTGTTGCATATTACTATTTGTGCGATTATTTAAAATGTGCACCTGGTAATGTTTGCCCCGACGGGCGTTCCTTGCCATTAACCTTGTTCGCGGTCGTTACGCGATTTAGTCCTCGGTGAGCATGCTTCTCTTGTCATACTTCGGACCGTTCCCTCATCGTATCCACAATTCGTTTGACTCTCGTCGTCTTCAACGCGAATGTCCTTTAATTAAAACATTCACAAAAGTTAGTAAAATCAACTTTAATAATCGCCCGTATTATAATACAAGGCTTTTTCTACTATACGCGTCAACGCACGTATTTTCGTCAACTATATCAATCATTTTAATTGGGGTAACGTGTATCACACGATAGCCCTATGTGTTGTTTACAACACTTTAGCATGCTAAACTATTAACATACATGTACTTACCGGATTTGCGATCAAGCCTCGAACCGAACACAATTTACTCTTTAACCATGAGCTCTGATTACCAACTTGTAACACCTGTTCTTATAAATCAAGGTTTAACGTATATTTTGCGAAAATAATCATGTAATTAATGATTATATATACATCGGAAATACGAGTTTGTTAAAAACTTTTACAAATTAAGTGATATACATAATGTGATTTAATTCGCCGTTTAGAATAACGACAAAACAATGTTGCGGAAGCTTTGTTTAATGTGTGTTCGGTTCTTGCTCGATGCTCGATCTTTATCCGGGACTCTCGACATTCACCTGTGATCAAAACCAACTTAAATGTCAGTTTTGATAATTAATTAAACTAATACAACGGGGAAATTAGGAAAATCCAACATGGATATCTTAAACCCAAAACAAAAACTTATTTCTGACCTCCACCGTAACTTACGGTGTCACCGTAAGTTACGGTGGCCTCTGTGTTTCAATTATTCAACCGTACAACAGTAGGTGTTTACCGTAACCAAATCATGTCCACCGTAACTTACGGTGGCACCGTAAGTTACGGTGGCCACTGCATCATTCCTTTCCTTTTTGCCGTTTTCGACACGAAAACTTTCGTATCTTTCAATCCGCTCGTCCGTTTAACCTACTGTTTCTTCCTACGTGTTTGTAATTTGATTCTCCATCATATGGAGTTAAAATCTAACATCCGGTTTAACAAAATTTCAGACTTTTAAGTCTTTGGCTTATTACCCTTTTTGCCAACTTTTGACCCGTTCGTGATTTCATCATCAAACTTGTGTATTTGACCTTTATATCTCATATACTTCTTCAACTTAATGTTATTTACCATACTAGATTATAATCCCCGGTTTATTACACAAATTAAACCCGTTTTCGTTTGTATGCTTATTTTGACCCGTTAAGGGTATTTATGCACTAAGGTCCCATACATCCCTTTTATACTTATCTTAAGGATTTAATCTACCAAAACACTTATTTCCAACAACCTTTAAAGGTCATTTGCCCGGTTTACCCAACAAGGGCATTTTAGTCAACTTTAGCCCCTCATTTACGACGAAGGGCATTTGCTACAATTTGACCCAAAAAAATGTATGTTTAACCACAATCGTATTTATACGTACCTGGCTCGAGTCAACCTAGTGACCCGTTTCAACACCTTGCTTTTATTACCGATATTCTATGGCGACGCAATTATCCAAATTACTATTCGCTCCTGTAACACATGACTTGACCACCACATTAGTTGATTTTGTCAAATGACGTTATTCCCACCATTTGACCCGTTCGATCTATATATAACACAACATTTTCATATGTAACGAAAACATGGTTTTTATTTACAAATCACACATCCGAACCATTTCGGATTTTCTCACTAGATCCCTTTCTTTCTAAAGTCAATTTCCTATATTTTTTTAACCCATTCGGCTTATGCTATGGGTGTCCTTTGAAACTTATTTTACTTTAGTCAATACTTGACTAAATTTCCATTTTTACCCATTTTCCATTGCTAGTTACGCTATAAGGTAACTTTAAGAAAACTCTTAAACTATTAACCAATTCATGACTAGTTTACCATTTTGCCTTTTTCACCATTAATCATGGTTTAAAATGTTTCTATTCGTTCCAACCCAATTCGTTTCATGTTGGAACTCATAATTCGAACCAAATCCTTTGTTGTATTTATCGCCTATAAAATAAACACGTATACTACAAGTAGGTGTAAGTTTTACTTACCTTGCATCCGAAACATGTTTTTACTTCTTATTTGCTTCGTTTGACCCGCTTCCTTTCCAAGCCTCCACCTAGCTTGTCAAGCGTCAAACTATCATCATAATTCGTAAGACGATTAGTTTAGTCATAATCATTTACGACTATTCCATCCTACGGGTTTTATGTCGAATTTATCATTTGTCCATATCAAAATTATCATTCGATCTAATCATTGGTCAGTTTGACTTTTTAAAAGTCAATTGACTTATCAACATATTCAAATGCACATTTGGTTCAATGAACTCACTTAGGCATATTTCATCTGAACTCTTAACGAAATCAAATTTCACATACTAACTAGTAGGCCGCGATTTCATTTAGGCATTTCATATCACTGAAAATGGGCTGTTTTTGGTGACTTGTTTAACCTGTTTACATGTCTTCAAAAATTATGATTTTTTTATATGGCGAACATCTCAGAGGGTTAGGCATTGTGTTAAAATTTCAAGATCTAACTCTTTACCAAAAATTCATAAAAATCCATTTACTAAGCTGCAATCAGATTCGTCACTTCTGACTGCAGCTTACGGAAAAATTCATTTAAAATTCCTCGTTTATCCGATTGACGAAATTCCAAGTGGCGATTCTTTTAATCACTTAAAACTTTCTACAGTAAGAATTTGAGACCATAACTCAATTCCTAAATTGAGTTATGACATTCGTAATGGGCTGCAAATTCTGCCAGAAAACGCAGCTTGAACCTTTGATACGGAAAAATTCATAAAACGCTCAATTCTCGTCGAAAAAATGCGATTCCAGTGGGGTTTTAAAGATATTTCCTGGAATTACATTTTAGACTCAAGAAACACATGTTTTTATCACGTTTTGTCCAGGTTACAGCCGATACAAGTCGGCTGTAAATTCTGATCAAGAGTCGTTTGAATTCAGCTTTCACTTTAAGCAAGTTCTTGACATCATAACACCATTTTAGCAATCAAAAACCCTAACAACAATCACCTTCAATGGTGTTCATGGATTTTTTTACTAAAATTTGGCACGATTTCAACATATCTTGTCTAGGGTTTACTCCTAAACACTACAAGGTTCCTATTTCATCCATATAACAAGCATGCATCAACAAATTTCGAATACCCTAAATTCATGAGAATTTCAAGTAGAGAATTAACACCAAATTTTACATACCTTGTAACCCCCTTGTGATGAGGATCACTAATCTATGCTCAATTTTCGATTTGGACTTGGTTTGATCCTTCAATTTTGTTGATTTGTTGAAGTTAGGGTTTGAGCTCCCATGGAGCTTTCCCCTGGTCGCATACGTATGTGTGTGTATTGGTTTCTATTTTTTTTTTTTATAAGTGTTTTAATAAAACACTATTCTAGTTGCCCATGTTTAGTCCCTCAAGTTTAGAGATTCATATATGAAACTATAACTCATAGTTTATTATTTAATTACCCTTTACTAACTAGGTTAATTTTACCTAGTTAACTTGGTGGGTTCCGGGAGCTAAAAACCCGTTTTATTTTAAGTCCCGTTGACTCGGGTTCTTATAAAGTCAATTCCTTAATTCTTTGATTCGCTTGTATTTAAATTATTAGGATTTCTTATTAAATCCAAATATTTACCGGGTTAACTTTACTGCTAACGGTACTTTACCCGTCTTTTGGTATTAACGGAGTATGATTACCAAACCCGTTTTAGGGGTGTTACAGGTACCGGTATTACGTTCCAAACTAGTATACCGGATTTTACCGCTGGTACAAACCTTATGTTGTTTCACTTATTTACCGGGGTGTTTCATACTGGATTTACATCTGGAAACGGTAATACCGGTATAACCGGCTGGTATTTACCGGTTTTTAAAACACTGCATCTAATCGCGTATCCATTTTGCATCACCAGACCATCCGTAGTGTGTGTGGATTTTTCAAAATTTGGCACCAATCACGCCCAATAACGCATGTTCCCCACCCCCGGGGCGTGTTTGGGCGTTATTTTTGAAAAAAACCTCTCCAGCGTGATTTAAAACACGCCTTGCCCCCCATTTCTTTGTCCAATCACCTTCCATCTTCCTATTTTTTATCCAATAAGATTTTTTGATGATTTTTGTTTTATTTAATTATATTACATCTCATTTAACATAATGCCCCACATTCCCACTACACCCCTTTTGTAAAAAGCCCAATAATGCCCCATTGCTGAATGTGCCGCCACATGGCGCAAAACGCCCTAGGGTGGGGCATTATTCACCCCAACGACTACGCATGGTCTAAAACAAGACTTCATTATATCAAATGTCTTCAAAAAATCCTATTTTAGTCCTTGATGTTTGGTCCAAATAGTTTTTTTTTCTCCTCTGGTTCCCTGACTTTTTCATTATATCAAATGTCTTCAAAAAATCCTATTTTAGTCCTTGATGTTTGGTCCAAATAGTTTTTTTTTTCTCCTCTGGTTCCCTGACTTTTTCATTTTCTTACCATTTTGATCACACTGACTAACTCAGTTTAAAAATCTGGTTATAACCAGAGGTATTTTTGGCATAACTGTTGTGTAGTGATAACGAGAGGTAGTTTACAACATAATTTATAAACCTCATAATACTTTAATGCCAAAAATACCCCTGATTATAACATGGTTTTTAGACTAAGTTAAGCAATGTGATCAAAATGACAAGAAAAAATAAAAGTCAGGGATCCAGAGAAGAAAAAAAAACTATTTGAACTAAAATAACAATTTAGACAAAAACTCAAAACTAAAATGGCAATTTAGTCAAATGTCTTCAAAAAGTCCAACCGTAAATGAAACAGTTTTGCGTATTGCCTTTACATTTACATCATGTGAAAAGCTGATACGCCACTTAGTTTTGGATATCATGTTTATTCAAGTCCGTATCTATAACCATGTAGACTAATACATAAAAGAAATACCGACATTACAATGGCTTATGTCATGAGTATTAAATTAGTTTTCTACACAACCAGACATACATAGTTTCTCCAATAATAATACTTTAACGGTGCCATAAATTAAAAAGTTTGTACTACCATATAATATGCAAGAACTTACTAACCATGGAAAAAAAATATTATTAAACCACCATAAAAAATGATATTTGTCAACCAATTTCAATATTATTGACTTTTTAACACGGACGGTGTGATATATATATATATATATAGGGAGGAGCTTATGCGAGAACCACCTTTATTGTGAGAACCAATGTGAACACAACCTAAAATAGCTAAAAAAACCTAAAAAAAACCTAACCCCCTCCCCCACCCCCCAAAAACCTAAACCCCCCCACCCCACCCCCCCCCCCCCCCCAAAAACCTAAACCCTCCAAGCTAAAATGCTAAAAACTAAACCCTCAAAAAACCTAAAAAAATCTAAAAAAAAATCTAAAATTTTTTTTTTGAATTTTTTAATATTTTTTATAAAAAAATCGCTACTTTTCGAAGCCAAATTTTTTTTTTTAAATTTAAAAAAAAAATTTATTTTTTTGGCTTCGAAAAGTAGCGATTTTTTTACAAAAAATATTAAAAAATTCAAAAAAAAAAAATTTGTGTGATTTTTAGCTATTTTTAGGCATTTTTGGTTGTGTTCACATTGGTTCTTGCGGTTCTCGCAATAAGAGGTGGTTCTCGCATGATCTTCTCCCTATATATATATATATATATATATATATATATATATATATTCAATTCACAAATACAATAGTGTTCACTCTGTAACCTCACCTTATATATATATAGAAAAAAGTGTATCGTATAAAATGCCGTAACCTACGACGCGTACGCGATGGCAAGTTCGCATGTTATAAACCCGTAAAAGAAATATCGGATGTTATTAAAACGAAAGTTCGCACGTTAAAAAAAATAGAATTCGCATGTGCAAATAAAAACCCAATTTGCATGTTGTTATGGAAACCCAATTCACATGTTGAAATAAAACTACAATTTCGCATTTGTTATTGGAACCCAAATTCGCATGTTAGTTACATGTATTCGCATGTTGATAATGCACCGCGTACGCGTCGTACGTTAAGGCATTTTATACGTTAACCGGCCTATATATATATATATATACTAGGTTATTACCCGGGATTGCTTCCCGACCTCGGGAAAGTTTGTTATATTAATTATTATTTGTTATTAATACGACCTCATTACATCAAGCATCTCATTGGATTCAACAACAATGTCTACAATTAACCGGATTAGATCATGAACCCATATTAGACGTCAAACAAAAGCGCAACAGGACCACATGAATAATATCGTTTCCACTTTTACTTCAATGCACTTACATGATCGGGTGATTTGGGATTTTGTAAAAATGTTTGTTCTTGTACTTCTTTATAAAATTACATAGAATTCAAGAAAACGAAACAACGACTTAAACATATGTTGAGTTATTCAAATTTCTGTTGAATACTAAATGAAATGTTGACCAAAATTCAAACAGATGTTAACCAAAACATCTGTTTAAGGCCAAACATCTGTTTATGGCGAAACATCTGTTTAAGGTCAAACATCTGTTTAAGTCCAAACATCTGATATAGAAGGCCAAACATCTGCCAAATATAGTCATATATATTCCATTATTCTGAATTCATAAACTGTTAGAATCTGAGTTTGCTAGATTGTGTTTGTTTAATAAGAATGAAGATGAAACAGAGATGAATTGCAGTGGAATAAATGAAATAAACTTTTAACACTCAATCAATGGAAGATAAGTTTCAGAAAACATGTTTATCATTTAATCGAATGATTGTATTTGATTACAATAAACAAACTAAATGCATGCATGCATAGATCTCCCCCTCAGCCTGAGCTCACTTGATTGTTCGTACAGAATGACTTGGTGAAAGAGAGCTAATAGAACAGTATATAATACTATTTTATTTATAGTACAGAACAACCACTAAGCATCTTCGGCTGACGTCACCATGAAAGTTACATCTAACCTCCTAACAACCTACAACCACTGACTATTACAACCACTGATACAAACTACTGATAACAAATATAATGTACAACCAAACAACTGATTCTTCATTCCATTGTTATAGCTCCAGCAGCACTTTGGTCTTCAGCAGTACTTGAGACCAGTGTTGTAAAAGTCGGATTCCAAGGCCGAGTACTCGGCGAGTACTCGGTCCTCGGAACCCCTCCGAGGCGACTTCCTCCTAGGCGGACTCAATTAGTCTGCCTCGGTCAAACTCGGCGCCTAGTCGGCCTAGTCGGCGCCTAGTCGGACGTAGTCGGAAAGAGTCGGCCTAGTCGGTCTGGCGGTCAACGTGGTTTGTTGACTTTTAATTAGTCAAAATCGGCCTACTCGGCCTTGTACTCGGACTACTCGGCCTTGTACTCGGACTTGTATTCAGAATATTTGAACTTTAAACATGTTTCATTTTAAATTATACTCAGTTGACATGAATTATGCTTATTTTAACATATGTATAATATATAACAATTAATTTTCTTTATAGTTACCATGTCCGCGTACTCCCCGAGTACTCCGATTACTCCCAACTCCCCAGTCGGCCGACTAAAGACCGCCTAGCGACTTTTACAACACTGCTTGAGACATATCAGTAGATTGAGCATCAGTGCTTTATCTTCAACAGTCTTTAATTCAGCAGCAGTTGTAATGAGCAGTGCTTTGGGTCATCAGACGTTAGGGCCACTGTCAAGGGGAAAGATCTGTTACAAACAACTGCTTATTATGGATCCACTGCTCTGAACAAGTTTTGGCTTTATCAAATGTTCCTTTGTAGTGTTCAATCCTAACAATCTCCCCTGGAACAGATGATGCCAAAACACTTCATTATTCTGGATCTTTATTGCCTCATCAAGATTTCCCTAACTTTCCCTTTGAATTGTAATTCAAAGTTCATGGAATCCTCATCATCTTCATTCCTGCACAGTGGAAGCTCAAGGAGATCTTGTAAATCTTCTACACTCAGGCCAAGTGCGTTTTCCCTTGATATATGCTCCACTTCACCACTGGACTTGAGCAGAGTCAATACGTGGGTCTTTTGATCAGACTTCCACTTTAGTATTTTTGAGTCCAGTGGGTTTCT
Organism: Helianthus tuberosus; assembly: GCA_030545235.1. Lineage (NCBI taxonomy): Eukaryota > Viridiplantae > Streptophyta > Magnoliopsida > Asterales > Asteraceae > Helianthus > Helianthus tuberosus. Next base: position 90,571,242 of record CM060351.1, on the reverse strand, counting down.
TAGGAGAGTTTTTATTTTTGATGAGTTTGGTGATGGAGGCCTGGTTATGACAACTTTGGCAGGGTCTTGAGATTTAGCTAAGTCTGGATTTCCTGCCATCATTGTCTGAAGAACCATCTTCATAATATATTCTTCTTGAGCCTTGTCTTCTTTTGCTTCTTCATCCATCTGATGTTGCTTCTTTCTTTGATAAAGGATAGCAGCAGGTGGAGCAGTGGATCTTTTGATTGGCAAGGCCTGTTTGACTGGAACCACTGCTTCTGGATAATCTGGCTTTTTGGGAGCTGTGGGATCTTTCTTTCTTAATTCTTCCAACCTTTTGTAGGTGTCTAATACTTTCACCTCTGACCACCTTGTAACCTGATTCCTTGAGCCATAGTTTGCAGCTATAAGCTCTTCTTTCATTCTTTTCAGCTTCAAGGTCCTTTCAGGTACATTCTTTTTATATTTGGACCAAATTGGAGGAGTTTGCTTTATTTTGTCATCAACCATCTTTTGGATTCTTGCTAACTCCTCTTTGAGCTCACTTATGGTCCATTCCTTGTACTGATACTTTTCTGCCTTATATTTCTTGTATGCCATGATGTGCTCAATGTAGTCTTGTTTTAAGCTTTCATCATCCTTTTCTGACAGTTTCTGACAAAGGTCTTTTGAGAACTGCTCTAAAGTTCTAACTTTGGTGAGCAGATATTGCAAATTCCTCTGAATGTCTTTATCAGACTTTCCCTTTGTGTCTCTTTCTGATATAGCCTCTGCTTGTTTGGCCTTCAGTCGAAGATACTCTTCTATGTTTCTTGGCAGAGGATAACCTTGAACAGATGGGAGATTCCTCTTTTCAGGATCATCTTCAGAGTAGAAGGATTTGATCTCCTCCCTAACTGCTGGAAGATCCAAAGGATATTGTACTCCCAAAGGGACTAAGGCAGTGTTTGGATCAAGGGCTTGAACTGAATAGATTGGAATAGGGTTTGGAAGAGTGGCTAGGATCAGAGGTTGGGAAGATGTTAGAAGTGGAAAAGTGTCATCTTCAAGTACAATATTCGTTACCCTTCTTCTTTTGTGCTTTGGAGTGGTTGGTGGTGTATTTGTGGGTTGAGTGGTGGTGTTTGAAGTGATGGGTGACTGACTAACAGCTGTTGAAACAATTGGTGTTTCAACCACTGTTTTCACTACAACTGTTGATGTATCAACTGTTGTCTTCTGCTTTTTGGCAGGTGGTTTTTACGATGGTGATGTTGTTTTTGGTATGGCAGTGGATTGAGTGATGGTTGATGAAATGATGGGGGCAGTGGTTGAAACAACATCTGTTGAAACCACTGAAGTATCAACAACTATTGATACAACAGGTGTCTCAACATCTGTTGGCTTGGAGGTTTGATGTGAAGAACTTTTGGGAATTTGAGGAGTATGTTTAGTGGTTTTGGAAGGTGTGGTTTTGGGTTGGCTAACCTTTCTGGTAGTCTTTCTTCTTATAGTTGTAGAAGTACCCTATTCTTCCTTTTCCATCATAACTTTCTTCTCTTGCTCAAATCTTTTTGACCCTTTTATTTCCATTGTCTCTTTCCTGTTTGCTTTTTGATCAGCAAATGCATTTTGAGTCACATCAACATTTTTAGAACCATCTGGCATTGGAATTTCTACCACAGGTTTAGACAATCGATCTGGTGGTAGATATAAACCTTATATTCCCTTCTTTCCTTTCTCCCCCTTTTTGGCATCATCAGGGTATTCGACATAAACAACTGTAGGAGGAGAAGTGCCAGTGGTTTGAAGCAGATAAGCTTTTATGGCCTTTATATTAGCTTGAGTATCTCTATACCTAGCTTCCATCATATTTCTGATCATTTGAAGCTGAATCTCATGTTGGTGATTAGCATACTGCCGTTGTTGATGAAGCATAGGTTGAAACAGTTGCCATAGCTCAGTGGGGAATGGAGCAGATGTTGCAGCAGTGGGTGGACCTCTTTGAGATTGTAACAACTGTTGCAGCATGTTTTTGATATCTGCAACAAATGTTTCAATTTTCTTTACTCTCTCCGTCAATTCTTGGTATTTTAAACCATCACCCAACTGAATGGGATCATCTGATTTCCCGCCACCAGTGGTTGTATCAGCAGTTGGACCAGAAGAAGTTTCCACTGGTTCATCCACTGATGCCCCTTTGTCTTGGTACTGTGGACTTCCCTTCTGTTAAACTATCTTGTTTAACACACCAGTGGGTAATTCAAACACACCAGTGGTAACTTTGATAGCATCAGAAATGGTTGCCTTCAAGGGAGTCTTACTGATGAAACTACTGCCTAGGTATAAATCAATGGATTCAATACCTGTAGTAGCTGCTCCACTTGAACTACTGACAGGAATTACTTGTAATTCCGAATTACTTGTAATTCCTGCAGTGTAACCTCCTCAGCTGTTGATGGGTTAGCAAAGATAGAGGAATCAGACTCAGTCACTTGTTGGAGTATTTTCTCAGTGATAGGTTGTTAAGAAGAACTGATTTTTGTCTGATCCATATCTAATTCATTCAGCAGAGGTAAGAATGATGGTGGAATTTGTGAGGTGAGGATAGGGGTTGAAAGAGAATTTGCCCCGGGAGTAGGGCTGAGGAAGATGGATTCAAGTGGATCCAGAGCTTCATAATATGGTGTCCCTGTGTATACAACCTGATCCTTTTGTGAGGATGCTGGAGGAGTTTCAGGCTCAGGTTGAGATCTTTCAACCATCTGCTGTGAGGAAGTAGCAGCAGTGGTTATTGGTGACTTTGGTGTTGTCACATGAATTACTTCTGGGATCTCATCTTCCAGAAGATCCTTTTTGGAGGGTTGGGGGGCTTTTTGGTAATTTTCTTTTTAGGTCTTTTGGTGGGGGTTACACAGCAGTGGTGGTGCTGCTGTGGTCACCAAGAGTAGTAGGCTCAACAGCAGAAACCTGAGGAGCAGAGGTTGTCTCAGCTAAATTCTGCTCAGGTTCCTCTGTTTGTGTTTTGGAAGGTTTTGACAGCCTTGTAAAAGTTTCAGAAGATATGCTGTTTATTTGAAAAGGATTTCCTTGGATAAGCACATGTGCACTATCCTTTGGAATTTTCTTTTGTAAATAAAAACTTAAAAATCTTAGAAACAATAAAAATGGTTTTTTTCTTTTCTTTGATATTAGTAACATTTTTCACCATATCATTGAAAATCTACTGGGAGTAGTTAAAATCAACTTCAGCCATTATAGCATATCCCAGGTATTGGATTTTCAAAGGTATTTTATTGAAAGTTGTTGTTTTATTTGAAACACACATGAGGAGGGTATGGAATAAAAATCTCATGGGAGGTGGAAAACTCCCTTTTTGCAAAGTATCTTTTTTCATTTGTTCCTCATACCCCCTCTCAATCAAATCAGTTTGATATTCTTCATTTGGGAAAGAATTTTTACCTGTAAGATCATTTATTTCAAAAACCTCATAGATGGTTTGAGGTGTGACAGCAACCTGAACTCCTCCTACGGTTGAAGTGATAGCCAAAGGCTTTTTGTCTTGAACTTCAATTTGTGCATGTTTCCAGAAATCTCGTAGGGTATCCAAGTAAATCGGAGCGTTACAAGTCAACAAAGTTTTGTACTTTGAAGAAGAAAGTGCATCAATCACGGAGTGAAAAGTTGTGTTTTAACTTGTTTTCTCAAATGTACACAGGTAGTTATGAGGGGTTTTTAGTGCAAGAGCCATGGTGAATTCGAAAGTAGTTGCGAGAGAAGGAAGAAGATGAAGCGTTTGAAGGAATTTGATGGAAACCGCTTTTGAAAGAATTTTGGAATTCGAAATGGCAGTTAAAACCCTGTTTGGGGTTTTGATCAGGGTTTTATAAAAGTGAAAAGTGAATGCTGACGTGGCAGCGGTTACAAATATCGGACGGCTAAGAACTGTTCACGTTACAACCTCTGATGAAAATGGATGACAGTTGTTTAGGGAAACCACTGATGGTCAATATCAGTGGATGTTAACAATAAAAATGTAAGAAGTGGCTGTTTTTTAACTATCAGTGGATAAACAACAGTGATTGAAACACTGATGTTTGGACTTAAACAGATGTTTGACCTTAAACAGATGTTTGGCCATAAACAGATGTTTGGCCTTAAACAAATGTTTGACCTTAAACAGATGTTTGCCTATAAACAGATGTCTGGCCTTAAACCAAACATCCGTTTAAGGTCAACATCTGTTTGACTATTGGTGAACATCAGTTTGACTTTTGATCAACATCTGTTTGACTTTTGGTCAACATCTCATTTAGTATTCAACAGAAATTTGAATAACACAATCAGTGGTTTGAACATCTGTTTGACTTTTGGTCAACAGTTGGCAGCGGTTACAAAGATCGGACGGCTAAGAACTGTCCACGTCACAACCTCTAATGAAAATGGATGACAGTTGTTTAGGGAAACCACTTATGGTCAATATCAGTGGATGTCAACAATAAAAATGTGAGCAGTGGCTGTTTTTTTAACTATCAGTGGATAAATAACAGTGATTGAAACAATGATGTTTGACCTTAAACAAATGTTTGACCTTAAACAGATGTTTGGCCATAAACAGGTGTTTGCCCATAAACAGATGTTTGGCCTTAAACCAAACATCTATTTAAGGTCAACATCTGTTTGACTATTGGTGAACAACTGTTTGACTTTTGATCAACATCTGTTTGAGTTTTGGTCAACATCTCATTTGGTATTCAACAGAAATTTGAATAACTCAATCAGTGGTTTGAATATCTGTTTGACTTTTGGTCAACAGTTGGATTGAAACCCATGTTAGATTGAACAGTGTGAATGAATAAACACTGAAGTATCATAATACTGTGAATGAATATGCCCAATCCGAAATTGTTACACATTTTCATAAATCTAACAACCATCATCGAACCTGTAACAAACTCTAAACACTGATACACTAAACACTGTTACATAAGAAACACTGATACATAAATACTGATGTTGAATCCGCTGTAGATGCTGAACCACTGCTGTTACTAACCAGTGGTTTTCCTTTAGTTGATCAGCCATTAGGTACATCAGTGCTTGTCTTTAACAGTGCTTTGTCTTCAACAGTGTATAAGCCTCATCAGTCTTTAGTCCATCAGTCTTTATAAGGAGAAGTGGTTAGTTATAACAGTCCTTAGCATGATCAGCTGTTATAACCACTCCATAACCCTTTGAGAGGAAGCAAGTGTCGGTCTATTCAATTGAGAGGAATCGTTGCATTACATCCCTGTTGAAAAAAAGAATCGATAAATTTAGGGAAAATGGGCTTGAAAGATGATAACCCAACAGTGGAGGATCTCATTCTACAGCTTTGAAAATGAGGAAACCTTTGCATTTTAGGTTTGTTTTTTTATTTTGATTAACTGTTGATGATGTTGAGAGTTTTTATTGACACTGACATTTTAGAATATGTTAAGATGCATGTTGAGATTATTAAAATAAACTATTACATAGAAAAATAGAAATTTAATGAAATATTTATAAACTATTACACGCTAGAGTTAACACTTGTTAGAATTTCGTAGACTCTAGCCTTTTTCCATGTGATTTCATGGTCTCTTTTGTTTTTCAGGTCAGTTAGCATGTTGCAGATTTTCTGATCCTGTTTTAGAAGTTGTGTGAGAAACTCTTCTGCATTCTTCTGGAAATCTGATGAAGGAGAGTGGAGGACTTCATCGAGCAATGCTATGTTGTTCCAGGTTTTCTTGTAATTACTGTCATTGATTATGTCGACTTTACTGTTTAGTTCTTCGTCTGTTCTTTTTTCTTTGAGTGACCACATCGAGAATTGGGTTTTAACATCGCTGATGTCTGACCAGTGGTAGAAGCTGAAGTTTGCCATGTAGATTTTGTTGGATTTTCTGATGTGGAACAATCTTTCACAGACAGTGATTTGTAGGACAAATTGTTGATGTTTTGAATCAAAAGTAATTATCGGTCTTTTATAGAGTTTAAAAACGCGTCTACATGGTAAATGAAGAGGTTAATTGTAATTATGTTACTGCTTTTGTTCTTTGAACTTCGAAAATTTGCCCCTTGGGTTTCTTGGTATTTAATTTTAAAGTTGTAACACCTGTGTCACTTCAACCATCAAACAAATACCAAACCAATGAAATATTGTATTTCATACTTTGAACTTGTATAAATATGTGTAGCTTTTGCACATATCAACTCTTGTTCGATTTCAAGCTCTAAATCGCTTTCTGGAAGGTTATACGCGCACTAATGCGTAGATATAACCAGTTTAATGAAACAAACACTCCGGAATAGTGAAATAGGCTTAACATACCTTAAATAACCTTTTCATAACTTAGATATAAGTTTTGGAAGGTTTGGTGTGGTGAAATCAAAGTTTATTCGCTTACAGGGACTAAATTTGACAAACTGCGAAAGTGTGCCAATTTGAACTGTAACAGACATTCCGGAACATGGCCATAAGTTAAACACACCTTAAATATCCTTTACATAGCTTAGAAATAGGCTTTGAGGGGTTCGGTGTGCTAAAATAAACTTTTGTGTCATTCAGGGACTAAAAGCGTCAAAAAGTGCACAAGTTTGCATTTTCGCGCATAACTTACGTTCTGAATACATCCGGACATCCAAAAATTTATGTAAGCACTAAAACATTTTATTTTAGTGTTTGGCATAAGAAAAATCCATTCGTCGCGCATTTTGGATCGTTTTTCGCGCTTGTGCGCATTCCGTCGTAATTAAGCGAACATCGCGTTCGTACGACCAAACGAACCAACATCCGACATATTTTTGAGCATGTTTCATGTCCACAATGTTTAGGAATCATTTTAGGGCCTTAAATTTGGCTTTACGGGCCTTAGAAGTGCCGAAAATGGGCTTAAACACGTGCAGAGACTGAAACTGTCATTTCTGAAACTTTGTTCTGATCTGACATGGCCAGGCGGCCCGCCTGAGTTTATGTGCATCCTGAAGCGGGCCGCGTCCGCCTTCTGGACCAGATTAACTGCATTTAACAACAGATCCAGCTGTTCAATCCACAACCACACACTCACACATGCTTAGTCAGCTGATAAGAACCATTTTTAGCCACCATAACTTTCCGACAAGTGTACGCATGAGATTCGAGCACGGTTTCCATGAAACGATCTTAACGGTTACCCGAAAACTATAAATACCCCACCCCCCATTGCTTCAAAACCACTAGAATCTGATCTTAAAGACTCTAAGTTTGAACCTTTGTTTCATACCTGAGTTATTTCGATCTAGATTAGCATTCGGGGACCCTTCGTAAGTATTCTTTCGTTCTTTTATTGCTTTTCGAGTCTGAAAGTCAAACTTTGTTTGAATTTCTGCGTTGACCAGTTTATGGTCAATGCGAAGTTCGTTTGAACTTCGCAACGTGAGTGTAATCACGTTGGTTATAGTCCCTTGGGACTATGCCTACTGATTACCACGTTGTCTAGGGTCGTAGGGTAAGCGATTTAATAAATCGCTTATACCTTCGAACCCGACCCATTTGGTCGATCAGTAGGATCCGACCAAACACATTAGGTGACCATAGTAGGTAGGGAATAACCTTCCGAGGTTATACCTTATGGTCGCTTCGTTAAGTAGTTGTATGATAGGTAGTTTATATGCCTTAGGTAAATTACCAGAATACCCTTTTCATGTATAATTGGTAATTAATCATATGTAACCTAAACTTTTGTCACATAACTGATTATGTAACATGTTTAGGCATATAACACTTGTCATAGGACTAGTTAGACGTTCCGAACGCGTTTCACGCGAACGACGCGTTAAAGTCGCATAAGCAACCTAAACGGGTCGTAATGGGTCGTAAACACTTAGGTTAGGTTTCATTTAGTACGTAGGCTTTGTTAAACCATATGACACGAGTCTCTATACTCGTTTGGTTTACAAACCCTCATTCTATCTAAATCCTCCGATTTAGGTCCGGTTTATTAACATAGTTACCTATATTAGGTGCCGTTTGATATCCTCGATCTCTAGCATTGTTTGGTTGTTACTCAAGGACTACTAAGCAATCTCAAGTGAGTACATAGACCCCTCTTTTACTGTTTTCCAAACGTTTTGGGGTGGAACACATGTGCCTACTTGTTACTTTCAAGCTTTCCTGTTTTCACATCATATACCTGCTATGTTCGTTAGTACATTATAGTACATGATTTCATTACATTTCATGCTAGGTGTGCCCATTGTGTGCATTACTTAGTACATCGTTTTTACATTACATTTCATGCTACGTATGTCTATTGTTGCATACTTAGTACAGGTCATATGCTACGTATGTCTATTGTTGCATACTTAGTACAAGTCACATGCTACGTATGTCTATTGTTGCATACTTAGTACATTTGTTATTCATCACATGCTTACATTTTGGATACATATTACATGATTTACATTAGACATGAACATTTTACTTTGGTAGTTTGGTTTGAGTAAGTGATTAAGTAACGAAGCGTGTGTAATATAATACAAGCATGGTGGATACGCCGCTGGTACTTCCTATATATAAGTGTTTGTATGGTATTACATATCGTAGCGTTATTTGAATCATTTCAGTTTGAGACATAGAACATTTTATACAAATAACATACTTTTCACAAGACATTGATTTACAAAGAACTTATCTTATACAAACTCGTTTTACATGGTTACTCATTTAACCTTACATTTATTTATACATATCAATTGATATTATCGTTTTTCAAATGATTTACAAGACAAAGCAAATTACAAGGTTCATGACTAAACATTTTCTCAAACATAAGTCATGAATTCTGTTTTCACAAAACCTATGTATCTCACAGGCATTTTTATGCTGACGTACCTATTTTCACATGTGTTTTTCAGGAGCTGTTGCATAAGATGATCAAGATACACATAGGCAGACTTGGGCTTTAGTGACAATAAAAGATGCAAGACTAGTTAATTATGTTGTATTTCTTTGTTTGTTAAGACATTGTAACACTTTTAATCAATAAAACGAAACTTCAATTGCCATGGATTTGAAACAATTAATTCTGTTACAACACTCCCCGACGTTTCCGCCACGTTTAGTATGTTCTACGTGGTCGGGGTGTGACAGAAAAGATGGTATCAGAGCTAATGGTTATAGGGAATTAGGTTATTAGTAATGCTTTGACCTAGTCTATAACCTTTCTAGGACCCTAACGCGAGTTTACTTGCGTTTAGTCATAAAACAATACCGTCACCTATCCTTAGGCGACGACCACAATAAGAACATAAATTTCAAAACCGCTTTGAAAACTAATCATCTGTTCTAGGATGATTGATTTCTAGGTTTTGAACCCTCTATTGTAAGGTTTTGAACCCTCTGTTATATGGTTTTGAACCCCTTTGAGTTTTCAAAATCTCGTCAAGGTTTTGGGTTTTTAATAATGTGAACACGTGCAAACTGGAAGGGTGAATGCCTGTATTCTGGGTTTTCTGTCTAGGCAAGCACTTCGTATACATCTCATCAGACGCGAGACCAGTTGTGCTTACCTGGGAATTCTTGGGATGAGTGTTCACTTATAGGCGAGCATGTCTTCGCGATACATTATTTTTGACCTATTTACTTTGATTAATCACCGAGGTCGTTTGTTGCTTTGTAGTAACAAACAAATGACCACTATCCTTGCTTTCATCAGATTTGTTTCATCTCATTCTTTTCGTCTAATTCTCTCACTCGTTTCCTTTCATGTTTCCTCTTTTAGAATGCCTCCACGACGCGAAAATCCGGTATCTATTGACGATCTGGCAGCTGTCATTACACAGCAAATAACTGCTGCAATCCCGACCATCGTTGCCCAATGTCACCAAGCTATCAACAACAATAATGCCCTCTGCAACTTCAAGACGTTCAACTCGGCTAAGCCATCAAAGTTTTCCGGGTCTCAAGGAGCGACTGCACTTCTACAATGGTTCGAAAGTTTAGAGAGCACCTTCAGGCATGTTCAATGTCCAAACGAGCGAAAGGTAGATTTCGCATCTAGTGTCTTTGAGAAACGAGCTTTGACATGGTGGAACGGTGTGGTGAGAGATAGGGGTGCCGAAGTGGCACTGGCTCAAACATGGGAAGAACTTAGAGCACTGATGATGAAGGAATTATGTCCTCGTCACGAGATCAGGGCCTTGGAAAGGGAATTCGACGATCTTAAGCAAGACAGCGGTGAACATCGAGCATACACTGATCGATATGAGGAGCTGAGCCTGTTGTGCCCTACCATGGTTACGCCTTTGGATAAGGCGATCGAGAAATACATTGATGGTCTCCCTGACTCAGTTCAGGATATTATTACTGGTAGTAACCCCACTACGGTTAGGCAGGCCATTGAGCTATCTGCAACCTTGACTGAATCTCAGATCAGAAAGCATAAACTTTTTCGAAAGGGTGACAAGAAGCCAATCGAGGAATCAAAGACCATGGATGAACAGACTGGATCCCCTGAGAAGTCTAAGAAGCGTAAGGCTTCGCAGAATTGTGCGATTGCTGCTCAACCCAACCAAAACAACCGCAACCAACCAACTCAACCTCCTGTAAAGAAACCTTATGCCGGTACTGCACCGATATGCGACAAATGTAATGCACACCATTTAGCTCACCTACAATGTCGTTTATGTGCATCATGTGGGTGACTCGGTCACCTGGCAAATGCTTGTCGATTTACCCCGAACCAAGGTGGTCCAAACCAACCTCAAGTAAATCCTGCTCAAGCTCGTCTTCCACGAGGTCCTTGCTTCAACTGTGGCGAGATGGGCCATTTCCGAAGAAATTGCCCAAAGATTGCTAATGCGAATCCAGCACAAGGATGAGCATCGGACCAACTAGAAGACAGTGTTGTTTAGAGATAATCAAGCCTTATGTATTATTTTCTTTTGTAGTCAAGGTCCATGAAACAGTTGGTGTTGTTTATAAATAAATCTTTTTATTTTACATTGCAATGTACAAATGTGATGGCTTGTATAAACAACGTATCCTCTTCAATACCGACAATCAAGGAACCGTATTCCTTGAAGAACAGGCTACCCCGTAATTTCTTCCATTTTATTATCTCTTGCGTTTTCCACGGAAAATCCTAAGTACCCGTTTCTTCCAAGGAAACGGAGTACAAGGCGCAAGTTGCAACTCTGTACGAATACCCAAAGTACCACTATAAATTCTTAATAAGGTACCTAAGGGTATTTCTGTATATTCTAAAATTATTGTACCCAAATTCGAATATTGCGTTTTCTTGAAAACGAAATCGAATTTTTGGAAGATCTTTCTATCTTCATAGTTAGATTCTTGCTAGTGTTTAAAGTACCAAATGAAATCCATGAAATGGATTCCTAGTGTGCTTTAAATGCATGTACGTAATTAACAAAACAAAACTTACAAATTAAAGATCTAGATAAACAATTTTGTGGTTACGTGACTATGTGTTTATGCATTTTGTGTTTTCGTATACACTGGATATTCGTTATCCAAATCCTCATAGAATCTTTCTTATCTTCATATGAGGGATTTGTAGTAGGATATTCAAAAAGGTACTATCTTAAATCCTAAATGGACTTCTACGTTGTAGTTAAGTCTCTTGGATTATAAAATACAATTCCAAAGTTTAAGGACAACATGTGTTGATAAAGTTGAAGAGATTGGTCCGACAATCTAGTTAAAGACATCCTACGTCGATGTAGTTAAATATTCCCCGTGGGTAGTTTAGTTAAATAGATCTTTCGTCGATCTAAGTTAAAGAGATTGGTTCGACAATCTAGTTGAATATATCATGCGTTGATATAGTTAAAAAGGGCCTCTGGTGGTCTAGTTAAAGAGATCCTACGTCGATCTAAGTTAAATAGATTGGTTCGACAATCTAGTTAAAGACATCCTACGTTGATGTAGTTAAATATTTCTCTTGGGTAGTTTAGCTGAAGAGATTGTTTGTTGATCTAATCCTTTGGTGAACTAGTTAAAGGGACTCTATTACAGTCAAGTTAAATCACCACAGGATTATTCGTTGATTTTTCCCATACGCATTATGAAATGAACTGTGCGGACTGTGCAAGGAATTACGTAATTATGGAGGCCTACATAATTATGGAACTCAGTGCACAGAAACCACAGGAAGTTTTGTCATGTGTTAAGACCTAAAGTGACAAGAGTAATGATACGGAAGAATTCTTGGACTTTGACCGATGTCATTTTATTCTCACACTCCCCAATTCTGATTTCAAGCACACACAAGTTTCCTATGATAATTCTTCACGGGAAATGTTCTCCTGTCTATAGTTCAAAACTCCATGTTTTGTTACTACAAGGACTTCACTTTGAGGGTTGACATCTTTGCTAAGAATCCTAACATGGCCCAAAGTTTTACTTAAGGGCTCAATGGATTTGTCTGAAGGCGAAACCGTCACAGCTGTCTTCACAAGTTTCCTCCAAAACTAAATTTCGGGACGAAATTTCCTAAAGTAGGGGAGACTGTAACACCTGTGTCACTTCAACCATCAAACAAATGCCAAACCAATGAAATATTGTATTTCATACTTTGAACTTGTATAAATATGTGTAGCTTTTGCACATATCAACTCTTGTTCGATTTCAAGCTCTAAATCGCTTTCTGGAAGGTTATACGCGCACTAATGCGTAGATATAACCAGTTTAATGCAACGAACACTCCGGAATAGTGAAATAGGCTTAACATGCCTTAAATAACCTTTACATAACTTAGATATAAGTTTTGGAAGGTTTGGTGTGGTGAAATCAAAGTTTATTCGCTTACAGGGACTAAATTTGACAAACTGCGAAAGTGTGCCAATTTGAACTGTAACAGACATTCCAGAACATGGCCATAAGTTAAACACACCTTAAATATCCTTTACATAGCTTAGAAATGGGCTTTGAGGGGTTCGGTGTGCTAAAATAAACTTTTGTGTCATTCAGGGACTAAAAGCGTCAAAAAGTGCACAAGTTTGCATTTTCGCGCATAACTTACGTTCTGAATACATCCGGACATCCAAAAATTTATGTAAGCACTAAAACATTTTATTTTAGTGTTTGGCATAAGAAAAATCCATTCGTCGCGCATTTTGGATCGTTTTTCGCGCTTGTGCGCATTCCGTCGTAATTAAGCGAACATCGCGTTCGTACGACCAAACGAACCAACATCCGACATATTTTTGAGCATGTTTCATGTCCACAATGTTTAGGAATCATTTTAGGGCCTTAAATTTGGCTTTACGGGCCTTAGAAGTGCCGAAAATGGGCTTAAACACGTGCAGAGACTGAAACTGTCATTTCTGAAACTTTGTTCTGATCTGACATGGCCAGGCGGCCCGCCTGAGTTTATGTGCATCCTGAAGCGGGCCGCGTCCGCCTTCTGGACCAGATTAACTGCATTTAACAACAGATCCAGCTGTTCAATCCACAACCACACACTCACACATGCTTAGTCAGCTGATAAGAACCATTTTTAGCCACCATAACTTTCCGACAAGTGTACGCATGAGATTCGAGCACGGTTTCCATGAAACGATCTTAACGGTTACCCGAAAACTATAAATACCCCACCCCCCATTGCTTCAAAACCACTAGAATCTGATCTTAAAGACTCTAAGTTTGAACCTTTGTTTCATACCTGAGTTATTTCGATCTAGATTAGCATTCGGGGACCCTTCGTAAGTATTCTTTCGTTCTTTTATTGCTTTTCGAGTCTGAAAGTCAAACTTTGTTTGAATTTCTGCGTTGACCAGTTTATGGTCAATGCGAAGTTCGTTTGAACTTCGCAACGTGAGTGTAATCACGTTGGTTATAGTCCCTTGGGACTATGCCTACTGATTACCACGTTGTCTAGGGTCGTAGGGTAAGCGATTTAATAAATCGCTTATACCTTCGAACCCGACCCATTTGGTCGATCAGTAGGATCCGACCAAACACATTAGGTGACCATAGTAGGTAGGGAATAACCTTCCGAGGTTATACCTTATGGTCGCTTCGTTAAGTAGTTGTATGATAGGTAGTTTATATGCCTTAGGTAAATTACCAGAATACCCTTTTCATGTATAATTGGTAATTAATCATATGTAACCTAAACTTTTGTCACATAACTGATTATGTAACATGTTTAGGCATATAACACTTGTCATAGGACTAGTTAGACGTTCCGAACGCGTTTCACGCGAACGACGCGTTAAAGTCGCATAAGCAACCTAAACGGGTCGTAATGGGTCGTAAACACTTAGGTTAGGTTTCATTTAGTACGTAGGCTTTGTTAAACCATATGACACGAGTCTCTATACTCGTTTGGTTTACAAACCCTCATTCTATCTAAATCCTCCGATTTAGGTCCGGTTTATTAACATAGTTACCTATATTAGGTGCCGTTTGATATCCTCGATCTCTAGCATTGTTTGGTTGTTACTCAAGGACTACTAAGCAATCTCAAGTGAGTACATAGACCCCTCTTTTACTGTTTTCCAAACGTTTTGGGGTGGAACACATGTGCCTACTTGTTACTTTCAAGCTTTCCTGTTTTCACATCATATACCTGCTATGTTCGTTAGTACATTATAGTACATGATTTCATTACATTTCATGCTAGGTGTGCCCATTGTGTGCATTACTTAGTACATCGTTTTTACATTACATTTCATGCTACGTATGTCTATTGTTGCATACTTAGTACAGGTCATATGCTACGTATGTCTATTGTTGCATACTTAGTACAAGTCACATGCTACGTATGTCTATTGTTGCATACTTAGTACATTTGTTATTCATCACATGCTTACATTTTGGATACATATTACATGATTTACATTAGACATGAACATTTTACTTTGGTAGTTTGGTTTGAGTAAGTGATTAAGTAACGAAGCGTGTGTAATATAATACAAGCATGGTGGATACGCCGCTGGTACTTCCTATATATAAGTGTTTGTATGGTATTACATATCGTAGCGTTATTTGAATCATTTCAGTTTGAGACATAGAACATTTTATACAAATAACATACTTTTCACAAGACATTGATTTACAAAGAACTTATCTTATACAAACTCGTTTTACATGGTTACTCATTTAACCTTACATTTATTTATACATATCAATTGATATTATCGTTTTTCAAATGATTTACAAGACAAAGCAAATTACAAGGTTCATGACTAAACATTTTCTCAAACATAAGTCATGAATTCTGTTTTCACAAAACCTATGTATCTCACAGGCATTTTTATGCTGACGTACCTATTTTCACATGTGTTTTTCAGGAGCTGTTGCATAAGATGATCAAGATACACATAGGCAGACTTGGGCTTTAGTGACAATAAAAGATGCAAGACTAGTTAATTATGTTGTATTTCTTTGTTTGTTAAGACATTGTAACACTTTTAATCAATAAAACGAAACTTCAATTGCCATGGATTTGAAACAATTAATTCTGTTACAACACTCCCCGACGTTTCCGCCACATTTAGTATGTTCTACGTGGTCGGGGTGTGACAGAAAAGATGGTATCAGAGCTAATGGTTATAGGGAATTAGGTTATTAGTAATGCTTTGACCTAGTCTATAACCTTTCTAGGACCCTAACGCGAGTTTACTTGCGTTTAGTCATAAAACAATACCGTCACCTATCCTTAGGCGACGACCACAATAAGAACATAAATTTCAAAACCGCTTTGAAAACTAATCATCTGTTCTAGGATGATTGATTTCTAGGTTTTGAACCCTCTATTGTAAGGTTTTGAACCCTCTGTTATATGGTTTTGAACCCCTTTGAGTTTTCAAAATCTCGTCAAGGTTTTGGGTTTTTAATAATGTGAACACGTGCAAACTGGAAGGGTGAATGCCTGTATTCTGGGTTTTCTGTCTAGGCAAGCACTTCGTATACATCTCATCAGACGCGAGAC
The DNA here is from genome assembly GCA_030545235.1 of Helianthus tuberosus. Classification (NCBI taxonomy): domain Eukaryota; kingdom Viridiplantae; phylum Streptophyta; class Magnoliopsida; order Asterales; family Asteraceae; genus Helianthus; species Helianthus tuberosus. Next base: position 90,555,322 of record CM060351.1, on the reverse strand, counting down.
CAGTTGTGCTTACCTGGGAATTCTTGGGATGAGTGTTCACTTATAGGCGAGCATGTCTTCGCGATACATTATTTTTGACCTATTTACTTTGATTAATCACCGAGGTCGTTTGTTGCTTTGTAGTAACAAACAAATGACCACTATCCTTGCTTTCATCAGATTTGTTTCATCTCATTCTTTTCGTCTAATTCTCTCACTCGTTTCCTTTCATGTTTCCTCTTTTAGAATGCCTCCACGACGCGAAAATCCGGTATCTATTGACGATCTGGCAGCTGTCATTACACAGCAAATAACTGCTGCAATCCCGACCATCGTTGCCCAATGTCACCAAGCTATCAACAACAATAATGCCCTCTGCAACTTCAAGACGTTCAACTCGGCTAAGCCATCAAAGTTTTCCGGGTCTCAAGGAGCGACTGCACTTCTACAATGGTTCGAAAGTTTAGAGAGCACCTTCAGGCATGTTCAATGTCCAAACGAGCGAAAGGTAGATTTCGCATCTAGTGTCTTTGAGAAACGAGCTTTGACATGGTGGAACGGTGTGGTGAGAGATAGGGGTGCCGAAGTGGCACTGGCTCAAACATGGGAAGAACTTAGAGCACTGATGATGAAGGAATTATGTCCTCGTCACGAGATCAGGGCCTTGGAAAGGGAATTCGACGATCTTAAGCAAGTATAAAACATAGTATAAAACACTGATGTGATAAATACTGTTACATATAAACACTGTTAACATAAACAAAGGTAGAATATCTGCTGTCGATGCTGAACCACTGTTGTTGTTGGGCAGTGGTTCACCTTTGGTTTTGTCTAGGGTTTGTCTCGAGAGATAAACTCTAGGGTTTGTCTTGAGAGATTGTATATACATAACATACCATTAATCGAATCAACATGGGGAGCAGTAAATCATGGAACCAACAAAATTTTCATCATAGACACTGAAGTATCATAAAACTGTGAATGAATATACCCAATCCGAAATTGTTAGAAATTTTCATAAATCTAACAACCATCATCGAAGCTGTAACAAAATCTAAACACTGATACACTAAACACTGTTACATAAGAAAAACTGATACATAAATACTGATGTTGAATCCGCTGTAGATGCTGAACCACTGCTGTTACTGACTAGTGGTTTTCCTTTGGTTGATGAGGCCTTAGGTACATAAGTGCTTGTCTTTAACAGGGCTTTGTCTTCAACAGTGGATAGGTCTCATCAGTCTTTAAGACCATCAGTCTTTATAAGGAGCAGTGGTTAGTTATAAAAGTCCTTAGCATGATCAGCTGTTATAACCACTCCATAACCCTTTGAGAGGAAGCAAGTGTCCGTCTATTCAATTGAGAGGAATCATTGCATTACATCCCTGTTGAAAAACAGAATCGATAAATTTAGGGAAAATGGGTTTGAAAGATGATAACCCAACAGTGGAGGATCTCATTCTACAGCTCCGATAAATTCAGGGGTATTCTCAGATAATGGTTCCTAGATGTTTGAAGACCGATAAAGACCGACAAATGTCCACAATGCTGCTTCTTTGGACATTTGTCGGTCTTCAAACATCTAGGAAACATTATTTGAGAATACCCTTGAATTTATCGAAGTTGTAGAATGAGATCCTCAACTGTTGGATTATCATCTTTGAACCCCATTTTCCCTAAATTTATCAATTCTATTTTTCAGACCTCCCAAAGCCACCTATCCGCCTCCAAAGAGATCGAGACGGCTTGAAGCATAACCTGGACTTGCTGTCATTCCACCAGTTCAGTATTTAATCCCAATATACCAACTCAATACAAATAACAAATATTTGGTGTGCTACAACTGTAAATAACTTAGGAAACAGATTTGAAACCAAAAATATGGATTATAGAGATCTATGAATGAAACATGGGTGAATAAACCAACAAAACAGATTGTGAAAAACAAAAACTACAAACATATCAAAATCAATCTACCCGTAATCACATGGTACACCAATGCAAGCATCTGAATAAACAATAATAAATCAAAGACATAATCAAAAGCTACAGACATATCAAACAAATTTCATAGAATCATGAAAGAAATTAGGTCACGGATTGTTACCAGATTTAGCGAGAGAAGAATCGATGGAAGCATTGTAGAAGATGACGATTTGAAGAAACTTCAATCTGAAAAATATGTAACAAAGCTCAAGAAATAATGAAGGAGAAGAAGAACTGATTACAAAGTGTATTAACAATTAGCAAAAGAATAACAATTACCTGATTTATGTGCGGTTTTAACAAAAGAATCAACAATTTACCGATACTTGCCGAAACCATAACTGGTCAGATTTATGTGCGGCTCTTAACTACATTCTGTAGAATATGTACATCTAACAAATAATCAAAGAACAAAGAAACAAACCAAAAAAACATTCTGTAGAATCTGTACATCTAACAAATAATTATAATGGCCATTTTTACCTTATTTCACAAATTTCATAATATGAAAATAAGTAAAACATAGAAAAAATGAAACCAAACACCTGATATTTCTCGTTTGAATCTTTGAGTTGGTCATCATAGTCCTACAACCTTTCGATGTCGTTGGAATCGGTCGGTGATGTCAGCAGCCTAATTAACAAACAACAGCAAACAACAATAGCAAGTCACCAATCAATCGACCTCAAAATCATATAGAAGCCCAAAAATAAAACAAACCCTAACCTAAAACTCAAGATGGAAAAATGTTTATAACTAACCCTAAACCTCAAATCCATTACAGCATAACCATTCAATCGACCTCAAAATCATATAGAAGTCTAAAAATAAAATCAAAATTAGATAAGTGAACATCAAAATTGAACATCAAACCTGACCAAAAATTAACCAAGAGAACTGCAACCGCAGAGCCGACAACCTCCGATCATCTCCGTCATCAAGTTCCCAGCGGAACCCTAGCCGAAGCACAACCCTAGGTAAAAATGCATGAAGATCGAATGATTGAATAATGAAAACAAAGATTGACACTTATTGATAATCTAACCTTGATTCGGAGCGTTGATCTGAACATCTGTTAAGATCGGAATAGAGCAGAGCGAGAGAGAAAGTGGGGAAGCCCTAAATGAGATATGAGATAGATAAAAGAGGGGAGTGGTACTGTTGGGCGGGAAAAGAGAAAAAAGGTAGCCCTCATCTAATGACACGTGGCCCAAATAACTTTCATTTATTATATATATATATATAGTTAGGGTAAAATGAAAACTTATACGAGTTGTGAGAACTTAGAGAACTCGGCCTTACGGAAGCTTTTTCAAATTTTTTTTTTACCAAAAATCTTTAAAAAATCAACTTTTCCAAAAACAAAAAAAAATTGTTTTTTTTTCATTATGACAGTTATAAATGCTGTAAAAGTGTTGTCATGCTTATGTCATTAGCTTTTTACAACTGCTGTAAAGGGCCGAAAAAACCACTTCGAATTTTTAATTTTTAATTTTTTATGACAGTCATTTTAAACATTTTAATCTAGAGGTGTGAAAAAATGGGGGCAAAACCCGCACGGGAAGGCTGAGTTCTCTAAGTTCTCACAACTCTGGGGAGTTTTCCCTTGATCTTGATTATATATATATGGGGTGGGGGTTCTAGAGTGAACGCTAGTGTATTTGTGAATTGAGTGAACAAATCCTGGCCAATGATTTACACCATCAATCGTAAAATACACTAGTGTGTATTTTTATCATCAAAACCTGGCCATTGATTTACACTTGTGTATTGATAATCAAGTGATAGGATTAGTTCACTAGTGTTTACAATCTAGGGGTTGTTCATAAATGAACCTAACACTATATATATATATATAGGATAGGGTTCATTTGAGAACCACTCTTATTGCGAGAATCACGAGAACCAAAGTGAACATAATAAAATAAATCCACTCACCACCACCCAAAACCTAAACACCCACCTCCACCCAACCATAACCCGAAAACTTAAACCCCCCCCCCCCCCGCTACCCCCCCACACACCCCTCAAAAACCTAAAAAAACCTAAACCCCCTCCCCCTAAAAAAACTTAAACCACCCCCCCCCCCAAAAAAAAAAAACCTAAAAAAACCTAACCCCAACCTCCCACCCACCAAAAACTTAAAAAAAAAAACTAACCCCCAACCTCCCACCCACCAAAAACCTAAAAAAACCTAATCCCCCGCCCCCAACCCACAAAAACCTAACCCCCCAACCCAAGCTAAATGCTAAAAACTAAACTATAAAGCTAAACCCCAGGTAAACCGCACAACTAAATGCTAAAAAAATTATATATATATATATATATATAGGTTCGGGATCAGGAGAGAACGGTGAAAAGTGTGAGAACGGTGAGAACGGATCCTGGCCAGCCACGTTGTATAGCGCTCTAAATTATGTGCTGGGGTACGATTGTCATTGTCCACTTCCCGCTAAATAATGGCGTTATGATTCCGTTGCAAAAAAACTAAATAGAAATGACGTTTTCATCTTTATGCTAGTTTTACATGGCTTTTTTTTAAAAGTATTTTTTGTACGAATGGCGTTTAATTGATATCCAACAGATATGGCGTTTTGGTGTTTTTTACTTTTTTTAATTTAGTTTTTTAACCCTTTATTAATGTTGTTTATGTTTTAAATGGTTACTATTTGTTAATTATTCTAATCATGGCGTTTTCATTGATTTGCACAAAAATTATAGAAAATCACACAACCAAACATGTAGATGTAATAATCTAAAGAGCAAAACACATTAGTCAACATTAAAATTTTACAATCCATGGCGTTTAAGCTAATCTACATAATCTTTCATCCTTTGTGCTATTCTCTTGTCCGCTGTGTCAAACATTTCACGTATTTTTCCCCTAAAGCCAAGAATTTTGTTACAGATTTTGTCAATCGTGTTCTGTTTTTATTTTCGCTATGAAGCAGGATTTTTGCAATGTATTTTGCCCTTAGTTCATTTAGCTGTCTTTGCTGTAGTTGATTTGGGGCATCTTCTTTTGCCAAACCACTTCTCCAACCAGCTATATCCACCATGTATGTTTCCATATGCCTCATTGCGAAAACCCCACAGTCGAGCACGTTAGACGTTGTCCTCCAATCCATCTGTTGTCTGACAATCTCTGCCTTGCTCATGATCTTATGCTTTGGGTGTTTTTTAATACGCAAGTAGTTTGCAAAAGCACTGTGCTATAGTTTTACATTTTTTTGCATATATTTGTTTGGCGTTTTGTCAACATAGTTCCTATATACAAAGTTTTTAAGATACTTACCAACTTTCCCACCCATCAATCATACTTGTCTTTAATGCTAACGTCATCCCCTGCACCGCTGTTATCCAATACAACAAGTTTTACATTTTTTTTAAACTCGCCAGCTTTATGTTGTTACATTTTTTTCTACATGCTTGCAAGTCCTTAGATGCACCAAATTGGGGCTTGCAGTCTGGGAAGTCGGTGTCGTCATGGGTCGTGTTATTCGCGAAGTCATTTGATGTTTGTTTATGTTTTGTTACAAACGATGTCAAATTGGTTAAACAATAATTTACGCTTCCGCTGAACGATTAATGGTTTGAATTAAATGATTTTGAAATGCCCTTTTCACATTGATTCCGATCTTGTGATTATTATTCTACTCTTAGACTCTTAGTTCAATGTGATTAGTGGCTAGATCCTAGTACGCCACACGCATCGCAGTGGATTCCGTATGTGGTAATTTGGGGGTGTGACATTTTTCCTCGACATTGTGTTATATTTTTCGACATTGTGTTATATTTTGCTCGACATTATGTTATCTTATGCGATTCATTGTGTCTTTGTAAACTTTTATATTTTCAGAAGTTTTTATAGAATAACTTAACTCTCTGTATAATTATACCCTCTTTCAACCTTCTTCCACACTTGCAAACTATACAACAGAAGATCAAAATGTAAAAATATGATATTTTAAGTTTTTATTTTATTTTGTGGATATATATGATATTTAGAAGGTTTATACGTACATATCTTGTAATTGTAAAGGTCCATATAATGTCGGAATGTAAAAATGTGATATTTAAAAGTTTTTATTGATACATATGATATTTAGAAGGTTTATACGTACATATCTTGTAATTGTAAAGGTATAATGCATATATACAATGTTTCCCTTAGAACGTGTTTTGAGGAATATTTTGTCTATAGCATATTATATTTACCAGGTTAGAACCCCGTGTATTATACGGGTTGAATAAATATAATTTTATATATTAAGACCAAGCGTACTGGGCGTTTTTTGCCCTCAATCCCGCCCAAACACGCCAGGGAACCACCCCCTAGGCGTGTTTGGCCGGTTTTTGTGTTTTGGCGTGTTTAAAATCACGCTTGGAGCAAATTTGAAGGGCGAATCACATTTAATCTTCCTTTTTTTTTGGCCAATAACTTTTTTGTTGGTTTTTTTTATTTTTATTTAATTCTCTACACCCTTTAACATAATGCCCACATCCCCACTACACTCATTTTAGAAAAACGCCCAATAATGTCCCTTGCTGACTGTACTACCAAATGGCGGAAAACGCCCAAGGGTGGGGGCTTTATTCACCCTTACCACTAAGCATGATCTAAGTAATAAAATAGTTACATCTTTTAAAACTCGTGTATTGCACGATTTGAATAGACACATGTCTTACATGAATAATGTAATCCGATAACACATTTAGTCATCAAAATGTGTTTTCTAACAAAATGAACTTTGAGGTACTATTTATTTATTGTAACATCTCACTTTATTTTTATTAATTTAGAGAGTTGTGTATTACATGGTTGATAACATGTTACTTTGTTTTTTAATTTATTATTAGGTTAGAAACTTACATATTACTTGATGTTTGATAATCAGCAGAAAAAAAAACAGGAAATATTTTAGTAAAAATATTAAATATACAAGAGATAAACTGGATATTATGATTAAATATTATTATTTCATTGGAGTGTAATTTTATTTATTATTATGTTAGAAACTTACGTATTACTTGATGTTGGATAATCAGCAGAAAAAAAAACAGGAAATATTTTAGTAAAAAATATTAAATATACAAGAGATAAACTGGATATTATGATTAAATATTATTATTTAATTGGAGTGTAAAACGGGATAATGAGATCCTTTAATAGAAGTAGGATTCTAAATATACCACATGTATAAAAAATATATATGTTCAACATGTATTGAATAAATCCCTTTAACGAAACAGTTGATTAAAATAAATATTCTTATTTTAATATGTGATTATCAGTTATCCTTTTCCTTATCGTCAAAATATGAAAACAATTAAAACTACCAATTAAATAAAATCTTTATCTTTATAAATATTTAAAACGCTAATATATTTTTTTAGATTTTAATAATTAATATATTATTATCAGTTATCTTTGTATTTATCATTAAAATCTCTTCTTCGAATTTTAAATTTTAAATTTAATATTATCAATAATTGACTTTCCATAATAAATATTTAGAAAAATAATTAAGACCGCCTCATAGAGCGCCATGTGTCCCTAACATGGTTTCTTTTATTATATAGTACTATTAGTGAAACCCGTGTGCAAACACGGGTGGTTTTTAAAAAACCATACATACCACATTTTATTAAACAACGGTAAACCTATCAAGAAAATGGTACAAGTTGACTTTGTTGGTCAAACTTATTACTTCCCAATTTCAAGATTTTATGTTGGGTTTGCTAAAAAATTCCACCAATTTTATGTGTTTGTAGAAACTTATAATTCCATTTGATCATCTAATTTAGTTATCTGTTTTTTTATCAAGAATTTCATATATTAAATTTCAGGTCAAATTTACTTCATTTGACCTCAATATTCAACAATTAATTAACAAAACAACTGACAACATATACAAAAAGGGTCATGAGTTTATATCCAAATCCATACCAAGATCTCCTTGTTTCGCCGCGATATGAAACGCGTCAAACCCGTTCTTCGCCTTGATCCCAGCAACCTCCAAATCATAATACTTCATCATCTCTCCAACAAATTCCACACAACCATATTCTGCAGCCAAATAAAGAGTCGTTTCGCCAGATTGATTTGTTTTCGACAACAATTCTTTCAGTTCTTGTTCTCTTGTAGCACTCAAAATCTCCATAACCGAATTCACATCCCCTGCTCTCACTGCTATATGCAAAGATGTATAATCTCTTTTCATCATTTTCCTGTTTCTGCTCAAGCTCTGATGCCGGTTTCCTGTCACCGGAGAATACATCTGACCGGATTATGATCAGAATCCTAATTCTGATGCGTTACAAAAGATTTTTGCCATCTGTGAAATGACTAAAGTATCCTTCATCTATGAAATAACAAATTTTATTACAAAATCATTAGGAAAAACTATTATGCTGAAAGGGCATACATATTAAGTTGCTTTGTATGAACAAAAAAATTGACGAAACTATTTCGACAATGTTATTCCCAAATAAATGCAACAATACAGAGGGAGAAAAATATGACTGGCAATAAACCAATTCTCTTTTCTTTTTCTTTTTTTCTTGAAATTTATAGACAGATTTTTGAGCAAAAAACCAACATTGATTATCTAAGAAAGTATGCACTATCTATTTACCTAACTCAATCATGTTGAGGCTATACGCACACCACTGCTATAGCCACTACTGTTCTGTGGATGTCGGTTTGCTCAGCCTGCGGTAGCCACCACTTCTGTAGCCACTCAGTCATGTTGAGGCTATATTTCACGTTCTTGAATATCTACACAAAGTCATAAGTGGCAGAAGCCAGTTAGAGGTCTGATTGTTTCAATCACGAATCTAATTCTGGTGTAGCAATCATGGAATTAAATCCCATTATTAGTTGTTTAAAAACAAAGTACATTGAAATTTCTTGTCACTTCGTCAGAGATAACTTGTTGATAAGATAAATGTGATTGAATTTTCAGGTCTAGGTTACAAAGTCTCTTTGAAGTCCTCAAGATATAAATGTATATATGTAGCAAGCTTTGAGCATTTGACATATGTAACGCCCAAGGACCCGAAATACGCATTTCCAAGCATATTGAATGTTGAATTTGAAGAAAGTAAGATCAAAGAACCACATATCAAGTATTGCTACTATAAACCACCATAAACAGTTCTGAAAACCTTCTGTCTAGTGCATCAAGAGTTCAAAACCCAAGAATTTAACTTCAGAATACAAAATGATGATCGAAACCTATAAACACAAATTAATCCATTAAAATCCAATCTCCATAAGAGCATACCTTTGTAGCAGCATCAAAATAAGGTCTAAACTTGTGCTTGACTGTAAACGCCCAACCATCCTTTAATCAATCAATCAAATCAAGTATAGAATACTCGTTCCAAAAAAAAAATCAATATCAGAATCAAACATTTATGCCACATTAAAAAAGTCAAACCCAAATCCAGTTGCTTCATATGTATTCGAAGGTCCAATTCAATTATCCAGAGATTTCCCATATTCTTGTTTTATTCGGCTTTCAGTACAGTTATAGAATAACGCAAATTAACCTATAAACACAAATTAATCCATTAAGATCCAATCTCCATAAGAGCATACCTTTGTAGCAGCATCAAAATAAGGTCTGAACTTGTGCTTGACTGTAAACGCCCAACCATCCTTTAATCAAAATCAATCAAATCAAATATAAATTAGTAAACATCACCAATGTACAAAATTAATGCTAAACCAAATTATACAAAAATAAATAACAGACAGATGAAATACAGATAGACAAAGCTATACACGTCCTGCGTATCCAGGTCCTCCCATGACTGAAGAAATAAATGACAGATGAGGATCCTCCAGTTTAAAACAGATTCAATAAAATGTCATTCAAAACCTAAAAATCTATATAAATATCATAAAGATCTAATTAGTTTAAAACAAAAACTCACTTATTATTCAACAGATTCTTCACCGCCACAACTATCACGTAAAACACCTCTACATACCTTATCTTTCTTTTTCAAAGTTGACTAAAATGTCTAACAGATGTTCAAACCACTGATTGAGTTATTCAAACTTCTTTTGAGCCCAACATAGGTTTTCATCAGACATTTTGCAAAACAGACCTTATCTTTCTTTTTCAAAGTTGACCAAAAGTCAAACAGATGTTCAAACCACTGAATGAGTTATTCAAACGTCTGTTGAGCCCAACAGAGGTTTCTACCAGACATTTTGAAAAACAGACCTTAGCTTTCTTTTTCAAAGTTGACCAAAAGTCAAACAGATGTTCAAACCACTGATTGAGTTATTCAAACTTCTTTTGAGCCCAACAGAGGCTTCAATCAGACATTTTGCAAAACAGACCTTATCTTTCTTTTTCAAAGTTGACCAAAAGTCAAACATATGTTCAAACCACTGAATGAGTTATTCAAACGTCTGTTGAGCCCAACAAAGGTTTCTATCAGACATTTTGAAAAACAGACCTTATATTTCTTTTTCAAAGTTGACCAAAAGTTAAATAGATGTTCAAACCACCGATTGAGTTATTCAAACGTCTGTTGAGCCCAACAGAGGTTTCTATTAGACATTTTGAAAAACAGACCTTATCTTTCTTTTTCAAAGTTGACCATAAGTAAAACAGATGTTCAAACCACTGATTGAGTTATTCAAACGTCTGTTGAGGCCAACAGACGTTTTCTTGCTTCAAAATGACAAATGATCCAGAATATAAATATGGATTAAAGTTTGGCAAATGTATATAATACCTTTCCCATGAAGAAGCTAGGGTATAGTCATCAAAGTGTTCAGACTGCATGGTAATAAACAATAAAGTAATGGTTAGGTCCTGTATCTACTCTGGGTGATATTCTTCTTTCAAAGGGACAATTACTAATTACTTGTATTTTCAGCTTGATACTGGAAACACTACTGAATTTCTTTATTAAATATATTGAGTAAACAAAATTCTTTCAGAAAGAAAGCTCGGTTTCCCTAGCAACTAGACAAAATGCATTCCTCTTTAGGTAGCAATTATATAAATTTTTATGTTAAGAATTGGCCAGTTTCATTACCAATGTAGCTAATTTTTGTTGTAAATGATTAATGTAAATTGTAAAACAAAGGTTGTAAAAAGGTAGCAATTAGCAATCATCTGTACCTCTTTTTCTTCCTTTGAATCATCTTCCACCTTATGCATCTTTTTGCTAGATGATGCCATCAAAAAGCTAAAAATCAATGTCCTGTAGTAATAACACAACAACGTAAAAACAATACTCTTCTAAAATCAAATTTACTAATAATAAAATTAAAAATGAAAAAATCGCAAATCACATACAAATCATTATAATAGCTCTCCGGCAAAGTCGATTTCTTCGCAGCAGCACCCGAAAAAGGAAACCAAACTTTCAGTCTCAAAACCGGAGGTATCCCCTTTCTAATCAGCTATTTAAGAGTGATAGCATTCACTAAAGTCGAAAACTTTAGAGAATATTTAATAGCAGAAGTTACATGAGTCTGTAATAGCATTCAATGTCCTGTAATAATAACACAACAACGTAAAAACAATACTCTTCTAAAATCAAATTTACTAATAATAAAATCAAAAATGAAAAAATTGCAAATCACATACAAATCATTATAATATCTCTCCGGCAAAGTCGATTTCTTCTTCGCAGCACCCGACAAAGGAAACCAAACTGTTAGTCTCAAAACCGGAGGTATCCCCTTTCTAATCAGCTTCTTGAGGGTGATAGCATTCACTAAAGCCGAAAACTTTAGAGTAGATTTAATAGCAAAAGTTACATGAGTCTGTAAATGCCAATTTGCCCCTTTGCTAGCTTCTAAAGCCCATCAACCCCTACCCTGTTCCTTCACTTTCTCCCTCACTCCAGTCAATATATTTGCATAATCAACATTACCCTCAATTGTAAACCCATAAAGAAAACATAGTAAAATGGTCAAACCTTAAGCCAGATCGAAGAAAACATAGTAAAATTTATCAAATCAAGTGTTAAGACAGGTATATCAAGCAATCATCATAACAATTTAGGGCAAAATAACCTAAAGATCTGATTAATTTAAACGACAATTACCTGTTGCATTGACATTCACCAAATAACCTGAAGATCTGATCAATTTAGACGACAATTACACAACAAACAATTAAAATTCAAGTTATTCTTCGGTCAATTCGAATGAATCTCTAATCTCAAACTGTTCAACAAACATAAATCAAAACTCAAAACTCAATACCTGAAGATTTGCTCGTTTTTTCGGCTTTTAAATACGTCTGGTGTGTTCCCTCACTTTCTCCCTCACTCTAGTCAATATATTTGCATCATCAACATTACCCTCAACTGTAAACCCATAAAGAAAACATAGTAAAATGGTCAAACCTTAAGCCAGATCGAAGAAAACATAGTAAAATTTATCAAATCAAGTGTTAAGACAGGTATATCAAGCAAGCTTCATAACAATTTAGGGCAAAATATCCTAAAGATCTGATCAATTTAAACGACAATTACCTGTTGCATTGATATTCACCAAATAACCTGAAGATCTGATCAATTTAAACGACAATTACACAACAAACAATTAAAATTCAAGTTATTCTTCGGTCAATTCGAGTGAATCTCTAATTTCAAACTGTTCAACAAACATAAATCAAAACTCAAAACTCAATACCTGAAGATTTGTTCGTTTTTTCGGCTTTTAAATTCGTCTGGTGTGTGACATGTTTCTTCACAAGTGAGTTTTAGAGATAGAGTTGAGAGTTGATAAGCTTAGAGAAAGAGGTCTGGATTTGAGAGAGAGAGAAAATGAGTTTTAGAGAGAGAAAGTTGAGAGTTGATAAGCTCAGAGAAATTAAAAAGAACTTTTTATACGTATATCGTTTGAATTTTGAATCTGGAGCCAAGATTTTGAATTTTGAATATGGCAGAGGTTTTAATGACAGATGTTTGAAGTGTAGTTTTGTTCTTTTGTATGTGGGCAGAGCTTTGCCCTTTTGTATGTGGGCAGACCTTTGAAATTTGGATATGGGCAAGAGGTTTGAAAATTAAAGTGATTTTATATATTAGGTTTTATGATGCAGTAATGACATAATAAAAGCATTGTTGGACAACCTCTATGACTGCCACATCAAGTTTTCTTATGTCATTGTGATTTCTTCTTTTATAGAAAATATAGATAGATATAGATTATGTAATAATAATTTTTGTGTTATGAAACATAACCTTAGTGTCTATGTTTATGAGATAATTTTTAGTATTTTTTTATTTTTAAATAACTATAACTAATCAGTAGTACGAAAAATATAACCATAAAAATAAAACACTAACCATTTCAGGGTTATAATGCATAAATGATCTAACTTAAACTACAAAAAACCAATCTAATTGCCATTTTAGTCCCTGAGTTTTGACTAAAATTGCCACTTTAGTCCAAATAGTTTTTTTCTTGCCATTTTAGTCCAAATAGTTTTGTTTTCTTGCCATTTTAGTCCAAATAGTTTTGTTTTCTGCCATTTTAGTCCCTGGTAGGTGGTGATGGTGGTGGGGTGGGTGGGTGGGTGGTGACGGTGCAGGCAGGTGGTGGAGATGATAGAAGGTTAGTCCCTGCACCGTCACCACCCACCCACCCACCCCACCACCATCACCACCCACCATTTCCACCACCACCGGGCACTTTTACGCCACCCACGTCATTAACCAACATCACCGTCATCATCGTAAAACCAACAACCACCGCCATCATCTTCACTGTAAACTGGCACAACACCATCCCCATACCATCGCACCTGCAAAAAAAGAAAGAAAAATGTGGTTCGACCAAAATTCACATAAGTTAAATAATTTTTTTTGAATGGAGTTAGTGGGTTGGATGAAAATGGCAACAAATGACAAAACTCAGGGACTAAAATGGCAGAAAACAAAACTATTTGGACTAAAATGGCAAGAAAACAAAACTATTTGGACTAAAATGGCAAGAAAAAAACTATTTGGACTAAAGTGGCAATTTTGGTCAAAACTCGGGGACTAAAATGGCAATTTACTCTATTCATGGCTAGCATTTCGTTCACGTTTTATACGAAGTCAAACACAGTGAATAAAAAACTAATTAAACGATACCTCATTATTTTTTTTTAATATTTCAAGTTATAATACTCATAATGTTTTTTTTCTTTTCAAGTTCTAATATTACGCACATATTATCAATGTTTTAAAAACTGGTTCAAACTGGCCGGTTGTACTAGTTAAATCGTCCGGTAGAACTGGTTAAACTAGGGATGAGCTCGGTACCGAAAATCCTCAAAAGTGGGTACCGGTACCGAATATACCCGGTACGGTTCGGTACCGGTATAGTACCGGTATTTGAGGGTAAAAACCGGTACCGAACCGGTACCGAAAATGTCAAAAGTCGGTACCGAAAAGGTACCCGGTTCGGTAAATTCGGTACCGGTTCGGTACCGGTACCTGGTCCATTTTGCTCATCCCTAGGTTAAACCACCCGGTACACCCGGTCAAACCGTCCAATACACCCGGTTAAACCACTTCAGAGTCAAATCCGATACGGTATAGAAACCGGATTTTAAAACATTGCATATTAATAGCAACCATATAGAAACCCTGGAGATCGAATCTTCCCAATATAACTCCTGGGCCACCCTCTTCAAGATACAATGCAAAGCCTTTCTTGTCCACGACCACCTCTCTCCACCGAAACACTCCACCACTGAAACCGCTTCTTCTGACCCACCCAAACCCACAGCCGATTGGGAACGGCTTGATGCCATTGTGTTACAATGGATATATAACACGATTTCTAATGATCTCCTACACACCATAATCAACAAAACATCTACCGCTCATGAAGCCTGGACCGCCATTGAAAACCTGTTTCAAGATAACAAAAATGCCAGAGCCATCCACCTTATGCAGAAATTTTCCAACACTCGTCTGGATGCTTTCTCCTCCGTCTCTGCCTATTGCCAGGAACTTAAAGTCCTGGCTGATCAACTTGCTAATGTCAATGTCCCAGTTGATGATGAACGTCTTGTGTTGCAACTGATTGCTGGGCTCAATGAATCTTACGAAGGCATCGCCACTATTCTGCAACAACAAGACCCGCTACCTTCTTTTTATACAGCCCGCTCTAGACTCATCCAAGTTGAAACACGCAAAGCTGAACAGGCGCTCCTTGCGTCCAAGACTGCCACTGCTCTAAACTCCACCACCAGCCGCAACCCAGCACACTTTGACTCACCAGGCGCATCTTACCGTTCGGAGTCACGGTGACGTGGCAGGTCTCGCGGACGCGGCTCGTCTGGCCGATCACGTTACCCGCCCCACAACACTTACTGGCAGCCACCCTATGCTCCTTGGATGGGTCCCTGGTCCGGATATTCACCACAACAGCCGCTGCACTACAACTCATGGTCGCCGCCACCCTGTCCCTACCCCACGTCCAACAACAAACAGCAGTCTCCTTCTTCGGGTACACAGGGGTTACTTGGGCCAAGGCCCACACACGGGCTTCATGCAGCTTATACTCCAACAGATATCGAACAGGCCATGTACAATATGTCTCTGCAACAACATGACCCGACACCATACATGGACACTGGTGCAACAACGAATATGTCGAATGAACAAGGTGATTATCATTCCTTTTCTAATTCTTGCATGGCTAAAAATATTATTGTTGGCAATGGAGATACCATTCCGGTTGTAGGTACAAGCACCAAATACCTACCCTAACCCTATCCACCCTTCATTCTCAAAAATGTCCTTTACTCACCCAAATTACTTAAAAACCTAATTTCAGTCCGTCGATTTACAACCGATAATTCTATGTCTGTTGAATTTGACCCGTTTGGTTTTCTTGTGAAGGATTACAAGACCAGGACCCCACTACTGCGATGCAACAGCAGCGGTGATCTCTATCCTTTGCTTTTGGGACCCAGCTCCTCCTCACCTACTGCTCTTGCTGCTATTTCTTCACAACTCTGGCATCACCGTCTTGGTCACCCAGGGCGCCCGTCTTTACATTCATTAAAAACTTCTTGTTCCATTGACTTTAATAATTTTGAGAATAATGTATGCCAGTCTTGTGTTTATGGAAAAAGTATTCGTTTACCATTTTATGCGTCTACTTCCCACACTACCCAACCATTTGACATCATACATAGTGACGTGTGGACGTCACCTATTGTCAATTCAGCTGGCCATAAATACTATATATTGTTTCTAGACGACTTAACCATTTTTTTATGGACATTCCCTATTTCTCACAAATCACATGTCTTCACCACCTTTACGCAATTTGCTAAAAATATTAAAACTCAATTTGAACGAGTCATTAAAACCTTCCAATGTGACAATGGAAAAGAGTATGTCAACTCTGCTTTCCAAAGTTTCTTCAACACTAACGGCATCCTTTAACGCCTTTCATGCCCCTACACCTCTTCCCAAAACGGGAAGGCCGAGCGCAAAATACGAACAATAAATAACATGATGCGCACACTGCTTGCCCATGCTTCCCTTCCCACCTATTTCTGGCACCACGCACTTGAAACCGCAACCTACCTCCTAAACATTCTCCCTAATACACTCACCAAGGATAAAACGCCAACTGAACTTCTCTACCTATCCACACCCTCCTATGACCACTTACGAGTTTTCGGGTGTTTATGCTACCCGCTCACTCCATCCACCACCATACACAAGCTGGACCATCGGTCACATCCTTGTGTTTTCCTAGGCTACCCCCCAACCACCGAGGTTATCGTTGCCTTAACCTCACCACACACCAAATCTTCATCTCTCGGCATGTTGCCTTTGATGAAACCACCTTCCCATTCGCCCAATCAATTTCACCCACTCCATCCTATAACTTTCTCACTGACCCGTTTCCACCTCACCTTTGGTCTCATGTAATGCCCACACCCAACCCGACCACTGCTACCACCAACCCCTCGGCCCTCCCACCTTTCCCAGCCCACTCGTCTGTCTCCAGCCCACTCGCCCATACTGCTCGGCCCAATAACACATCTCCAAACCTGTCCCCACAGCCCAATCACATGTCCAACCCGCCTACACAGATCCCTCACACATCACCAAATTTGTCCCCACAGCCCATGCCACCGTCAAGCCCAATACAGCCCATGCCACCGTCAAGCCCATTACAGCCCAGTCACACTCTCGGCCCACACATATCTTCTCCCGATCCACAACCTGACCCCTGCCCCCCCCCCTCCACAAACCCGAACCATGCACACTCGTTCAATGAGTGGCATTCACAAACCTAAGCAACCATTTTCTTTACACACTTCCACCTCACCCGTGCCTATACCCAAAAACCCAGCCGATGCCTTATCTATTCCGGAATGGTACTCTGCAATGTCAATTGAATATCATGCATTAATAAGAAACAGGACATGGGATTTGGTCCCTAGACAGCCACATATGAATGTTATCAGAAGCATGTGGTTGTTCAAACACAAATTTAAGTCCGATGGCAGTCTCGAGCGGTATAAAGCTCGTCTTGTGTGTGACGGCAGATTACAACAGGTTGGCGTTGATTGTGGTGAGACTTTTAGCCCGGTTGTGAAACCGGCAACTATCAGGACAGTGTTATCTATTGCCATCTCGAAGGGTTGGGACGTCCATCAACTAGACGTCACTAACGCCTTCTTACACGGTAACCTTAATGAGACGATTTACATGTATCAACCGATGGGTTTTCGTGACAAAGACTATCCCGACTATGTTTGCTCATTGAAAAAGTCGCTCTACGGGTTGAAACAGGCACCACGGGCTTGGTACCAAAGATTTACTGACTATGTTCTCACATTGGGTTTTCATCACAGCAAATGTGATGCATCTCTCTTCACTCTTCATCAGGGGCATAATACGACTTTTCTTCTCTTATACGTTGATGACATTCTTCTTGTCACATCGTCAGCGGCTCTCCGACATCAACTTCTGGCCAAACTTGCTAGTGAATTCGCCATGAAGGACCTTGGTCCCCTTAGTTACTTCCTTGGTATTTCGGTCATTCGCACGAAATCGAGTTTGTTCCTATCACAACAATCATATGCCACATATATCATTACTCGTGCGGGCATGCAATCTTGCAATCCAGTTGCCACTCCGGTTGATACGAATGCTAAGCTCAGTGCTTCCGGTGACCTGTTCCATGACCCTACTTTATACCGAAGCTTAGCTGGGGCACTGCAATATCTGACCTTCACTCGTCCAGACATTACATATGCGGTTCAGCAGGTGTGCATGCACATGCACTCCCCCATGCAATCTCATTGGAATGCTTTGAAGCGAATTATCCGATACATTCAAGGCACATCTTCTTTCGGTATCACATTGAGTCCTTTTTCTTCTCCGTCTCTTACTGCGTATACAGATGCTAACTGGGCAGGTTGCCCCGACACGAGACGATCTACTAGCGGCTACTGCATATACTACGCTGATAATCTGATCTTCTGGTCTTCCAAGCGTCAATCTACCGTCTCTAGATCCAGTGCAGAAGCCGAATATAGAGCTGTTGCCAATGTTGTTGCTGACATCTGCTGGATTCGTAACCTGCTCCTTGAGTTACATCAGTCGTTATCTCGAGCTACTCTTGTTTATTGCGATAATGTCAGCACCATTTATCTATCAGGGAATCCGGTTCAACATCAACGCACGAAACATATTGAGCTGGATATTCATTTCGTGCGTGAACAGGTTCAGCGCGGTCTGGTCCGGATTCTTTACGTTCCCTCTCGTTACGAAATTGCAGATATTTTTACAAAGGGCCTGCCTCGTATTCTATTCGAAGATTTTAGGTCCAGTCTCAGCATTCGGTCTCCTCCCGCTTCGACTGCGGGGGTATAATAGCAACCATATATTTCGTATATATTGTAATGATTTGTATTGATCTCTATCCTAAAATAGAGAGGCTTAATGTAATTATAAATTGAATAGAATGAATGGAAAAGAGGTATCAAACCTATTCTATCACATATTATCCTCATAAATAAATCCATATCATCGATTTTGTTGATTTTGTTTAGTACTTTACAAGCTTATTTTATTAGTTATATTTGTATTTATTTAGAGGTCCATATAACTAATATTAACAAGTAAAAAAATTATGTAATATATATATATATATATATATATATATATATAGGAAGGTTAACGTACATTACGGCTTAACGTACATCACGTACGACAGGTAATTACGCACGTTCATTTTAAAATCACGCATGTTAGAGCATTCACATCCAAACCATCAAATTATACATACATTCCACTAAAAAACAACTCCTATATAAATATATTTCCACTAAAAACAAATACTTTTTCTCTCTCCTTTCAATTAAATAATATTATTATTACATTTTTCTCTCACTTCCACTCACAACCACTTTTAAAATATATTAAAAAATTATAACGGGTGAACAGTGTCCCCCCAAATATACAGATGAACAGTAACATTTTCTCTCTCCTCTACTCACAACCACTTTTTATACCCTTTATAATATAAAAACTCATCCTCACATAATTTGATGGTTAGAATGTGAATGCTCTTATAACTCAAAAATCCAAAATCACGCATGTTGAAACACAATAATCACGCATGTTATAGAACAAATCACGAATGTTGTTGTACGTGAAGTACGTTAAGCCGTAATGTACGATATACTTTATATATATATATATATATATATATATATATATATATATATATAATATGATATTTAATTAAACCACACATTGCGTTCACTTGTTCCCTAATTAATGAATATTTCAATTTCAATTAGTTGTTATCATTTGAGACCAACATGTACGTATATTGCAAGTTCACAACTAGACGTCAACCATACTCTTACCATATAAACTCCACACCCTGTAGATCCAAACCCGTAAAACACCATTACTACCTCAACCCATCTCTCCTTCTCTCTCTCTCTCTGGAATCTAGAGAGAGACAACAAACAATGGAGAATAAAACCATTTTGGTCATTTTCACATCTCTCTTCCTTTCAACATTGGTTTATGAAACCCAAGCCAACAAACAGGTTCATGCTCTCGTTCGGCTCTATAAAGCGAAGCTAACGAAAGATGCGACTGTTAACACGAGCCATTTTGAGGCACCGAAAAGTTTACACAAACCGAATGTTGTACTTCCTCAAAAAGGCCGAAAAGAGAATGATAAAATTCAAAAACTTCCTGGCCAACCGTACGTCAAGTTCGACCAATACGGTGGCTATGTCACGGTGAACGAAACTGCTGGCCGAGCATTTTATTATTACTTTGTTGAAGCTGAGAAATCTAAAGAGTCTTTGCCACTTCTTCTTTGGCTAAATGGAGGTAATATTGTCATTTTATTTTGTCCTCATTCCTTGTTATTAATTTGAATTATATATACATATATAAGATTCGGATCGTTAGAAAACTTTTACGAGTGGTGAGAACTTAGAGAACTCGGTCTTCCTCTGCGAGTTTCGCCACCATTGTTTTGCACACCCTTTGATCAAAACGTTACAAATACGGCTGTAAAAAAAAGAAAAAAAATCGAAGTGCTGTTTTTTGGCGCTTTATAGCAGCTATAAAAATCTGATGACATCACAATGACATAAGCTTTTTACAGCATTTACGGCTGCTGTAAATAAAAAAACTAGGTTTGTTTTTTTTTTTGAAAAGTTGATTTTTTTAGGACATTTGGTAAAAAATTTCTTTTGAAAAAACCTTTCGTAAGGTCGAATTCTCTAAGTTTTCCCAACTCATACACACATAAATTTAAAAATTATCTGTTTTACAAATGAAAACAAAAGTAAGGATATTTAGTAATCATATAATATATTGGTGGTTGAATACCAATAAAAAATCACGGTCTAAAAATTTTATAATTTACATAAAACCTGTCTTATTCATTAGCCATAGTGTATGCATCGATAGATACATGTAAACACTAGTGAATAAATTATGTATACATTTGTAAATCAATTACTTATGTGACATTTAATTTCACACTAGTTACAAAAATGTTACCATGTAAAAGATTCTAAATGAAAGAAGTGATTCTAATTTTTCAAGTAGTTCTTAATTTTTTTTTCTTGTTATGTGAATATATATAACACGTAAATGTTAATACATACATTAAATCATGAATTGTGAGCTATTTGAATCCATAGAGTTCTTTATTAATTTAGCGTTTCTTTGTTCTTAAGATATTTAGCTTAGTAATTTGGTTAAATAGCAAGTTGAAATTAATTTGAGAGCGTTAGAAAGATGATGCTTATGAGGTGGTGGTCCATTGACAAAGGCAAAAAATAAAATATGTATATATTATATGAGCACTAGGTTTAGTTTGAAATATAGTAAAAAAATAGTAGATAATTGGATTTAGATGTGAATTTATAAACGTTTTTTTGTTTTCAATGCGAAATTTTGGATACCGAAA
The DNA here is from genome assembly GCA_030545235.1 of Helianthus tuberosus. Lineage (NCBI taxonomy): Eukaryota > Viridiplantae > Streptophyta > Magnoliopsida > Asterales > Asteraceae > Helianthus > Helianthus tuberosus. Next base: position 90,533,892 of record CM060351.1, on the reverse strand, counting down.
TTTTCTATCCGAAATTTTTAAATATTTGAAAACCGAATAATATAATCCTGAACAACCCCGCTTAAAACTATTTATATAAAAGAATTTTACGTGTACAAAGACTTAAATGAGCTTGCAACATTTTTTAAGCAACCATAATTTTAGTCAGACATCCAATTAATCCAAAGCCACGTCAAGAAGAAGATGAGCAAGACAACTACAAAGTTTACACATACTCACCAAACCTACATATTTATTTATTTTTAAACTAAACAAATAATTGGCCTCCTTTGATAGTGATACAGCATTATACTTCAATAATACAAGATAAACATATGATAGAGTAATATAATAATTTCTAGCTTTGAATATATATATATATATATATATATATATATATACGGTAATGTTCATGCGAGAACCACGAGAACCAATGTGAACACAACCTAAAATAGCTAAAAAAACCTAAAAAAAGTAACCCCCACCCCAAAAAAAAACCTAAACCCCCCCCCCCCCCCCCAAGCTAAATGCTAAAAACTAAAACCCTCAAAAAACCTAAAAAAAACTAACCCCCCCCCCCCCAAAACCTAAACCCCCCTGCCCCACCCTCCAAAAACCTAACCCCCCCAAGCTAAAATGCTAAAAACTAAACCCCAAAAAACCCTAAAAAAATCTAAATTAAAAAAAAAAAAAAATTTATGTTAAAATCGCTACTTTTAGTAGCAAATTTTTTTTTATAAATTTTTTTTTTTTTTAATTTTTTTTTGGCTTCGAAAAGTAGCGATTTTTTTATAAAAAATATTTAAAAAAAAATTTGTGTGATTTTTAGCTATTTTTAGGTTGTGTTCACATTGGTTCTCGCAATAAGAGGTGGTTCCTAACGGATCTTTGTCCTATATATATATAAGAAGAAAAAAGAAGAAATATTGGAGAGTTCAAATGAGAAGAAATTTTTTGTAAGAAGAAAAAAGAAGAAATTTCAACCAATAAAAATACTTTATTTTACTTCATTTAATATAAGTATTTAATGTTACTATAAGTATACATTGGTAAATCTACATAGGTCATTAATTTTTAGTCTTCCTCTTAAATAGCTAACTACATTAAATAATTTGTAGCTTATCTTCAAAATATATATTTTTTTTCAAAAAAATAAAATAAAATAATTTAAAGTGTAGGATAAATTACGAGTTGTGTAGGATAAATTTCAACGTGTAGGATGAATTTCGAAATATGTAGGATAACTTTTGATGTGTGTAGGCAAAAAAAGTTAATGTGGAGTATAATATAATTTATGACTAATTAATTAGTAATAAATGATTATAAATGAGATAAGTGGAAAAACTATTTAATGTTTTATAAAATTACCATTTGTTCTTTTTCTTCTTAATTAAATTTTCTTCTCAAATGAACCTTTCCCTATATATATATGATAGGGTTCTAGAGTGAACACTAGATTGAGAGTGAATTGTGTGAACTAATCTAGGTCATTGGATTACATCATCTAGAGATTTTTAAACGATAGCAATATTGTAATTATAATGCTGTAACTCCCCTTTAAAATAAATGACAGAAGGGTATTTGTGTCTTTTGTAAATTGCATTTATTAAACAATATAATCAAAATCTCTAAAATCTCGCTAGTTTCCGTAAATACAAGATACATAGTTGTTAGTGTATACACATGTGTACAGTCTCGCTAGTATCAGTTTATACAATATACACAGCTGTTAGTTTATACACATATGTACAGTCTTTTATACATCTATGTATTATATTCAGAAATGGTTACATATGTGTATATTAACAACATATAGTATATTAGGCATGCACACGAGTAGATTCATATAAAATTATGAAATTAATGAAAATGAAACATATCACATGTATTCAAAAATAAATAACTTTATAACATATTCAAAAAAAATTAATGCCCAAAAATAATTACAATTTCAGTCTCAGAGAAATTTTTTAATGTTTACTGAAAATTATAAAAAGTTAAAAACAATGTATTATGATATCTATATATATGGATAATAAAAGAAAAACAATATTCAAGTTAAAATTAAAACAAAATCTATGGATAAAGAAAATAATGGAGAAATAATTAAAAATGAGAAAGAGAGAGAGAAAGAGAGTTAAGAGATGAGAAAATTAAGGGATTTTAATTAAACAGACTTGGGTAATGTCAATCTTACCCTTTTAATCTAAAAAAAATGATCAAGGGCCAAGATTAGTTCACTCAGTTCACTCTCAAGAAGTTGTTCACTTTTGATCCTAATCATATATATATATGCAGAACACTAATTATTGCGAGAACACATAGAACAAGATAAATCATCAATTTTTCCAATTTTCAAAACCTAAAAGTAAATGAAAATGTTGAAAATGTAAGATTATTTCTCACACTAGAATTCGAAACAACATACGAAAAATTTTCAATTTTTATATAGCCTATACGTATGGAAGTTATGTGTAGGTTAAATTACATACATGTATGTACGTTATGTGTAGGTAAAAATATATGGTTTTTTATGTATATATAATTCACATATGAATGTAAGAAATGTAAAATTTAAATAATATGAACCTTAAATCCCAAAATTTAATGATTTAGAGTTGTTATTTTTGTTCTCGCAATAACTGTTGTTCTATAATGATCCTAATCACACACACAAACACACACACACACACACATATGGAAAATCACAAAAGTGGACATTGACTAGTCAAAATTACGAAAATGAACATGTTTCTCTTTTGTGGTAGCCTCAGTCACTGGCTATTGCGTCTAAGGTGGAGTTTACGTCCAAGATTCAAAATTTGCGCCAGTTTTTCACAAGTACACAAATAGTTTATGTGTTTTGTAACGTATTTAGTCCCTAACTTTTACCAAAAAAACACAGATGGTCCCTGTCGTTTTCACTTTGTAACGCAGTTAGTCTCCCAATATTTAGTGACTAAATGTGTTACAAAGTGCATGCCACAAGGACCATCCATGTATTTTTGGCAAAAGTTGGAGACTAAATGTGTTACAAAATGCAAACCACATGGATCATCTGTGTACTTTAAAAAAACTGGACTAAATTCAAAATTTTGTTTAACCACTGAGATCATACCCCGTGCTTTACTCTATTTTTTTAACGCCAAATATTATTTTATTCTTCTTTACACCAAATTATATAAAATACTATTTAATTAGGTTTGAACATGACACCTCTATCATAAAAATCCATAAATTTTCAATCACGAAATTGATTTTCTTTTGTTTTAATATCGTCTACACATATTATCATATACGTATAATAGGAACCTAAAAAAAACTTACAAATTAAAACTAACTAAATTTTGGAATCATAAAATCAAACTTTTGTAAAATTTTCCAGACATGCGTGTAAGGCCGCAGGGTATTGAGCGTGATTGCATATCCATCTCAACATTTATCTATCAATAGTGTCTCTTTCTCATACCATGCTAGCATTGGGGTCACTATTGAATGCTTGCCATCTCAATATCAAGCAATAGCGAGATATTGTTAGTGTGTGAATTCTTTAAGGTTGTGGGGTATGGGGCGTAAATGCCTGATCACCTCAACATTTTCTCCATCAATAGCGCCCCTCCCCCCATTCCATGCTTGGTATTGGAGGGGGGGGGGGGGGGGCATTGGCGAGCAATAGCAAGATGTTGTGTGCTTGTGAATTCTTTAAAAAAATGGGAGCCATTTGTGAGAATAGGTAATAAGGGGTTCTATCTCATACCATAGGTGTTATTGAGAATATGCAATAGAGCCATCTGGTTAACGTGCGCAATGAAGCCCCTACCACCTCCAAACCATACTTTGTAGCCTAAACAAAGGGGGTGCCAATAGTGAGAATAGGTACTAATATGGTGATCCATCCCATGGATGTTATTGAAAAGAGATAATAGAGGCACTTGATTGACGTGGCGCAATAGAACTGTTACCAACTTCAAATCATACCCTACAGCCTGTTTATATAAACACGAACACATTTTCATTTGATAAGACAACTAGATAACATTTGTTGTTCAACATCAATCAACTATATGAGTTTTGAAATATATTATAATAATTAATTAACTACGTATTAATTAGCAAATTTACTCCCCTTTACAAAATTATTATTTATTTTTAATCCCTTTTTCATCTTCTACGATTTTGTCATGTTTTTTTTTACTTTTAATCTCTTTACTTTTTATCTTCTACAAATTACAATTTTCATTTTTAACCCCAAAACATTTCCATTTATAACTTTATTCCCTTATGCTTTTCATATTTTACATATTAGTCGTTTAACGTTTCGGTCTAAAACTTGAGAGTAAACACACTGTAAAGCGAGTGTGTGGTTCAACCTATTTTTTGTGGTTTAACAGCCGATATGGTTCTTCTTTCTATGTTTTACTTTCGATCTAATTTTTGTGAGTTAACACGCCGTAATGTGCATGCATGGTTCGAGGTTTTTATGTTTACTTTTTGTTTGGTTTAACATTTCCGCCGCAAAGATCAAGTCCTAAATACTAGTCAATCAATCAATCGTACCCATTAAATCCCACAATAGGAAAGTTATTGTTAGGGTCTGGGGAGGGTGAGATGTAGGCACACATTACCTCTATCCCTAAGGATAGAGAGCCAGCTTCGAGAGAGGCCCTCGACACCAAAGACATATAGTAGAAAAACAAGAAACTACACATATCTTTAAAAAGAGCAATACTAAATAACAAAAGGAGTGGTGGATAGTAACATATATGAAAAACACAATCAATGCAAAGTCCACCTAGACCATAAAGAAACACTGAACATCTGCCACAATCAATGTAAAATCCGCCTAGACCATAAAGAAACGCTGAACATCTGCCCCAATGCTCAGACCTAATGAATCTACTTCTAAAAGTCCATAACCTCTTAAAGAATATTATAAAAACTAATGAAATTAATTCAATAACTCATTAATTTTACGGTTTTTGACTATTTTAAAAGCCACAAAATAAGTTTATGTTCCTATAATAATTTTTAATTTCTTTTTTTTTTGTTTGAAAGGTAAATAATCTTTAATTTCAGAATGTGTGTTTTTCAGTTTGAATGGCAGTGTTTATTATAATTTTACTATTTATTGAATAAATGGAATTTAATTAATTACTAAATTAAAATCATTAACAATTATTAGAAGGAATCTTTTGCTGGTCCTTGTGATCATGTTTATATTGATAACCATAATAATACAAGCAAACTGTCGCATATAAATGAACCCACACAATACTTGTCTCTACACATCTCACGCCACTATGCATGTTACCATCAATTATGCTTCTCTCGTTTATGTTATTTATTTTAAAGCTTTTATTTTATTTAAGATTTCATTTGCAAATTGTATTTCTTTAGGACCAAAATAAATACATAAAACATACAATTTTGGAGTGGGTTGGCTAAATGCACCTCCTTTTATACTAGTCGTACCTCCTTTCTAAATATACAATTTAAAAGTTGTCAAATTTCACCTTTCTATACAATTCAAATATTGTTTTTGAAGACACTTTCTCTAACTAGTATTTTATTTTGTTTCTATAAAACGTCATAACAAATTAATAAAAATATATTTTTAAACAATAAAAAAGTTTCAGAACTTTTTTTGAAAGGGACAATTGCATATTACCCCTTAAAAAACTGCTTAATTGCGTATTTTCCCAACTTAAAATTAAAATTGCATATATTCACTTTCTTAACTATTAAAATTGCATATATCCTATTCCTTAACTAATAAAATTGCAAATTTACCCATTTTGATTTATTTCATTAAAACAAGTTATATAGTGACTTTTTACCCTTATTTTTACTAAAACTTAAAAAAATACATATTTATTCATTTTTACTAGTTTTTGTAGATTTTTACTAGTTTAGCGGTTTATTTCAGTGTTTAAGTTTTAGTAAAAATGAATAAATATGTATTTTTTTAAAGAATTTTGAAAAATCCACAAATACTAGTAAAAATGAATAAATTTATATTTTTTTTAAGTTTTAGTAAAAAAAAAGGGTAAAAAAGTCATTATATAACTTGTTTTTAATGAAATAAATCAAAATGGGTAAATTTGCAATTATATTAGTTAAGGAAGGGGATATATGCAATTTTAATAGTTAAGAAATGAGATATATGCAATTTTAATTTTAAGTTGTAAGTTGGGTAAATACGTAATTAAGCAGTTTTTTAAGTGGAAATATGTAACTGTCCCTTTTTGAAAAAACAATTTATTTTATATTTATTTTATTTTGTATTTTAGTTCTCTCATCTTTTATTTATTATTATTATTATTATTATATGAAAAAATTTTTATAATATAACTAACTTTTATTATTAAAAGTAATAAAATGCAAAAAGAAAATAAAACGTTAACTAGCACATTAGGTAGTAAAATGATTTGATCAAAGCATGTAATATCAATTAATAATCGGTATAAGTGAAAATTTAATTATTGTGAGGGTATGTTATTGACTAATCAAACTCATTATCTACAAATTGACAGTGACGATTCTCAAATATATTTCTCTTTTTTTAACTCTAAAAACCATATTAAGTTGGTTGCGTTCAAAGCTTCACTTAAATTTTTGTGTATTACTGTTTATACCAATTGTATTCGAATACCAACTTCAAGCCGTTATGTACAAAAAAAAACCCAGTTCAAAATTAAAATGACTCGCTTCAGTTTAAAACATAAGAAAACGAATAAAAAAGCTTTAATTTAAAGCGTAAGGAAACAAATCAAAAAAAATATTTTTAAATAAAATAATGTTTCAAAAACAAATACTAGTAATAATAATAATCAAAGATAAAAAAAATGAGAAAAAGAAAAAACAAAAGGGTTTAAATTGCATTAATGTGAAAATTGAAGAATGAGATGCATTCAGTAGAAAAGAGATACATTTAGCAAAACTCTTTTGAAGTGTGCAACCTATGTAATGAGTTCTCGAGTAAATACTTCTAGAATTTTAATGTACTGTAATTTATGGGGAAATATTACTTATATGTTATTACAAGTGGATTATATTAAATTACATTGGAAGCCGGTAATTATCTAAAACAGAAAATACTTATTAACAACATTACAAGCTTTTGGTTTGGTTAATACTCGAAATTAGAATTAGAAGAAAATAGAAATGAGAACACTGAAGAATGTGAATGCGTTATATACATACAAATACGTAACAATCATTTTTAAATGGGATAAAAGAAATACAACATGTATAAATAGTTAACAGCTCATGTTTTTTTAAAAGCATTAGATGGTATGATAGAATGGCAGAGTCACATGTGCATATCATATTCTTGTGGCTCATGCACATTTACATGTTATGGCGGTTGTAAAATATATTTATAAAATTGGTAGGCAAAATGTTACACATTACATGCACATGCTAACATACATTTAAATATTCAATAATAATAAGTTTTTTCACGTTAAATAATGTTGTCAATGACTAACTAATTTTACATGCTTTATATATACCAACTAATTTTCGGTTAGTAACTTTAAAGAGTGCTTATAAATATACTTTTGATTAACTAATTATTATTATTGAATAGATGTTTATTTAATTAATAAAAGGTAATTAAATAAGATATGATAGTGTTCTTGAGGTGTGATGAAAACCTCAAATTCTTTCTTCTTAAAATCTACACAAGCATAGAAGAGAATGTAATTATAAGAAAAGCCTCAAATTCTCCTACCTTCAATCCCTCTTAAAACTATCAACTATCTCTAGAACACAAAGTATGTAGTTTCCTTACCCTCCTCCCTTCACTCTCTCTAAAAGGAAAATTCAAGAACACAATTTAAAGAACGATATAATGTGTATTCAGGGCCAGGATGCTCATCGCTTGCTTATGGAGCAATGCAGGAGCTGGGACCATTCCGAGTCAATAGCGATGGGAAAACTCTTTACCGAAACAAATTTTCTTGGAATCGCGGTATGAAGATTATCTTAGTTCACTAACTCTCATAACTTTCTCTTGCAAATGCTTACATTGTATCGAATTTGGTAACTTTTCAGCAGCGAATGTTTTGTTTCTAGAGTCGCCGGCTGGAGTAGGGTTTTCGTACTCTAACAAATCCTCAGACTACAAAAACGGGGGTGATAAATCAACAGCTGCCGATAATTATGTGTTTCTGTTGAATTGGCTAGAACGATTCCCAGAGTATAAAGGAAGGGACTTTTATCTAGCGGGAGAGAGCTATGCGGGACATTACGTCCCTCAGCTCGCGCAAACCATCATTTACCACAACTTGAAAGCTAACAAAACCCTAATCAATCTTAAAGGGATCCTTGTAAGTGTTATATAATTCCACATTGTTTCTCTTATATTCACACAATTTTAGACTATTTTTAAGTTACTTTTTAGTCTTGAAACCTTCAAGTATAACCGGAGTAGACAAGAAGTGTCATTGGTGCACCTAACGGTTGACATCACATCTAATCTAAATATCTAATATATGATTCCAAACCACCAATTTAGAGTAGGACCACGCTGCATGTTATGTGGTCATATGCTCTTATTCTTGGATTCCTAACATTCTTTATAAAGGAAACAAAGAACATGCCCATATGGTCAGAAAGCTAAATGACATCATTTCATTATGCATTTATTAAAAAATTGTATAATTATGTTTTTTAAGAGTTTTAAACTTATTTAAGAAAGTTAACCATCCAATAAACTACAATGTAATCTGTTTCATAAATTTTATAAAATAAATACACTTATACACCAATATCTGTACTCGGCAGGATTTGAACTCTCACCTTTTAGGTTAGAGCACACCACGTAACTATTAGGGTGTCTCCTTAAAGACATATATTGGGTATATAGGTCTAGACTAACCATCTTTAGTTCTTTACTAATCAAGTGATATTTAGTTAAAATTCTTTTTTACTTATATTACTGTGCTTATTTAAATAGTTTATCATTAATGTAATATAGTTTGTGCTATTAGTATATAGTATCAATGTGCTTACAAACGAGTGGTTTATAGAGACATCTTTAAATGATATAATCACCTGTAAGAGTCTATAACATAGAAGCCGAAATTAGTTTTTTCTTGTTCATTATACTCTAAGTTGGATCCATTGCTAATCACTATTCTCATTATTATAACAGCTCTACATATCACTTTGAAAAAGACATTATTCTTAATTACTTTGAGAACCGGTTACCGGAAACTTGTGTTTTTAGTATTAATTTGGAAACTTGTTGAATGCACATATGCAGATTGGGAACGCTGTAATCAACGATGAGACAGATACGATCGGGATGTATGATTACTTTGGTTCTCACGCAATAATTTCAGATGAAACTGCTTTTACAATCCGCAAATATTGTAATTTTTCACCAGATGCAGTCACGCAATCGGATACGTGCATTGACGCCACAAACGACGCTGATTATAACATCGAAGCTATAGACATCTACAACATTTATGCCCCTTTATGCTTTGATGGCAATCTTACAACAAAAGCCAAGAAGACATCGGTACGATTTGTACATATTTGTGTTATATGTGCTTTTGATTTGTAAACAGTTTTTCTGTTTTCTAGGAGCACCTAAGTTGGGGAGGTTCACAAGAAGTAAAAAAATAAAAAATGAAATTTGCGGTTAAAAAAAATGGTCCAAATTCCAATTATTATCAACACTATGGGGCTTTATACACAAGAAATAAACCCAACCCACATACCTAAGTCCATTTACAATTCTACTTCTCAAATCACACTATATTTCCAAATAAGCCCATGTTCTATAATGCACGAAGTAGCCCAAAATGTAGCCCCAGCTATAAACTTAAAGCTCAAAATGTTCAAAAATGTTGTCTAGATGTTTTAGCAAATGGATAAGTGTAGGTGTACCCCAGAGGTTTTGTGAAGTGTGTTGGTTTCTAGGGTAGCTGCTTAGCGAACTACAAATAAATCTGAAACAAGATATTCATGTCGCAAGCAAACTTTTCGAATACAATTAAAATGGAAAAATAAAAAAAAACGAGTTTGCTCTTTGACCAGCGGACTTCTATTGAGTCTGCTTCTTTGACTAGGGGACTCTCCAAAAACCAAAAAAAAACTTCATAAAAATGCTTATAACTTTCTAGAAAAAAAATTCTTTAATTTGTCTAAAACAATAGTTTCTTGGTCTAAAGATCCTTGTGTTGGTCACTAAAAGCACCCGTTTTGGTTTTTTACAACGCCCTTTTGGGTTGCTATTTTGTGAATGTATTCTTAACACGCAATTGTCTAATGTTTTGGTTACGCTTGGTGCATACAGTGGCAGAATATCGATCCTTGTAGCGATTACTACACCTATGCGTATATGAACCGTCAAGATGTTCAAGAGGCTTTGCATGCAAATGTAACCAAGCTCGAGCATGATTGGGAACCATGCAGGTTTGTGTGTAAAAGGTGTTGCTTAAAGGTCACAAAATCTGTCATCTTTCTAACCATATGAAACCTTGATGTCAAAATCATGCAGTGAAGTTCTCAAAGGTTGGCTAGACAGCTCCTCAACAGTTGTTCCACTCCTCAAAGAATTTATGAAGCTTAAGCTTCGCGTTTGGATATTCAGGTAAACGCACAAACAGATCATATTTGATAAATTTAGGGTTTTTCATATATTGATAAACTATTTTAATATTCAAACTAAAGATAGAATAATAAGTAACAAATAAACTTAAATATAAACAAAACAATTAATAATAACTATAATAGATAATAATCTCTTTTTGCCTAGTTCCATCCAAGTTTTGCATACGAAACGCTCTTAGCAGCGAACGTTTTAGTCACTATTTGTCGCAGGGCCGTCTCCGAAAATAACAAAAAAAAATTGGCCCTGTGCGAGATAAAAATTTTGTGCCCTATTCGCAAATTTCAATGTACTATAAACTAATCAATTATTTAATCACTAAAATTTATGTGAAAGTAATTTAAATAGTTATTTTTAGCTAAGCGTAGTTAGTAATTTATTAATTAAATGAAAAGATGTAGTTGACAAAATTAGGCATTGAATGTCATATACAGCTAAAAAATGAAGCTAAAATAAAGAATTTGGAGACGTCAGGATTAGAACCAGCGTCTCCTTGTTGTCTAAGCAAGGCAATAACTACCCCGACAAGAGCTTGTTTGTGTCATCTTTCCATTCAGTATATATATATTCTAGCTTATACAACGTAAATTCTATACAAAATTAAAAAGATTTGGGCCCCCGGAAGGTTTGGGCCCCGTGCCATCGCCCACCCCGCACCCCCTCAAAGACGGCCTTGATTTGTCGGTATGATTATAGTACTTGTCACTGATTTTTTCCTTTTTCTTGTATTGCAGTGGAGACACTGATGCAAGGGTACCAATCACCTCAACCAAGTATTCCATTGATTCTATGAAGCTTCCTATTAAAACTAAATGGCATCCTTGGTTTCATCAAGGAGAGGTAAAACAATCATTTAAATGTAGTAAACTCTAAGTTAACTAATGGATTACAAATGTGGTTAATATTGAATTAATTAAAACTACAGGCGGCTGGTTTTGCACAAGGTTATAAAGGGGATTTAACGTTAGCGACGGTTCGAGGGGCCGGTCACCAGGTACCAAGCTACCAACCAAAGAGAGCACTTGCACTTGTCAGGCATTTTTTGTCAGGAAAGCCGCTAATGGATCCTTCAAGACGTTGATATGATTCTATACGTTATTCTTTTACAAATATGCAGATGATTTGTATTTCAAAGTTGATTAATTATAATTAGCCCCATTTGATTTTTGTTGATCATTTGTCACACCCCCAAAATACCACCCAGGGAATGTCCCTGCTAGGCGTGTGACATACCAATAACGAGCCACTAATTACATTGAACCCATACAAGTTTCCAAACGAAATCATCACTTATTAAATAAAAGTTTCAACAATAAGTTTAATTAAAGCCCAACATGTTCAGCGGAAGCAAATAGTAAACCAAAGTTAAACCGTTTCAAAACCAATATAAGCTATCCATAATTCGATCACATGAATCCATCCAGTACGACCCATGACCACCCCTGCTACTCCAGACAGCAAGTTCCCAAATCCAAGATACCTAACAACCTGCGAGCATGCAACAAGTGTATCAGACAACGCTGGTGAGTTCATAGTTTTACAAAAACGTTGGTTACCAAGTGTTTAGTTAATCCATTGAATTTAATTCCAAAAGTAATGTTGATAATACCCCGAATACAAGACGGCTTCTGATTATTTTGCCCTTTCTCCAATGCTCCTATCAAAGCATTGGTCATGACCAGGTCATTAGTTCAACACCCGTCCTCCTAGGTACGGGGTCAGGTTGCCAAACCTAAGTAGCGCTACTAACTAATACCATGTTACCTCCTCGGTAACCAAACAACACGGAGGGACTTTAAAGGTGATGAAGAGTATATTATCCAACATTCCCGTTTTTACCCAAAAGACTAATCCCTCCCCGGGATACCCACTGACTGTCCCAACCACCGGGACGCATGCTCAAAAGATGAACTCACCTTAGAGTGCTCGGTAGAATACGTTACGTGTTCCGAGTTGATCAACTTTCACACCCCCAAAATACCACAAGCGGAAACCCCCGCGAGATGTGTGACGTACCAGGATCTAGCCACCAATCATATTGAACTCATAGGTATATTTAAATAAAACTTTCGTTTATTAACATTAAGTGTTACAACATTACAAATAAATTACAGTGTACAGCGGAAGCATAATTCATTCGTTAAGTGTTTATAAACCACATGTAGAATCCATTAGTCTTGTGTTGCGATTTCATGTATCTCGACCCATGACCACTCTAACTTCCCAGACAGCAAATTCCAACAATATGCACCTAAAAGCCTGCAAGGCATGTAACAACGAGTCAACAACAAAGTTGAGTGAGTTCACAGTTGGTTGTTTAGTTTTACAAGTTTGTTTTGAAAACCATAAGTTGCTTCATAAACCACGAGTTAACCAGTATCTTTGTTTCCCCAAACCATATCCATAATCAGTGGGGGCTTCCCCATGTGAACCACTAGACCGTTACCATATCGACTACTGACGAAAGTAAGTTGTGCCCTAAGTCAATGTCTATCATCATTGACTGTTTGCCATGATCCATTAGTACACGCCCGTCCGACCGGCACGGTGTGAGGTTTGTCAAACCTAATAGCGCTATTAACTAATGACCCGCTCGCCATCGGCCTTGGCGATTAAGTCGATATAAAATGAGGGACTTAATGATAGAGTTTTGTCTAGTAAGTTAAGGTTGTTGTCCTACCCAAGGAGGACGAACGTACGTATTCTACCCAAGGAGAATACTCTGGATTAATATTGGCATCCTACCCATGGAGGATGGCGGTACATATCCTACCCAAGGAGGATATGCAGGTTCCGTTTTAGTTCTTTAACCCATTCCCAACCACCGGGAATCCCATGCCTTAGAAAGTGTGTGAACTCACATTGGTTTGCTCGGTTAGATTGTTTACTCTAATAATCAGGAATTAAGCACGTCCTAACATGGTACAGATAGCAATCAGTTTCACGTGCATGCATAATACGTATCCTACGTACGGTTTATCTACTCATTACTTCTATCACGTACCACACAATTCTAATACACGAATAACACCCTTATGTTTCAAGTCGTAGCAATTATCATACCGGCCTAACATCATTGAGTAATTTTCTAACATGTATCAGTTTGTAATTTAACTCACTCAAGAAGTTCATAAACGCAAAACACCTAATAGTAAAATCCTTAACTACCCGAGCATGTGAATCAGCCCAATCTTTGGCCTCCTTAGGCTAGTGCGGCCCAAACAACAAATCAGTGATTACAACGATGTGGGCTGAGCTGGTGACCCGTGGTCATGCAGCCCAGCAGTGAATATACTTTAATCTTCGGCCCATTACATAATTCCCAAATCAACACATAACAATTATAACATGCAGGTCTACCCGGACACGGTTGGGCTTGGGCCCAAATCAGAATATCATAATTTGTTGTGCGGCCCAAGGGTGTGGTTTAGTCCAGCACCTTTGTGGTCCGTTCCGGTGATTGCGGCCCAATGTAAAACGACCCAAAAAAAATGTGTGCAATTTATCGGTGAGTCTATTTAAGTTATCGGGCCCAAACATAATTATATCAAAACGAATAGCACATAACAATCCCACTCAGACTCGCAACCAAACATGCAATTCATCCAGCGATTATTCATAAATCATCAATAGGCTAGCATAACTATAATCAAAACTAATAATAATGGCCGATCACTTGTTATTGCTATCATGCTATTATTGGACCAAATCTTTGTAGTGGGCTGCAAGTCAATATCATTGGACCGATTTTTAGCATATCTAATCTATAGGCACATAAGAATCACATGCCCACTGACAACCACATGCAAATTCTAAACACAATAGCCGACAATTAAGAAGTGGCCCTTATCTAATTGACTACAATTTCAAAACATCACACATGCACCTTCATAATATGACCATCATCAGGAGCACACTAGATATCGCATGACACAATCATTATCATACTGACACTTATTACACGCTTCAACCTTGATCAACCTATGCAAGTAAACAAGTAATCATCCCACCTAATCAACATAAAGCTATAAACACATACCTGTTATGAATGTTTCGCAGGGGAGGGGGTTTCGTCGACTTCAAGAAAAGCACTAGGGTTTGTTGAGCTTTTGTGTTAATCATTCATTAAGTTACGTATACATAATATTTAATAGTAGCAGTCTTGGGTCGGTTAATCTAGTAGGCCGAAGTGGGCTCAAGCCCAATTAATTAATTGTTATCATAACCTATGTGTGCATCAGCCCAATGTATAACGAGAGTGTGTTTTATGTGTGTATTGGAGCTAAAAACACTTGTGTTTTTATTAGTTAAAGGCCAACTGAAACTCAATATACAATTTAGAAACCCTAATTATAATTTATATTTATTAACTTTAAGTAGTAAATTAAAACCTATAAAAAAACATATTCGGCCCCAAATACAAAGTGTACGAATCTAATATTAACAAGTTTTATACTAGCACAAAACGTTCAGCACAAGAAGAGGAATGAACAACGAGGGATTTGGATCACAAGATAATACGACACTGACCTCAAAGGTTCAGGTTGTCACATCATCCCCAACTTGAAAGAAATTTCGTCCCGAAATTTAGCATGTGGTTACTGAGGAAGCTAGTTATGTTGCGTGTTTTCCTGGTTTTCCTGGGGTGTCATATCATCCCCCCGTTGGTTTGGAATTTCGTCTTGAAATTCCGTAGTAGCTTCAGCCTCAGTAGTGGTTGCACTTTTCTCGAACAACTGGGGATACTTGTTTTTCATTTGGTCTTCTCGTTCCCAGGTAAACTCTGGGCCACGACGGGAGTTCAAACGAACTCGAACAAGTGGTATTCTGGTACGTTTGAGAACCTTGACATCTCGGTCTGTGATTTCTACTGGTTCCTCGACGAATTTCAGCTGATTATCGATTGTGAGCTCCTTCAAAGGAACTATGTGTGACAACCCGCACTAAACCAGGTATCCGTACGACTTAATTAGTAATTAATTACTGCTGAATTACTGTGCTTACTTGAACTTGTGAATAAACTGCTACTTGAATACTGATACATGTACTTACTTGAATCATACTTGCTTGCTGTCACTACATTATTTACATACTGAACCTTAGTGACAAACATGATGCACAAAAAGCACAGTAGCACAATACACGGATAACCTATTGAACATGCTGATAAAGCCAGCATCAGGCAAACACTGCCTCTAAGGCCTGTAAGAGCCTGAGATATTTTGCTACACTAGTGGTGAGTGTAGGGATACAAGGGTTGTAGAACTGCGTCTCTAGGAATAAGTCACAATGACTGGATGTGCCTAAAACGTACTCTAAGTACAAAACTCAGCACTTTACAAAATAATTCAGCTTTTAGCTAACTAATAAAGTGCCAAAACATGAGAAAAATAACACTAGACACTTTCCAAAGTGTCAGGAATAAGCTGTGTCACTAAAGAGAGTAATAACGACACTTTAAAGCCTTGTTAACACTTTAACGGATTACTATCCAACCAAACAACCGGACTTTACCCGGAACATGAAAATATTGTTATTTTCATTTTCTTCTCTTTTTCTGAGCCAGTTAGGGTCCCTGAATACCCTAACACCCGTTATAATACACTATATACAACTAACCAAGTTAAGTGCTTAACTAACCTACTTAACTTAACTATAACCTAACTAATACTTGGAATCGAACTAGCTTACCCCCCCCCCCTTGGGCCGATCGATCACCATGTAACTAGTCTTGTACCATTTTTGATTAATATATTAACTCTTGTCTCATATCAAGAGAACATATTACCCTTTGGACTCTAATCTCATTTTTGCCTATAAGACTACACTTAAGCACATGAGATCTTACATTCCATACAACACCACAAAACTCTCTCTCTCTTGCTCTACATAGTCACGGCCGAACCCCCCTTGGGGCATTCCATCCATTTTCGGCTTCCATCTTCACATCACAAGATCATACAAGCTTCAAGGATCACATATTAGGAGGATTGGTGCACTCGGAGTTTGAAGGACCTCTTTACCTTGCTTTTATCCAAGCCATTTTCGTCTAGATTCTTCCCTAGCCTCGAGCTAGAGGTATAATGCTTAAAACTCATACTTGAACTATTCTAAAGTGGTTAATATGATTTGTATCGGTTAAAACTCGTCATCATGCAAGATGATGCTTTAAAGTTTACTAAAAACACTAAAAATAGTGGTTAAAAGCTTATATGTTGTGTAAATGATGTAGTATTTGAAATGTATGATTATTTGGACCCGATCTATGTTGTGGTAGCTCGGATCACCGTTTAACCCGGTTTGGTAAGATCATGGATCTTAACATAAGCTTGTTTTGAATGATACAAGGGTTAAAAGGTGAAACTCTACCACACGCGAATCATGAACTTGTGTAAAAGAGTTTTACTTGCGAAATTGTGTTTAAAACTAGCAGATCTACGCATCTGCAAGTGGTATTTTCAAAGAACCACGTATCAAAGAAATCATGTATTTTAAAAGATGGATCTTACACTAACAAGCATGATTTTTATAAACCACAAGTGTGTAAACACTTGTGAAATGAAAAGATCCGACAAAATAACAGTTTTTGTAAAAGATGACGGAAAGTTGTAAAAATGGATTTTCTCTAAAAACAAGGTTTTTACAAGATCAAATTACCTTATATGAAGATCTACTAAATTTAAGGGGATTTACACCACAGTTTTGGGAAAACTACAAGTTCATGTAATTTTTGGCAATTTACACATATGTTGATTAGTTGTTGTGATGAAAGTTGTTCTGATCAAATAAAGAAAATTGTTGAGTTGATTTGTTAAAGAAAATGATACGCTTGAAAGCGTGGCCACCTCCAGTTACAGAGGAAACTCTGGCGAAATTTTTCTAAAAACCTAACACTTAGAACTATTTACACCACAAGTGTTAGAATTTTTCTTGACATGTTTTCGAAATATAAATTCCGCCATGACTTTATTTACTAAATATTCGGAGGTGGGATTTTCACGAAATTTAACGTGATAAATATATATTTTTCACACACTGTTTATGATTATTTTGTGTGAAAATACATAAATATTATTTTTAGAGTAAAAAAAAAATAATATTTACGAACGTTAACGAATCCAAATTAATACGAACGCTTTCACCATAAATATATAAGTTACATCGGTAATTATATTACCACTCGATTGTTAAAACGTAACTTACGCACTTACGGAAATATTTATGAACGCGTATGTTAACAACGTATTATTGGAGGAAAATTATGTGAAATGAAAATATAATATTTTTGAGAAAATACTTATATTTTGGAATTGGAAATATGAATATATATTAAGTGAGACTTAATGATTTAATTTGAACGCACATGTATTGAATCCCCCATCCTTGGGAAGGAGATTAACTACCAAGTATATACTGAATGTAAACACGAAATAGTTGTCTAACTATTTCCCAAAGACTTAAACTATAAAGCTAAGGCACGGCCGTCCGTCTAATAGAATTAGTACGTGTAGGTCGTCACACAGCTGCGTGAGCAGGAGATACTTGGTAGAGACGCTTCACTGTGAGTTCATGTCCCCCTTTTCTCTAACTGTTTTCAGTTTTTCTTAACTGCGGGGGTGAAATACATGTTACTATGATTACGAGTACTTTATACGCGGTATGGTTAGCATAAGGAGGTTTACTACTTAGATCATGTGAGTGGGTAGGAGCAATATGAGGCCATTAGTCCTCATGTCGGGACCGAGGGACAGGAGCGGTAGATCTATCTGGGTGTAGCGAGCCCAGCCCCAGGCCAAACTAGAAACGGACCTTGGGGTGACTTTGTCCACATACTAATGCCGTGGCGAAATCTGCTAGGTTTGAGTCTCCCTATTTGCACTTCACATATATCAGTGGCCTTGCAAACCATTGGTGATCTCAATTCCCTTATTTGCTACATACCAAGACTATTTTTATACAAACAAAGGTTTACTTACTCACTTACACATGAACTCGCTCAACATTATTGTTGATTTTTCAACTTACATGTATTTCAGAAAATTAAAGATCTGGCGCGGTATGTTATGTTTTCCCGCTGCATAAGGGTTCCAAGGTCATCCCAGTTTAGGAAATGTGACTCTTTCCTGGACAAGTCACAAATCTTAAACTGCGTTTATTTCATGTTGATGTTTATGGTTTTCAAGACAATGTTTTACGTTATGAGGTTGTAAGTCCCTAAGACAATATTATGTTACTCTGGTTTTAAAACTTAATCAAATGGATGATCTTGCATGATTTTATTTCATATAGCTTTGTTATGATTAAGCTATGGTATTAAGAAGTCACACCAAAATTAACCACGCTTCCGCAAAGCCAGGGTGTGACACTATGAGGGTCTCATCTGACAGACACTTCTTCAGATTTGACACCTGAAATACGTTGTGAACTCCACTGAGTTCTTCGGGTAGATTCAGCTTGTAGGCCACCTTGCCAATTTTCGCAATAATTTCGAAAGGTCCGACGTATCGCGGGTTGAGTTTGCCTCGTTTACCAAAATGAACCACACCTTTCCAAGGTGAGACTTTAAGTAGTACTCGATCCCCAACCTGGAACTCGAGTGGTTTCCTTCGCTTATCAGCGTAGCTTTTCTGATGGTCATGAGCTGCCGCCATTCGTTGTCGTATCTGAACAATCTTCTCTGTTGTATCTACTACAAGTTCTGGGCCAGTGATTTGACTATCTCCAACCTCTGCCCAACAAAGAGGTGATCGGCACTTCCGTCCGTACAATGCCTCGAACGGAGCAGCCTGGATACTGCTGTGGTAACTGTTGATATACGAAAACTCCACTAAAGGTAGATGCCGCTCCCAGCCGTTACCAAAGTCGATTACACATGCTCGAAGCATGTCTTCAAGAGTTTGGATGGTGCGTTCAGTCTGCCCATCCGTCTGTGGATGATATGCTGTGCTCACGTCTAGACGTGAGCCAAAGGATTTGTGCATCGCTTGCCACAAATCAGATGAAAATCGTGGGTCGCGATCAGAGATAATGGAGGTTGGCACCCCGTGCCTAGCAACCACTTCTTTCAGGTAGATGACTGCAAGTGTAGAAAAGTGTTGGTGCATACGTCTGTCGACTTCGTCTTGTATCGAGTCTTGTATTAGAATAGATAGATCAGGGCACGTAGTACGAGAAAAATGTCAAATGTGTATTGAAGGGGTATTTCGCACGAAATGACAATATGTCATTTCGTACGAAATCAACTTGGTATTTCTCATGAAATAGCCATTTCGTGTGAAGTTGATTTCGCATGAGGTGTTTCGTACGAAATAGCCAGGTCTATATATACTAGGTGTGCCTTGTCATTTGTAACTTTCCGGTTTCAGTGCCGAAGTGCTGCCGTAGTGTCTACTCGCTGTAAAACGTTGTTATATCAATCAAAAGACAGTTTAAAGTGAATTGCAAGCTGAATCACCTTGATACGTTTGTTTCCGCCTCTCGTATTGAGGAAAAACTTTTCTGAACGACTCGTTTGGTCGTGAAAACGATCCTACAAGTGGTATCAGAGCTCAGGAGGAAGAGTTCTTACTGATTCAGCTCATTATTCTGATTTCTACACCTTCTTTTCAAAATTAAACAACATTTCACGGTTAAAATGGATTGAATTTTTCACATAATAAGCAAAACATTGTTTTAACAAAGCCTTGAAAGTTTCAGACCTAAAATCGGACTAAAACCAGATTAATTGGACAAAAATCTGATCGATATGATGACGTCAGCAGTATTTCGCATGAATTGAAGATTTGATTTCGCACGAAATCCCTCAGATTCATCTATTTCGTACGAAATAACAAGTTCATTTCGTACGAAACCAGTTATTTCGCACGAAACCAGTTATTTCGCACGAAATCACTTCATTTCGCACCAAATTGGTATTTCGTTTGACTATTTCGCACGAAATCAGTTATTTCGTGTGAAAATATTTTATTTCGTATGAAAGCATCTTATTTCGTGTGAACTCATTTCATTTGAAGTTGTTTTGCAGATCATTTCGTTTGAACAGGGTATTTCGTTTGAAAAGACATTTCGTGTAAAATCTGATTTCGTTTGAAAGTGACTGTTTTGTGAAAAATTTCTCCGAAACATGGAAGAAGAGTTTTATAACGCGTTTGCTACTGCCCCGAGTACTCCTACTGCCATTGCTCAAAGCATGAACATGGAAAATGAAATAGGAACTTTGCAAAAACCCCCGAAGCTAATGGTAATTGAGGAGTATTATGGTTGGAAAGATCGTTTCGAAAACTGGGTTCAAGCAAATCATTTGAGATCTTGGGAGTGTGTTGAGAAAAAATATGTACTACCACGTACAGATTTGGGAGTTGAGAAAAAGATTTTTGAATTTACGGATAAAGAACGAGATATGTACAAAGCAGAAAAGATGATGATTAGTTTACTCCAGCAAGCTATTAAAGAAGATATATTCATTTTGCTTCAACATGATAAGACTTCACGTTCAATTTGGGAAGCACTTCGAATTAAGTTTGAGGGAAGTGAGAAGATGATCAAGAGTAAAAAGGCATTGTTAAAGAAAGAATTTGATTTATTTACAAGTTTGCCGGGAGAAGATACAAAGAAATTGATTGAAAGATATTGTCACTTAGTACGGTCAATGTCATTGTTAAATATCAACAAAGATCGTGAGGAATTGGTTGACAAATTAGCTGATGCTTTACCTCAGAAAGAATGGTGTACATTTTTGATGATATTAAAGAATACTGGAGAATATGATGGTTTGACAATTTCTCAGTTCATCGAAAAGATTGAAGGACAAGATCTTGAGCAACAAAAAATTGCTAGAATGAGTAATCCAAGTTCACAACAAGATGTTAAGATGTACTTCAAAGGGAGTGTTCAGAATGTTGAAGCAAGTCCGAAAATCCAAACTGCTTTCAGTGCAGAAAACTCATCTGGATCAATCAATCAAAGTTCAAACAACAGCAGTGGATTTTCCTCATACCCAAGTGTTAATCTGAAGGAATCAACCTCTAGTCATCAGTTTCAAAGTTCAAACAGTAGTAATGGTCAAATTTTACATTGTAACATTGCGTTGCATCTTCAGAACGGTCAAAATTTCTCTGAAGAGGTGGCTAAAAGTCATATGTCATTACTTGCTATAGTGTTGGAATCATATGAAGGATTGGTTGCAGGGAGGATCGGAAATCCTATGTTGACAAAAGAGGATTACGATCAGATCGATGCAGAGGAAATGGAACTTATGGATATCAAGTGGTGTTTAGCAAGTGTATTGAGAAGAGCTGAAAAATTCAAGATGATTACAGGAAGAGATGATTTCCTGGATGCAAATGTTTCTACTTTGGGTTTTGATAAATCTAAAGTTACTTGTTTTCGATGCAGGGATAAAGGACATTTCAAGAAGGAATGTACCAATCGAGAAGCAAGTGGAGCAAAGAATCCGTTTGGTGGTAATGATTATTATCGAAAAGACATATATCAACAAGTTGCTCATCAATCGTATCAACAAAAAAGAACCACAAACTGCACATGCTAAAATGATCGAAGAAGCAAATAAGAAAGCTTATTTTGGCATAATTGATCAAGATGATGAAAAAGTGGCAGAAGGTTTCAGTTGGGATAAATATATTCCACCTGATTCAAAAACAGTTGCGTTAATTGCTCAGATAGTTCAAGAACCAGATTTGATGAAAGAATGGATGAAAGTGTTTGCTGATGATAAGAAGAATCAAGATGAGCCTTCGAAAGACTACTTAGGCTCTGATACCAATTGTAAGTCCAGGAACACTACAATCGGATATCAAAATCACAATCAAGAGTGCGGAATACTGATGAAAGTGATAAAGAACAAGAACTTGGATCGATTGAATAAACCAAAGTGCACACGGTTTCTAGAGAACCATCTGGTACACCAAACAAAGAATTCGAAATATTCAAGAAGAACAGAAATATGAACAGCCAACCTAATAATGACCTAGGCTCACCCTGTTTATAGTTACAAAGGGTGACCTAGTTACAAGTTGGGCCAAAGCCCACAAACACACTTTTAACTAAACAAGCCCAAATCACTAATTAGCCCACATGGCTTATTCTAATATTATCTAACCCACTACAAGGCTAAGCCCAATAGCCTATAATTGTGTTTGATAAAGATAAGCGTAAACCTACCCAATTATAGGGCCTTACAATATAGATACAAAATAATGGTAACATGTAATACTATACATAAAACAGGTCCAGTTCAGATTCATACCACTTGTTTCCTACGCCACAAAGCATACAACGAGCCAGTGTGTCTTCAGACTTATCACGTTCGTCTCTCAACGAGACAACGCGTTTGACATACGATGACCGCAGTGCAACCGGAAGAATGATTGTTCGTTTCGGCCTTGGGGTTTTACCTCGGTCCTCAGGTTGCGTTACCTCGTTGTGGTCTTCATCCGTCACAACGTCGGCCAGCCTTGTTGACAAGTTCACCGCTTCAATTCCCGAAACATTGAATCTTGTCTCTGGTGTCTTTTCACTTCGTCTGCTCTATCCATCTCTACGACAAACGACGACGTCATTGGTGAAAAGGGAGAAGTGTTTTGTGTTATACCATCATTATTTTGCACGTTCGCAGGAGTGTTATCTCCGACTAACGATACACTACCTCTTCGAAGATCAATAGTTTCAGCTGCTTCAGCCACATTATCTTTTTCAACTTCAATGCTTTTATTTCCCTTTTCCGCATCATCACCCTCATTTTCTTTCTCATCTTCAACTTAAAGGTGTTTTATGATTATCTCCTTCCACTCCATTGCTTTCTGTTTCAACAGATCACTCTCGGGGAACAACATCACACATGATTTATGTTAGTGTGTTATTGATTTTTTTCACGTAGATCTCAAACTCTCTAAACAGGTTATCCAACAAATTTTATCGAACCTGTACGAAATCCCGGTTTAATAACATATCAACAGAAGTAACATATAGTGTCAAATCAAGTACGAATTATAATATGTTTACGAGCTCAAAATCCCCATCAGATGCGCCTGATGGTGATGGAGTGTTCACGTACTGTGAGATCATCGGCACACGGCATCCGCCATCCGTACCTACAAACAATGCACACGTTTGGGTGTCAGTTTGTGATAGTAAGTTGTCAACATAGTGTCTGTATATACCCAGGTGCGCATCATCATCTTCGATCTCTTCAGTACCTTCATCCATTAGCTTGTCCGTTTCCATTTCCTTTCTCCGTGTTGTTTTTTGCTTTTTGATTGGTTTTTCTCTATCTGTTGTCCTTGTGCATTTCTGTTTATCCACCCGTTCGGCACTTTGTGTCTTCAATTTTTTGGTTTCTCACCACATTTAACGTCGTCAGCTGGTTTGGTTTTTTTCTCTTCCCTTGCTTTCTTCTTCTCCTGTTGTTCTGAGTGCATCCTCTCCATATCCCCTTCCAGCTTGTTCAAAACATCATCATCGACAAGTTCAACAATAGGTGAACTTTGTGATGAATGTATCTTCTTTTCAATTCTGTATGCAATCTGCGACAATATATTGCAATATGTTTCAAAAGATTGGTAAACAGATTTAACATGTATGGTGTTATAATAAAATATGGTGTTATTCAAGTAAACAAAATAAGCTATGGTGTTATTCAGTTATTTCACAAAATAAGATATGGTGTTATTCAGTTATTTTTCCACAAAAACAAGTTATGGTGTTATTCAGTGTATTCACAAAAAACCTGTGGTGTTATTAAGTTATCTATGGTGTTATTCATTTATAGCAGAAAATATTGGTCAACAACTTAGAAGGTATGGTGTTATTTAACTAAAGATGTTATTCAAGAATTTTGTAATCTAAGATGTTGAATACGAGCAACTTACCGCTAGTAACAGCATTGGTCCTCGAAAAGCATCCTCACCACCATGCCACGCCTTTTTCATTCTGTTAAGACATGAGACCATGTACGAACACCAGTTGAAGCTTTTGATATCCACATGCGGCTGTATACATGGAATGTATCGCACGATCACCAAATTGTTCGTTGTGGTTTCACCTAGGAATGAAAAGTAGAGAATCAAGAAATTCACGACAAACAACCTTCCATGATCATGCCTATCTAATACGTAACGCATCAGTTGCAATGGCGACAATATCTTGCTATTTGTATGCTCAAACTGATTTCTGAACTCTTGAACAATATTTTTCTTTTTGTTTGCTTTCTTCTTCTCAACGAGATCTGTTGGTCCCATAGGCAGCCTGAAAACATGTTTCACCAGCTCCGATGTTATTCTACAAGACGACCGCCTCCCACATTCAAAATACATGCATCTGGGTCGCAATTTGAGAGCAACTAGTTTGCCAATGTTGTAGGAACACATGTCACCTTATAACCAAATATCGACCCAAACCCAATTTCTGTTACCGTCTGATGTTGTTCCTCACTGAGGCCGACTGCTAGTTGTATCAGATTATCGATCGACACTTTTGGCCTGATCCGTGCACCCGTGAATGGCTGATATGGCTGTGTCACTGTTTGATGCCTTCCACGAGTTGATGGTCTTTTTGCAGCCGATTTTCGTCGCTTTCCCGGTGGGGTGTCGACAAAATCGTCATCCGGGTCTCGCAGCCGATCTACATCATTTTAATATTTGTTTTAGTATACCAGTACACCACAAGATAAACACTTCAATATAATACCTGGGTTGGATGTTTTATCAATGGGCTGGTGTATAACCAGTTGGCTATCTGCTTCTCTGTGTGTTGGTGCTAGATTATATTTATGCACATTCTCCACGATGCGACTGTCATTCCCAACTGGCTCCTCTACTTCACGCATATCTGTTATGGTTTAAATCAATTGTTACCATGTCTTATATGTTAACAAATTATAATCACAAGAGCTTTTTTTTCTTGTTTACCATGTGTGTTTTTTATCGATTGCGGAACTTCTTCTGTTGTTTCTGCATTACCAGCATCATTCCTTCGAGCAGCATCATCTATTTAATACAAAGCAATTTTTATCATATAAAAAACTCATCATAAAACATACATACTCACATATGGGCTACTTAGCATACTGTAGTGTTTTTTATTTGTTTATACTTTAAACTACATTGGAAATACCTTTGTCCTCGTTATTTGATGTTTCTGAGTCACTACATACCAACGGTCTTTCAAATGTACTTTTGAATCGTGATTTGTACATTTTCCCTTTAAGCCGTTGGCTTGACCTGACTATAGAAGACATTCAAACACTATATTTAAAAGACTACATCTAATACAACTTGTCGCAACCCCCGATCCCTAATCCCAGGGAACGGGCGGCCGCGAGCCAGTTGCGGTGGTATCTCGTATTGTCTAATTTGGCAGCAGAAATTTTCATCAAGACCGTAGTTAGGAAACATTGATCAGAGTAAAATACCACATTTTCATAACATTAAACAAATGGGTTAAAACCCAAGTTCGTAGTACACACGTTTCCATAGGAATAAATCCTATTTTATTAATAAAAACATCTATTTTATTTCAGGTATTTTTATTGCCACTTTTCCAAGCCTTCAGTGCTGTCCAGCTGGCTTCTATTTGGCTTTCACAGTTTATTACCTGAAACGCGTTTTAAAAACATTTGTCAGTGGGAAATAATGGTGAGTGAATCCCAGTTTAATCAAGTTTAAATAAAATCCCATTGTACAGTATTGAGGACGATCCCGCAATTATATTTGTTATCCAAGACATCACAATTAACATCCATGGTTCTGAAGAACCCGACTTGTGGACATGTTACTCCTTGACCATGTGGTAACAAATTTTGTATACAAAACCCCAACATACTCATGATAATTGTATTCTTACAAATACTCAATCACTGTTTAATATATAATTAATTAAATGAGGTTTTGTAAAAACAGTTAACAAAAAAGCGGATCAACTCACATTGATGTCTTAGATTTTCCGTAAGGGTTTCCTGGTGACAATCTATAATTTACATAAATGGACACGCATTAGTATAATTGATGCGTGTGAAGTGTTATATATATTAGGTGTATATTTTAAGCCCTTTTTAACACTTATTTTAGCCAAGTTTTAAATTTATAAAACACGATATTTTACTAACACTAAACACACATATGGGCAAGTGCACCCATTGTGAGCGTAGTATAGCGTTGGTAAGATACCGAGGTCGTCCAAGGACACAAGAGCTTTTAGTACCGGTTTATCCTCAACGTCTAATCAAAATAAAAGTTTAGAAAAATGTTTTAAACTAAGAAAAATAAAAACCAACTAAAATGCTGAAAAATAAAAATAAAAATAAAAAAAAACAGATAGACAAGATGAATCACTTGGTTCCGACTCGTATCTAGTATAACCTTTGATTATTTCCGCACTTTTGCACATAATTAAGAGATTATCTTAGTTATTGTAGTAGGCCCCTCTTTTGAAGGTGACGTTACCCTCACCCCAGTAGTTTGAGTCAGCAAGGATACAATCCTAAAAGGGTGGATTATTGGAAGATAATGAATTAAGTTATTAATGCAGTATTGTGGTAGGCCCCGCTTTTGGCGGTGACGTTACCCTCGGCTAAGTAGTCTGAGTCAGCAGGGATACAGTCCTAAATAGCCGGGTTATAGTATTAATAGTAGTTAACTTATGAGGGGATCAAAGAGTTTGGACCCCCGCCATCCAATACCGTGAAGTATTGAAGGAGGTCCTACTAAATTTGACCCAGGTCCATTGCAGGACCTCTAAACGCTGAACAATGGCAAGACCTTTACCAAACCGTTCCCTTAACCCCCGACCAGGTAGCCAACATACCTCCATATAGACCGTGGAGATATGAATGGTGAAAATCCTTTATTTTATATAGACAGTAAAATAATGCCAAGACACCACGGACAAACGATAAGGAAAGATCACCTTCAACATAAGTAACTAGTTATTAAAGTCATTAATACAAAACCAAATAAAAAGTGCAAAAGATTAGAAATAAAAAGTATTATACTAGACACTTTGTCTTCACCAAGTGATGTAAGAGACTTAGGCAAACATGGCCTTGATTGTCAAGAACTCTTACGATCAATCTTGGATCCCGAGACGACTCACACACTCTACGATGGACAATGGATGATGGTGGTGGATGATGGTGTTGTGATGGTGGTGGGTGGTGGATGAAGTGTGAGAGAGGTGGTGTGCCAAGGGATGGTTTGAGCTTGAGCCAAGCACTCCTATTTATAGCCTGTACAGAAGCCTGGACACGGCCCCGTGTCCGCTGGACACGGCCCCGTGTCCACCCTTTTCTCTTTCTTCATTAATACAGTTTGTCTTTAGGACACTGCCCCGTGTCCACCCTTTTCTCTTTCTTCATTAATACAGTTTGTCTTTATTAGCTCCACACGCCCCCGTGTCCGCTGGGCACGGCCCCGTGCTCGTCTGACACTCTCTCTCTTCATTAATTGTAATTCACAATTACAATTAATGCGCCTGCTGTACTTTCGCCACGCCCCCGTGTTCACTGGACACGGCCCCGTGGTGGACAATAGAAGCTTCTACAGGTTTGTCTTTAGTGCCAGGGCTGTCCATCCTGAGCACTGCCCCGTGATGAGCTGGGCACGCCCCGTGCTGAGCTGGGCACGCCCCGTGCTCAGCTGGGCACAGCCCCATGCTCAACTTTCTTCATGTTTTTGCTTTGGGTGATGCTGTTGAGGGGGGTCGGGCATGCCACGTTTGTTCCTTTTCTTGTATTTATCCTAGATTTAGCTGCCTTTTTGCTTCTTTTGTTAATTTGAGCTCATTTAATCCTGAAAATACAAAAGGAAGACAAAAGCATACTTTTTCCAACATTAGTACTAAAAAAAGGTTAGTTTTATGCCACAATTGATGTAATTTACATGTTGCATTTTGCACACATCAAATACCCCCACACTTGAATCTTTGCTTGTCCTCAAGCAAAACTCTTTAATATGTGGCTTACACTCCCA
The DNA here is from genome assembly GCA_030545235.1 of Helianthus tuberosus. Lineage (NCBI taxonomy): Eukaryota > Viridiplantae > Streptophyta > Magnoliopsida > Asterales > Asteraceae > Helianthus > Helianthus tuberosus. Next base: position 90,505,305 of record CM060351.1, on the reverse strand, counting down.
AATGGAATGGGTAGAAGAGAAGGTTTTGGGCTTGCCTTGAGTGTCGGGAATCCAAGATTTTTATTAGATTTTATTTTTATGTTATTTACAATCCTATTCGTTATTATTTATTTAGAACATTACATAAGAGAAATTACTTATTTGGGCATAACATGCCTCTTTAAAATTTTATTTATATATAAGTTCACATACCTCACGGGGGATCACTCAACACTCGGCCGAAGATGTATTTTATTGAATCACTCGAGAGCGGCATGGAACTTACTCCTACCATAGGCTTGCCAAGCAATCAATCCTCATCCTTTTTAACTATACACCTTTGTAAATATCAAGAGGACTTTTGGGTGAAGGGTTAGGCTTGGGTTAAAGGTAGGTGGTTGGGTTAGTGGTTAGTGGAAAAGGCTAAAAACGTAACAAGCGTCGGTTTTCGTAAGACTTTTTTTTTATAACTCTTATTTTTGATGAAGCTATTATTCAAAAAAAGTTATTTTTGATGAACTTGTTTGTTTATTTCCTTTTGCTTCATCATCAACATCCATTTTTTTTTTGGAAGAGTCATACGAAAAACCGAGCTAGTTACTAAAACAAAGGGTTAAAAATGAAAAAGGTTTTGGTGGGTGAAAGGGTGTTTGGTTTGGGTTATGAAATGAAAAGGTTTAGGCTCAAAGGGGCTAACTAGGGGGATTTTGGGTAGGTGGTAAAACAAAAAGAAAAATAATGGTGTAGAAATAAAAAGGGTTAGTCCTAATGCCTCCATCATTTACTTACTCGGGTTTAAGTTGGTAAGGACCGGGAATGTATCGTCGTGGCAAGTTCTAGAGTTGTAAGAACCAAGCGGCTATTCACACAAGAAACGAAAAATGAGCATTTAGTTTAATGATATGTATTTGTATGCTCAATAAAGGCTCAAAACTCACTTTTGTGGAAATGGGTTTTTATGTGATCAAGTATATATAATTAAATTTTAACTAAGCTTGTCATGCCTTTTCATAATTTTCTTATGTTGGTTCTTTTTATCACGACGCTATCGGTTGTAAATTTGTAAAAATATAACCTTTTTAGAATTTGAAATTCCCAAGTTAAACCTAAACAAGTAAAAAAAAAATTTTGAAAAAATTTGGGGTGATTAGCGGTTCCAATAGAGTTTTGTGTAAGGCTTGTTATTAGGACTTGCATGATTCAAGGTTTTAGCATCCCCCCACACTTAAATTACACATTGTCCTCAATGTGTCCCAAAAATAAGTTTTTCGGTTGATTAAAATGTGTAAAAGTGGGTTAAAAACAAGATTTTATGGTACTGGGTAGCTGAACACGGGGTGGTGTTGGCTGAGCACGGCCCAGTGTCCAGACTGCCAGTACCAAAAGTAAACAGAAGGCTGGGCACGGGGGCGTGTCCACTGAGCACGGCCCCGTGTCCAGGTACCTGAACTGGGCATTTTCTACAGAACCTTGGGCACGGGGCGTGTTGGGGTGAGCACGGCCCCGTACTGAACTTGCTGTAATGAAGAAAAATCATCGGGAGGCTCTGTTTTTGTGTATGGGGTGTTGGTTCAAGCTTCCCTTATCATCCTTCACCATCCCGAGTGTGTTTTATTCCTGAAAATTAAAAACTAAACTAGAAAACATAAAGGTTAATCTAAACTAAACTACGGATAGTTCCGCGGAATGCCTCCATGGTGCGCCACGTTTATAAGGGTCCTTGGCTAGACCCTCCTTATCGGGTGGTTCTGGCTCATCTTCAATTAGGGGGTCGTCATTGCCGAATGGATATTTCATTGATCGCTCAAGATCGACACTTTTTTTGAATGCCCCTAATTGAAGAGGTAGATTGTTGTACTTCCGGTTTTTCAAAGCTTCGTGGGTTTTTACAAATGGTCGTCCCAACACTAGAGGAGCGTCATCGAGGATGACAAAGTCGGTGGGAACTACCATTTGATTTGTTTGAACCAAGACATCCTCAACTATACCGATTGATTTTATTACTTTCCGATTGGATAGAAAAATGGGTATTTGAAGTGGAGAAAAATCACTAATACTTAATTTTTCGAAAATGTAGTTAGGCATTATGTTAACACAAAGATCTTTATCAATTGTGACATTACTAATAAATGAATTTTGAAAGAAACATGGAACCGGTGTAATGTTAATTTCAAATGGGTCTTCTTTTATTAGTGAGGTTTGATCATCAGTTAACTTAACACTTACCGTTTCGTCAATTTTAGTGTTAGTGTTTAACTCTTTTTAAAACTTAGCATGAGTGGGTACTAAACAATGATTTTCAAAAGAAGGTGACAAGAGATTAATTTCTTCAAAATTAGACTCTTCTTGAATTTTAACGTTGTCGGACTCACCTTTTTCGTTGTTTAACTCATGTGTCGGTTTTTCACTTATTTGTTCTTCCATTTTTACACTTTCGGTTATCTCTTCCTTTTTTAATTCTTCTCTTGCGCGGGATTCCTCTTCCCTTGCGCGAGATTCTTTTATACAGCGATCGATAACTCTTATGTGTTCTAATATCCTATCGAATACTTCGGTTATAGAAAAAGAATCAGGATTTTCAAAGCTTGAATCCGGTTGTTCGATCCTTTGTTCCTCATAATACCCATATGAAGTAGATGGTTCACACCATTGTTCTTCATTGTAAGCATATGATGGATAAGGGTCGTAATTTTGTTCTTCATAATACTCATATGAGGTGGGTTGTTCACGCCATGGTTCCTCATAGTAAGCATACGAAGGTGGTGGCTCATATCTTGGTTCCTCAAAGTATGAGTATGAAGGCTCATACCTTGGTTCATCAAAATATGAGTATGAGGGAGGAGGTTCATACCTTTGGTCTTCATATGATGTGTATGAAGTTGATGGCTCGTACCTGGGTTACTCATAGTAGGTGTATGAATTGGATGGTTGATATGAGCGATTATTTTGAACCGATCGTGAGTTACGACAATTAGTGCAATAATTACCCCTATAATCATCCTCCTCATAGGTGTAGTTGTAACCTCCTGAGTATTGATCCATAAGAATCACTCAGCAGACCACAACCAAGTCCGGAGATCAGAAAACAAAAAGAAAAACGGAAACAGAGGCTGGACACGGCCCCGTGTTCAGTGGACACGGCCCCGTGTTCAGTGGACACGGCCCCGTGTTCAGAATCTGTATCTGGGCGTTTTAATTAAATTTACTGATTTCGTTGAGCACGGGGCGTGTTCAGTGAGCACGGCCTGTGTTCAAGCTTCTGTTACTGGGTGTTTCATGAAAAATATGCAGCAGGGCCCCGTGTTCAGCGAGCACGGCCCGTGTTCAACCTACTGTAAATGCAAAACTAAACTAAAATGCATAAAAATGTGGGCCCGTTTTGAAAAGGTTTTGAAAAACTGATTAGGTAGTCGATTTTAAGCTTTCCTAAAATCCTTGTGTCCCCGGCAACGGCGCCAAAAACTTGATGCGTGTGAAGTGTTATATATATTAGGTGTATATTTTAAGCCCTTTTTAACACTTATTTTAGCCAAGTTTTAAATTTATAAAACACGATATTTTAGTAACACTAAACACACATATGGGCAAGTGCACCCATCGTGAGCGTAGTATAGCGTTGGTAAGATACCGAGGTCGTCCAAGGACACAAGAGCTTTTAGTACCGGTTTATCCTCAACGTCTAATCAAAATAAAAGTTTAGAAAAATGTTTTAAACTAAGAAAAATAAAAACTAACTAAAATGCTGAAAAATAAAAATAAAAAAAACAGATAGACAAGGTGAATCACTTGGTTCCGACTCGTATCTAGTATAACCTTTGATTATTTCCGCACTTTTGCACATAATTAAGAGATTATCTTAGTTATTGTAGTAGGCCCCTCTTTTGAAGGTGACGTTACCCTCACCCCAGTAGTTTGAGTCAGCAAGGATACAATCCTAAAAGGGTGGATTATTGGAAGATAATGAATTAAGTTATTAATGCAGTATTGTGGTAGGCCCCGCTTTTGGCGGTGACGTTACCCTCGGCTAAGTAGTCTGAGTCAGCAGGGATACAGTCCTAAATAGCCGGGTTATAGTATTAATAGTAGTTAACTTATGAGGGGATCAAAGAGTTTGGACCCCCGCCATCCAATACCGTGAAGTATTGAAGGAGGTCCTACTAAATTTGACCCAGGTCCATTGCAGGACCTCTAAACGCTGAACAATGGCAAGACCTTTACCAAACCGTTCCCTTAACCCCCGACCAGGTAGCCAACATACCTCCATATAGACCGTGGAGATATGAATGGTGAAAATCCTTTATTTTATATAGACAGTAAAATAATGCCAAGACACCACGGACAAACGATAAGGAAAGATCACCTTCAACATAAGTAACTAGTTATTAAAGTCATTAATACAAAACCAAATAAAAAGTGCAAAAGATTAGAAATAAAAAGTATTATACTAGACACTTTGTCTTCACCAAGTGATGTAAGAGACTTAGGCAAACATGGCCTTGATTGTCAAGAACTCTTACGATCAATCTTGGATCCCGAGACGACTCACACACTCTACGATGGACAATGGATGATGGTGGTGGATGATGGTGTTGTGATGGTGGTGGGTGGTGGATGAAGTGTGAGAGAGGTGGTGTGCCAAGGGATGGTTTGAGCTTGAGCCAAGCACTCCTATTTATAGCCTGTACAGAAGCCTGGACACGGCCCCGTGTCCGCTGGACACGGCCCCGTGTCCGCTGGACACGGCCCCGTGTCCACCCTTTTCTCTTTCTTCATTAATACAGTTTGTCTTTAGGACACTGCCCCGTGTCCACCCTTTTCTCTTTCTTCATTAATACAGTTTGTCTTTATTAGCTCCACACGCCCCCGTGTCCGCTGGGCACGGCCCCGTGCTCGTCTGACACTCTCTCTCTTCGTTAATTGTAATTCTCAATTACAATTAATGCGCCTGCTGTACTTTCGCCACGCCCCCGTGTTCACTGGACACGGCCCCGTGGTGGACAATAGAAGCTTCTACAGGTTTGTCTTTAGTGCCAGGGCTGTCCATCCTGAGCACTGCCCCGTGCTGAGCTGGGCACGCCCCGTGCTGAGCTGGGCACGCCCCGTGCTGAGCTGGGCACAGCCCCATGCTCAGCTTTCTTCTTGTTTTTGCTTTGGGTGATGCTGTTGAGGGGGGTCGGGCATGCCACGTTTGTTCCTTTTCTTGTATTTATCCTAGATTTAGCTGCCTTTTTGCTTCTTTTGTTAATTTGAGCTCATTTAATCCTGAAAATACAAAAGGAAGACAAAAGCATACTTTTTCCAACATTAGTACTAAAAAAGGGTTAGTTTTATGCCACAATTGATGTAATTTACATGTTGCATTTTGCACACATCAATAATAACCCATTTTAACATTAGTAATACCCTCCCCGAGATGGCATTCCAATGACTACGTCGGGCAGAACCACGACAGCCGTTACGGAACTCTAGATCAATCGGGCAGCGTATCTAATACATATCCAGGGGTTATAATACTTACAACGGAGCAGAACCTTGCTATTTAGGGGGGTATAATACCCGTATAATAAGCCTACTATTCAGATTTTGAGAGAAAGAAACGATTTTTGAACGATTTCGACTGAGATCCGATGGCTCCTTTATATAGTTGCTGAGTCTGGTTCTCTCGCGACCCGCGTAACACAAGGGCAGGGCCTATGCGGCCCGCGTTGACTCCAGGTCAACGTGTAGCCCATCCGGATCAGCGACTAGGCTCGACATGTGTTGGGCCACGTGGCCGCACTGGGCTGCGCCACCTTTTGAGCCTCTCGCGGCCCGCATAAGAGTTATGGGTTACCTTACGCGGCCCGCCTCAACTTAAATTTTTATATTTTTCATTTATTTTTAATGCTATATTGTATTTCGGGCTCGGTTTTCACATATGGGGTGTATTTTGGGACATATTGGGATATTTTAAAATATACTAGGGTGTCGGAAAAATTATGAGGGCGTCGGTTTTATTGAGGATTGTTATATCCTCCCCACCTTGTTTTAGAGCTCGTCCTCGAGATCTACTGGAACAAGTGTGGATATTTCCTTTGCATTTCAGATTCAAGCTCCCATGTATACTCAGGTCCTCTTTTGGAGTCCCACTTCACTTTGACCAGAACCAATCTCTTATGCTTGAGATTCTTGACTTTCCTGTCTTCAATCTGTAGAGGCCTTTCTACAAACTTGAGTTGTTCATTCACCTCTATATCCTTAAGAGGTACCATTAGCGATTCATCCGCTAAGCATTTCTTGAGATTAGATACATGAAATACATCATGTATTCCTGCCATTTCCTCTGGCAGTTGTAGCTGATAGGCTACAAGTCCTATTTTTCTAATTATCTCAAAAGGTCCAACATACCTGGGACTTAGCTTTCCCCATTTGATGAATCTTACTACTCCTTTCCAAGGAGAGACCTTCAATAATACTTTGTCTCCTACTTGAAATTCCAATGGCTTGCGTCGGTTATCGGCATAGCTCTTCTGTCGATCACGCGCTGCTTTTAGTCGTTCCTTGACTTGAATAATCTTGTCGGTTGTTTCTTGTACTATCTCAGGTCCAGATAGTTGCTTTTCCCCAATTTCTGCCCAACAGACTGGGGTTCGGCACTTTCGTCCATAAAGTGCTTCGAATGGTGCAACATTGATACTTGTGTGATAACTATTATTATAAGAAAATTCTATTAAAGGTAAGTGATCGTCCCAATTACCTCTGAAATCAATTACACAAGCTCTAAGCATTTCCTCCATTGTCTGAATTGTTCTTTCGCTTTGTCCATCCGTTTGAGGATGATAAGCTGTGCTCAGATTTAACTTGGTTCCCATGGCTTTTTGGAAACTTGACAAAAAATGAGAGGTAAAGCGGCTATCTCTATTAGAAACAATTGATAAAGGAATTCCATGTAATGAAACAATTTCATTTACATATAATTTAGCTAGCTGTTCCATACTGAAAGTTTCCTTCATTGGTAGGAAGTGAGCTGACTTAGTTAGTCTATCTACAATCACCCAGATTGTATCATTTCCTTTCTTTGTTTTGGGTAATTTAGTAACAAAATCCATTGTTATTAATTCCCATTTCCACACTGGCATTTCTAACTGTTGTAACAAACCTGAGGGTTTCTGGTGTTCAGCTTTAACTTGTGAACAAGTTAAACATTTAGAAACATAGGCTGCTATGTCCTTTTTCATGCCTATCCACCAGAAATTCTTTCTTAAATCCTGGTACATTTTATCACTTCCTGGATGCATCGTATATTTAGACTTATGGGCTTCTTCTAATATATGATGACGTAGGTTTCCTAATTTAGGTATCCACATTCTCTTCATATGGAATCTCCAAATTCCATCTGTTCCTTGTTCTAATTCTTTTAGCATACCTTTTAATTTTTTCAGTATCATCCTTGATTACTGATTCTTGTGCTTTTCTGATTTGTTCATTTAAATCTACTTGTAGATTTAATTTAAGAGAACGTACCCTTTTTGGCTTTTCATGATACTTTCGGCTTAAAGCATCTGCCACTACATTTGTTTTTCCTTCATGATACTGGATATCACAATCATAGTCACTAAGCATCTCCATCCAGTGTCTTTGTCTCATATTCAACTCCTTTTGCCCGAAAACATACCTTAAACTCTTATGATCGGTGAATATGGTAAACTTACTACCATAAAGGTAATGTCTCCAAATCTTAAGGGCAAAAATTATAGCTCCTAATTCCAAGTCATGGGTTGAATAATTTTCTTCATGATTCTTAAGTTGCCTAGATGCATAAGCTATAACCTTTTGGCGTTGCATCAATACACATCCATAACCTAATTTAGAAGCGTCACAATAGACTACAAAGTCTTCAGTTCCTTCTGGTAACGCTAGTATGGGTGTATTAGTTAATCTTTGCTTAAGAATTCTAAAAGCTTCTTCTTGTTTTGGTCCCCATTCAAACTTAATGGATATACAGGTTAACTTAGTTAAAGGAATGGCTATTCTAGAGAAATCTCGAATAAATCTTCTATAATAACCGGCCAATCCTAAGAAACTTCTAACCTCAGTTGGTGACTCAGGGGTTTTCCATTTAGTAATCGCCTCGATCTTAGTTGGATCCACATGAATTCCTTCATGATTCACTAAATGTCCAAGAAACTGTACCTGCTCTAACCAAAATTCGCACTTCGAAAACTTAGCATAAAGCTTTTCCTTCCTTAATAGACTTAAAAGTACGTGTAAATGCTTTGCATATTCCTCTTTACTCTTAGAGTAAATTAGAATATCATCTATGAAAACAATTATGAATTTATCCAAGGGTGGGAGTTGGCTACAAAGTACATTTTTCCTACAAAGTGTAAAAAGTTATAAAACACCATAATGTCAACCATAAAACACACTCAAAACCCATAAGTAACATAGTGAAGATTACTAAAACACCATATTTGTGGGTTTTGTGTTGTGTTTTGGATGATAAGGCTTTGATTATTGAATGACTAACATTAGTGTGTTTTATGTTGATTATCATGTTGTGTTTTATATTCATAGTTGTACGATGGTGTGTTTGAAGTTTTTAAGGACTGTTAGGGTTTGGATATTGTGTTTTAGTGATCTTCACTATGTTATTTGTGGGTTTTGAGTGTGTGTTTTGGCTGAAATTGTGGTGTTTTAAGACTTTGTACACTTTGTAGGAAAAATAGACTTTGTAGCCGAACCCCACCCTTTATCCAAATATGGCTTACATATTCGGTTCATCATGTCCATAAATGCAGCTGGGGCATTTGTTAAACCAAATGGCATGACAGTAAATTCATAATGGCCATACCTTGTTCTAAATGCAGTTTTAGGAATGTCCTCTTCTTGTACCTTTAATTGATGATATCCTGACCTTAAATTGATTTTAGAGAAAAATCGAGCTCCTTGCAGTTGATCAAACAGATCATCGATCCTTGGTAATGGGTACCGGTTCTTGATCGTGACTTTGTTTAATTCACGGTAGTCGATGCACATACGCATCGATCTGTCCTTCTTTTTATCGAATAATATTGGCGCTCCCCATGGTGATGAGCTTGGTTGTATGAATCCTTTTTCCAACAATTCCTCTAATTGTTTCTTCAGTTCCTGCATTTCTGCGGGTGCCAATCGGTAGGGTGCTTTGGCAATTGGTGCTGTTCCTGGTAACAGATGGATTCTGAATTCAACTTCTCTATCTGGCGGTAATCCTGGTAATTCTTCTGGAAATACATTTGAGAACTGAGACACTACTGGAATGTCTTTTAGTTCTTTTCCTTTAGTGTTAGTGATTATGGAAATTAAATACACTATAGAACCTTTTCTTATATAGCTTGCAGTTTTCATCACAGAGATGAATTTCGTGGATCTAGAGGGCTTATCTCCTTTAATTGTGATCGTTTTACCTTTTGATGAATTTACTTGAATCAACTTTTGATCACATAAAATACTGGCGTTATTGGCTATTAACCAATCCATTCCTAATACAATATCAAATCCTGCCAGATTCATAGGATAAAGGTTTGCCATAAACTTTTGATTTAAAATTTCTATTCTTGCTCCCTGCAAGATTTCAGAAATCCTAACAGTTTCTCCATTTGCTGTCTCTACTAGGCATTCTTGTGGTAGTTTAGTTAATGACTGATTTAGAAGTTTGCAAAACGAAGTATTAATAAAACTTTGGTTTGCACCAGAGTCAAATAATACTTTAGCAAATACATCATTAACTAAAAACGTACCAGCTATCACGTCTGGAATCATCTTAGCTTCCTCTGCAGTTAGAACAAATGCTCTAGCATTTTTAGTGTTCCTGTTGTTCACAGCTGGAGCCAATTTTGGGCAGTTTGGCCTGATATGACCTTTCTCTCCACAGTTGAAGCACAGTCCATTACTGGATTTCCTCCTGCAATCTTTTTCCTTGTGTCCCGGCATCTTGCAGAAATTGCAAAGAGTTGAGCATTTTCCCGAATGCTTTTTCTTGCAGGCCTTGCAGAATGGTGCAGAGGTAGAACCCATATTCCTACGGTTGTAATTCCCAGAACGGAACTCCTGAGTAAGCCTTTGGGTTAGGTTTCTCCTCTGTTCTTCTTCTCTAGTACGGATTAATTCATCTGTCAAGGTATTCGCTAGTTCTACAGCTTCTTCTATAGTTTGAGGTCTAGCTGCCTTGACTACATGTCTAATCTCTCCGATTAATCCCCAGCTGTAACGGGAGATTAATACTGGTTCAGGTGATGCAAGGGTTGGTACTATTCTAGCATATTCAAAGAATGTGGTAGTATAACCCTTACTATCTACCCCGGTCATTCTTAAGTTTAGGAACTTATTTGCTATCTGTTCCTTTTCATTGGGAGGACAGAATTTTCTTTCTATCATATTCTTAAATTCCTCCCATTCCATGTTGTATACCCTATTACTTCCTCTTGATTGGAGGATAGTGTTCCACCATTCTAAGGCTGAGTTCTTAAATAGATTAGAAGAAAACATTATTTTGTCTTCTTCAATACACTTGCTTATTTTTAAAACAGCCTCAGTTTTCTCTATCCAGCGTAGTGCTGCAATGGGTCCTTCATTGCCCGAGAATTCTATTGGTTTACAGGACCAGAATTCTTTGTAAGAACAACCATAAGGCATGGTTCTTCTTCTTTTTGGAATGGGCACTTGAAGTACGGGTCCGTTGTTCACGCTGTGTTCTGGTTCGATTGGTCGCTTACTGCTATGCTTACTTTTATTATTCGCTTCTTGAATCGTTTGAATAATAAATGGCATTGCATCTATGATTCCTTGTGCCACTATATGTTGAACGGCACTATTATCCATTTGGTTTCCATTGTTATTGATGCTCGGATTCTCATTAACCACGTTAATGTTACTCTGGTTTTCATTATTCAGATTTCCTTCGTCGGCCATCTGAATTTTAAACATTTACCCCGTATTAATATCAAAAAATAATAGCTAATATAGTCAATCACATGACATGCAATTTAGCCAAAAGCGTCGATCATTGCGACTTTACTCTATTCATCTACTATGCATCTATTACACACCAGTACTGAAATAAAATTACAATACCAACTGAAATAAAATTACACTAATAGTAGTAGGCATCCGTTCACACATATATTATTTTTTTATTATTATTATTATTACTATTACCGTCTCCACCATCACATTCACGGATATGGATTTATCCAAAAATCCATATTGCGCTCGTCATACTTCCAGACGAGTCGCTCTCCCACCTGCCTCATTCGTTCACTACTTTCTAGAATTTCCTCACCAAAAGTCCTAATTCTTGTACGTTTTCTGCACTCATTGGGGGTGCAGGTTCTAGGACTGGGTTCGGAATCTGGGGTGCGGGTTCCTGGTATGGGGGTGTAGGTGCCTGGAATCGGTAAGGATCTTCTAAGATCTCCCTAATGTATTCATCGTGGAAATAGGGATCTAAAGGGTCCAAACCTAGGTAGGCTCCTACGTTCTGCATGGGTGTGTCTTCATGTATCGGGTAGCGTTGCACATAGTCCCTAACTACATCCCACCAGGGATCGTAATTTGGGTCTAGGGGGTTTGGTGCTGGTACCCTAGGGATTTCTTCTGGATTGAAGTCATGCATCTCTACTTGGTTTTCAGGGTTTTCTATCTCCATTGATTGACCAGGGATTGGTGGTTGTGGTTGGGGTGCTATTATTTGCTCCAAATTAGGGTCAGCTGCAGTGGTTGCTAGGATGTGAATATTGGCTATACCCCTATTTATCATATCCTTGGCATAGGCATCTGTCTCTCTCTTGGCTGCTGCTAGTACCCTCTGGTCTTGTAACTTTTTCATATGCTTTCTACGCTCGAGTGCCCCTCGACTGAACCATCCCCTCTTTTTATGAGGAAATGGCTCTTCTGACTGAGCCTTAAACACAAAGATTCCTTCTTCCGTATCAGCAGAGTACCCTGAGAGGGCAGGCTGAGAAGAGGAGGTGCCTTCGCTTTTAGGCGAACTAGACAATTGACGATACGCGTCAGATGGTCCTTGGTCGCTCATACTGTAAACTAACAGATAGTCAAATAACACATAATAATAAATATAGTTATGCATGTATTTCCGTAATTTATTTCCTAACACTTTACACTTTGATGTCAGCAGAACACCTCTGTGGCTGAATCATTGGCTTAGCTCTGATACCACATCCTGTCGCAACCCCCGATCCCTAATCCCAGGGAACGGGCGGCCGTGAGCCAGTTGCGGTGGTATCTCGTATTGTCTAATTTGGCAGCGGAAATTTTCATTAGGACCGTAGTTAGGAAACATTGATCTGAGTAAAATACCATATTTTCATAACATTAAACAAATGGGTTAAAACCCAAGTTCGTAGTACACACGTTTCCATAGGAATAAATCCTATTTTATTAATAAAAACATCTATTTTATTTCAGGTATTTTTATTGCCACTTTTCCAAGCCTTCAGTGCTCTCCAGCTGGCTTCTATTTGGCTTTCACAGTTTGTTACCTGAAACGTGTTTTAAAAACATTTGTCAGTAGGAAATACTGGTGAGTGAATCCCAGTTTAATCAAGTTTAAATAAAATCCCATTGTACAGTATTGAGGGCGATCCCGCAATTATATTTGTTTCCAAGACATCATAATTAACATCCATGGTACTGTCGAACCCGACTTGTGGACATGTTACTCCTTGACCAGGTGGTAACAAATTTTGTATACAAAACCCCAACATACTCATGATAATTGTATTCTTACAAATACTCAATCACTGTTTAATATATAATTAATTAAATGAGGTTTTGTAAAAACAGTTAACAAAAAAGCGGATCAACTCACATTGCTGTCTTAGATTTTCCGTAAGGGTTTCCTGGTGACAATCTATAATTTACACAAATGCACACGCGTTAGTATAATAACCCATTTTAACATTAGTAATACCCTCCCCGAGACGACATTCCAACGACTACGTCGGGCATAACCACGACAGCCGTTACGGAACCCTAGATCAATCGGGCAGCATATCTAATACGTATCCAGGGGTTATAATACTTACAACGGAGCAGAACCTTGCTATTTAGAGGGGTATAATACCCGTATAATAAGCCTACTATTCAGATTTTGAGAGAAAGAAACGATTTCGACTGAGATCCGATGGCTCCTTTATATAGTTGCTGAGTCTGGTTCTCTTGCGACCCGCGTAACACAAGGGCAAGGCCTACGCGGCCCGCGTTGACTCCAGGTCAACGTGTAGCCCATCCGGATCAGCGACTAGGCTCGACATGTGTTGGGCCGCGTGGCCGCACCGGGCCCGCCACCTTTTGAGCCTCTCGCGGCCCGCGTAAGGGTTATGGGTTACCTTACGCGGCCCGCCTCAATTTAAATTTTTATATTTTTCATTTATTTTTAATGCTATATTGTATTTCGGGCTCGGTTTTCACATATGGGGCGTATTTTGGGACATATTGGGATATTTTAAAATATATTAGCGTGTCGAAAAATTATGAGGGCGTCGGTTTTATTGAGGATTGTTATACAACTTATCCTAAATCATGTTTCAAACAACTTTAACAAAACCATGTCACAGGATGTTAGGACCCTAAATGGATATACAACAGGATGATATCACAAGTTAACAACATAACAAAAATACAGTCATCTATCAACATACTCAACAAAACAACATTTAACAAGATCATAGAACTGTTTACCATAATATAACACCATAGCTGCCAACAACAATATATATAACACCATACATACAAAAAATTCATATGTTTAAGTCAATCTATTTAAAAACACCATGCAACAATACATATAACTCCATACATACAAAAAAAATCATATATTTAACTCAATCTCTTTAAAAACACCATATAACACTATAGCTGCAAAGAACAATATGCATAACACCATACTTACAAGAAATTCATATGTTTAGCCTAATCTGTTTAAAAACACCATATAACACCACATAACAATTTGTTTTAACTCAATGTACACCATGTATAACGATATAACAACATACAACAACAAAAATAACACTAAAATTACACCCTGTCCCATATAACACCCTATCTAATAAAAACACCATGCTCAACAACAACAACCACAATCTTATAAGACAATTAACTGATAAACAAACATAAAACACCATTAACACCCTTTCTAATAAAAAACATTAACTCGTTGAACTATAAAACACCATTATAACACACCTATTTTACCAAACCCTAGGTTTAACACCATTGAACAATCGCTCAGTTCCGTTTGTTCTCAGTTAACAAAAACTATCTTAAAGAAAAAAAACACCATTATACTTCTAAAAACTCAAACAAGAACTACGAACCTTTTCGAAACTCAGATGTTGTTTTCTTGATTTTGGGTAGTTTAAGCCGTCGGCTTGTAGTGTTTTTCTGACTGGTATCATCCATCTTCTTCTTCGTCCTTCTTTAAAAATTCTCTGATGATGAACTATCGTGCTTTTTTCGTTTGTATACGAATTTGATTTTAGGGCTCATTGTCATCTATTGTAGATTAAAATCTCTGATGGAAGAACACCCTGATTTTCATGCGAAATGATCGTTACGAGAGAGATTTTAGGAGTTATTAGATACGGTTATTGATTTGAATCTGTGTGAAAGACCTATTTTACTCCTATGCAATCAAATCAGTATCAAAATACCACTATTTTAATTACAATATTGCCATCTAAATATCAACCATTAGATCAATGATCTAATGGTTTAGATTGTTTCTTACCTTTTATCTTTTGAGATGGATGGTTGAGATTAAAAGTTACTTTATCTAATATTTAATTCTTTTTGTCTTATTATGTCTTTAATATTTTATTGCCGTAAGGGTAATTTGGTCAATTTGCTATTTTTGTCTTATTTGTTATTAATATTTTAATACTTTTACTTTTTGTCTTATTTAAATCAGATTTTTGCTTTTTGCTTTTTGTCTTTATTTAAATAAGATTTTTTTTTACAAAAAAAACCAAATTTTTAATGATTTTTTTACAAATCAGATTTTTACCCCCCGGTTTTAAACTTTTTTTACACCCTAGTTTTAAAATTTTTTACTCCTCGGTTTTAAATTTTCTTTGAAGCCAAGCATTTTTTATGTTTTTTTGTAAACTATTTTTACAACCCGGTTTTAGAATTTTTTTTGCGCCTCGGTTTTACGCCGCCCTTTTTTTTACACCCCGTTTTTTACGCCATAAACTTTTTTTACGAAACAATTTTTTTACAAATTTTTTTTTACGAACAACTTTTTTTTACAAACAACTTTTTTTACGGAAAGAATTTTTTTATAGAAAGTTTTTTTACGCCGCGTTTTTACGCCCTGTTTTTTTATGCCCACGTTTTTTACGGGTTTAAATTCTTTACAAAAAAACAAAAAAAAATTACGCCAAACAAAAAAAATTACAAACATTTTTTATAATTTTTTTTTCAAAAAACAAAATTTTTTTAACGCCGAACATCTTTTTACGCCCCCGACCCCAATTTCGGGATTACGAAATTTGAGAATCGTAACAAACGAACTCACCCAAAATCGCAACTCAGTAGGTGTCTCAGATAAGTTGATCTTATCATCATCGAGTGAAAAAAATATAAAAACCAACAACAAAAATCAAAACACACCTAGGATCCTGAAAAAACGGGGTTTGGCTCAAAAGTTTTCGGAAATCGTGGCTGCAAAGTGGGGTTGGGGGTCAAAAACCTACCCTTCACCATCATTGCCGCGCTATCATCATCAATTGTCGGAAAAAAAAGTTTTGAAGTATCACTGCCAACTCAACCCATATCTTTATTTTCAACACCGGCACCGCCAAAATTGATCGAAGCAATCCAAAATCATCCTGAAATTCAACCAAATTTTAACCAAGAAATGATCGAGCCAAACTAAATCTTAATGAATTTGCAGCTAAGAAAAAGAGGTTATTTAAGCCACTAAATCATATAGGAACTTTTTATGTATGCACTGTATAACAGCATACATATAATCATCAAACACTGCAATCTTTGAAAGCTCAACAACAATAATCACATGGCACAACATCAAAAGTCAAATTGCCATAATGAGTCAAAATTTCCAAGCAAATTACTAGTACCGTTACTGTGAGTACCATATAAAATTATCATCAAATAAAACTCAAAAACTCTTACAAAAACAACAGAATTAAAAATCAAAATTTTTATTTGCTCGAACTCCAACCAAAACTCAGTTTCATAACTAGTAATTAAGAGATATTTATTAAAAACCAAAATTTTTATTTGCTCGAACTCAAACCTGCATCGTCGTAAACGGCACAACCGAGCCCAACTCCACCCCATCCAGCTTCACCGGCTCAGCCACCGCCTTCCCTGGCTCAACCACCGTCAGTGGCGAGTTCATCAAATCCAGACTTTGATATCTGTGTTTAGTTGCTTTATCGAGAGATGAGAGAGAGAGAGAAAAACCAGTCACAAAAAACCACCACCGCTGGAACTTTGACATCCGTGTCGGCGGCGAGTTCATCAACTTCGGTGCCGGTAACACCAACAAATCCGGTTCATCAAACTCTGACTTTAATGGGACTTTGATTGGAAAGGGTAGTTGTGGGTGGCGGAGATGGGGGACAGGAAAGGGAGGCCGATGGTTTGTATGTGTGTGTGTCTCTCTCTCTTTACAACCCAACCCCACTGCCGTCCATCACCCACCGTTGAACCCCCCACCCTGAAACCACAAGAAACCACCGTCGTCTTCGAGCAGGTGGTGGTTTTGCTGCGTTAATGGCGAGAGGCTCCTCTCAATTATCTTCGAGCAGGTGGTGGCGGTTGAACAAAGGTGTTCAACGGTGTGATTTTGAAGAGAGAAAGAGAGGATCAAAACTCAGAGGACTTTGTAATATGAGAGAAAAAGAAGAGATCTTTGATGTTTTGAATGAAAGAGAGAGAAAGAGGTCTGATATATATCAGATGGCTAAATTACAAAATTACCCCTTAAGTATCCACACATGCTTAATTACGTGTCAAGTTCTGATTGGTTAATATTGGTTCTCGCAACTGGATGTGGTTTTCATTTGAACCGATCCACACACACACACACACACACACACACTAGTAGGATACCCGCGTGATGCGGCGGCGATGGCGATTTACAATACGATACTCATTTACCGTTAGTTTATCAGCCGTCTCGTGATATATTGTATAGTACTTAAGTTAGTTTTGTTATCTGTTTAATATATTACAACTCATTTAAGTTAACTTATCAATCCCTATGTACTACATCGGACGTGCATATATATTCTTATGTAAATTTGAAACAAACAAATATACAGCAGCAGGTTGAATGTCTCGGCTGTTGCATTCGTTTTTTTGCAGTTGTTGCTGCTGGTGGTGTTGTTGCTCGTTGTTGTGGGCCCATGTCAAATTTTAAGACATGGTTCATGGTGAGGTTGCTTAAACCGGGGGATTATAATATGGGTATTGCACCCACATAAGGTCTCGCAAAGCTATCTTGGTATTGTCTACTGGTCAGTGTATGCTTCATTTGAATACTATCGCCTCTGGAAACCTAATATTAACAAAACAAAAAAACACAAACCCTTTTTAGTTCTTTAAACTACTTTCAAGGTAATAACTCTTTTACTGAGGAGCTGATGGGTTTATGTAAACATCAGATCTGATAACACCTTTATACCAGTTGTCCAAAGACATTGGGATCTTAGTCAAATGGTTGTTCTGGTTAACATAATGAAGTCCAAACGAACTGTATACCCATAATTCCATTCCCAGTTATCAAGTAACTTCCAACATATTATTCTATCCCACTTCATTCATTAGACCATAGCTGATGAATGACACTGTAGAAGTTTGTTTGAATAAATTGCAACATAATGAACCCGAATAAGATAACTAGTTGCTTAAAGCTAGGGGTATCTAGGTAATTTTACATGTGTCTCAACATTCAGTTTTCTTACAGGAACTCCTTACTTAAGTACCCAATTTCGGTTATTTTGACCATAGATAATTAAGAATTATATTCATAGCAGTTTTTCCAACAAAAGAATTGATCAGTTTAAAGTGCAGAGACAAAAATCTATCTACTTACTAGGCTCGGGCTGCTAAAGTCGATGATGTTTTGATTAAGATGATGCATAGCGTGATAAGACAGGTAGCAAGAACAATCTTTCTTACTACACTGCTCTTCTTCACTGGATCCACAAAATTCATGCCTAAAAACACAACAAAGAATATAGCTTCATATCAGTTTATCGAACAAAAGAGTTGATCAGCTTAAAGTGCAGAGACAAAAATCTATCTACTTACTAGGCTCGGGTTGCTAAAGTCAGTGATGTTTCGATTAAGATGATGCGTAGCTTGATAAGACAGATAGCAAGAATAATCTTTCTTACTACACTACTCTTCTTCACTGGATCCACAAAATTCATGCCTAAAAACACAACAAAGAATATAGCTTCAAAACTGATAATATTAGGTTAGAAAGTAATCAAAATTCAAAAGAAGAAATGCAAAAAATGAGAAAAATTATCATTTGGAAGGCCAGCCTACATTAGGATTTCTTATTAATTCAACACCGACTACCGTTGACCGTGACCCGAATACTCCGTTTCTACAGTTGACCGGTTCTAACCTTCCGTTAACCGTGACCTGATTTCACCAATAAACTCCCAATAGCCCCTTGTTACCATCAGCCATGGGTATAATAGCAAAATCATGTTTGTGAAGTGAATGCAAGATTGAAGCACAAGATTGAGCCAAATAGTGGTATTTTGTTGCACATGTTCCAGTGACACAACATAAAGATTCTTTTACATCAGTATCTTTCATCAGTGTTGGATTCTCAAACATAGAAAGTGAATTTCTACAACACCCAAAACATGTATTATTATTCTCAAAGGACACCTGTGGTCCTGTGTTGGTTCAGACCCTTTGCAAACACACCACACCAACTCACGTACAAAATAAAGAATAAATAGAGATTGCTGATTTTATAAAGAATAAAAAGGAAATGAATGAAAAGCAATACTGTTGGTTACTTTATAACTATTTCAACAAGAAAGACACATGCTACCACTTATTCAATAGGAAACTTCCTAAAGAATCATGAGACTCCAACTACAACCCAAACGTTCACTTTGACTAACTTATTCAAACTTAATTTAATAAATAAACCACTAAAAAAACCAGCTGACCCGTAACCCATGAACTGTACCCGTCGACCCGTCATGTCAATATTATCCAACACACTTGTTCAACGTATTAGATCATGTTAGCAAGGAAAGAATAATAACCAAAAGACACTCAAACTCAAAAAATAAGAATATTGCATACCTTATCGGGTGGACCAACATGTGCTCGTTTCACCAAGTGCTCCAAATCAGCGATTTGCTATTCCACTCTAGGACCACCTGGAGGTGTCCGTGGATGCTTCAGGAATGCAGCTATACATGTGAGAAGAAAATATCAGGCCGTAGATATGATGCATTTTATAAAATCTACTCATGGAATGACAAAAGTTGTACTGAAATCTGAAGCAAACACCAACCTGCAATTGGAGGAGGCTACACAAGGCCAGGAGGTCCAGCTGCAAGACACATTTACCCAAATATACTACAAGTAAAATGCCCCTAGATTAATTTTTTTTTGAAACAATTCATGACAATCAGTAAGGTCAATATAAGCATGTCTGTTTTTGAAGACTTCACATTTTAACAGTTGTGTATGTTACCGAATTATCTCAGGGAAGAACACAAAATTTGTTCTTGCCTGTATCAACCTTGTAATAATATATGATTAAAATACCCAAAAAGTTGTCAATTTGAATGTATCATGTTATAGCTGTTAATTTTTTATTCCATATATTTAATATAATTTCTACAGATTGAACACTTTTCATACCCAAAAGAAAATGGTGCAACGCATGAACCCATTCCAACCCAGCTTATAAAGTGACTCATGTTAACCCAAACATGTTTGACCCATTACCCAACCTGATCAACCTACTTATCTTATCACCTTTAAAAATTACGTACTTGGTCAGAGAAGGAATACGGCATGTCCTGTCCACGCTTGTTGGTGGCTTCCTCTATGAGTGATGATAGGTTAAATGTCCATCAATCTGCACTTTTGAAGCTGCAAACAAGATCAATAGTAGAAAACATATGTTAGGATTAGAGAAAATCTGCAAGTTTATCACCAACCCAATAATCTAAACCAACAAACTTCCACTTTTGGAATCAAATACATATAAAGCAGTGTTATTAAACCCGAAGTGGTTAAACCAGAAACCAGCTGGCTCACTAGTTTTTTTGTTTCAACTGAACTGGGATACGACAAACCAGATGGTTTTTTTGAACAAACAGGGCCTCAAATGATTTTGTTTAAACCAAGCGGCCCTCAAATGAATGAAGCAATAGGCAACGTGAGATCAATCCACAATTAGAAACAGAGAAATTAAAAGCAAAGCAAGCATGTTTCAAACACGACAACTGGGAATTTTGAAAACTTTGTAACTTGCCAACTGTTCTGCAACTTATTTTTGAATGAACATTATTAATATTAAAATAATTAAGAGTATAAGTTCATAGAAAAAATATAGTTGCTTGCATATGCACATATTATATATACTTCAGATGTTTGTCAGTTGCATACATACACACATATTTACTCAAAGTAAAACATGTGAGACGCATTACCTTGCAAGTAATATGTGTAGTTTCTTTTATTCAAAGCACACTTAATGAATCAAGTATATATGTTATTTCGCTCGAGCAACAACCAGATGATCACGGTCATTATACAGATGGTCTTTAACAAAACATCGTCTGCCACGTAGCCACAACCAACCATTGCTGAGCAACGCTTGGCATAGAACATTCATCACTTTTCTGTCCTACCACACACCTATATGCATCATCATCAATGAACAAAACAATTCGTTAAATCAAGAAATTAATCAATGACCAAAGGTCAGATCCGCATAGTTATTTAACATAAATACCTAGGATAACAAGAAACTCGATTGTGGGATTTGGAAAGGGGTATGAAGAACCAGACTTGGGAGGGGTAACAAGTACACCATAGACCAGATGTTTAAGCCCGCAGGAGCCTACCACATATCTTCAGTCTATCATTATTTCACGGAAACAATCATTAAATCATAAAACCTTAATTCATAAAATGTCTCAAATTAGTAAAAACCCCAAAATTCAATCTGATTTCATTAGAAAATCTCAAATTCAAAAACTCAAACCAATGCAATCACTTCACCTTAGTCAAACAATGACTATTCATTAAAATTCACTATAGTCAATCTCATAATATTAAAATTCACCGTTATTTCTATCATTTTTTTAATTAGAAGAGAATAGCCATATGCAACAACAATTGGCCATTTCACATAGAAACAAAAAGTAAAAAAAACCTTAACAAGAATCGAATAGCGTTGAGCAGCACCATGCCAGTGATCTTTCCACATAAAATCTAGAGTTATGACCAGATCTACCTAAAGATAGAACCGAATGTTAATTTGCTGCATTTAAGAGACTTGAACTGAAAACAAAAAGTTACCTTTGAAAACAGTTCTGGTGATCGGACTTAGTGTAGCAGACAATATGATTGATGGGAAAAACCCTAAGTATTGCTTCACCACTTTCAATTTTTTGAAAAGCAGTCGCATGAAAACCCTAATTCCCACATAGAAAGGTCCAGCCACCAATCCTTGTTTCTTCTCCACATAGAAATCCTAACTTCCAAAATGTAGATACATGAAGACGTACAACAATCGATTCGTAGTAGTTGTGTTAAACTGAAAGAACACACACCTTTCCATCATATTTTTCTCCACATAGAAACCATAATTCCCACATAGAAAGTTCAAGCCACTAATCATGCGTTTCTTCTCCACATAGCCACCAATCCTGCGTACAACAATGGATTCGTATAAGTTGTATTAAACTGAGTTGGAACACATTACCTGGAATAATATCTGAGCGAATCCACTAAAACTGAAGATTTCGAGAGGTAAAACTCAGTTGATCTGGTGTCGTATAAAGAGATATTCATTGATCTGGTGTCATTGTGAAAGCCAGATCTTGAATCGCTTGGTAGAAACCCTAGATCTCGTTTGGGATAGAAAGAAGGGAGATGGGGTGGATAAATTGTACTGAGAAACCCTAAATCTGATTTATATACCCTGTGTTTTTTTAATCCATTTGAAGTTTTGTTAATTGAACAATTGTACACTATACTTTAAAAGCTTGTACTTTTTAAGTAAGTGGCAAATGACCAAAGTTGCCCTTCGAATATGCATATAATATATAGTATGTATGTGTGTATATATAATATATATATATATATCATATACAAAATTTAAAAATTATGGAACTTGGCTCTAGGACACCACCCACCTTGCCCCTTCCCAGGGCTGACCCTACTAATACATTAGATGTTTGTAACATCCAGTTTCTTGTATGATCAGTAATGTCTGCTTTGTTCACAAGGAGCTCACATATTGTTTTGTTTGCCCGAGTGGAGACTATAGGAAGTCACCCATTCTAGTACAACTCTCACTTGAACACACTTAACTGTGTAATTCTTTTCTCATCAATAATCATTGTATTCAAAATAAGTTGGTGATATTTTGGGTATGGTATTTTTTTTTTAATCAAATATTTTTATTGTCTTCAACAGATGTGGAATTTGGCTAAAGTGATAAACATTAACCAACAATAAGAAAGGGTAATCTCAATACGTAGACATCATCACAATTATAAACATATTATATGTTTGTGGTGTGTGAAAATTTCAACAAAATGAATTATATCAATAGACAATCATATCAACGTCTTGAAGAATCCACTAGCGGCTTCCCTGATATAAAATGCCTGACCAGTGCAAGAGCCCTCTTTGGTTGGTAACTTGGAACCTGGTGACCTGCCTCTCGAACAGTCACTAATGTTATATCTCCCTTATAAACTTGTGCAAAGCCAGCCGCCTGTGATTGTTTATTCAATTTTAAATACATTTGTAATTCATCAATTTGTGGTTCTTATAGTTTACAACATTAATATTACTATGTTACCTCTCTTTCATGAAACCATGGATGCCATTTGGTTTTTATAGGAAGCTTCATGGAACTAATGGATAACTTGGTTGACGTGATTGGTACTCTTGCATCAGTGTCTCCACTACAACACAAGAGATGAAAGAATTACAATTACTCACTAAGAGCATTTTGTGTTAGAATCCTAACACATTTGCTCATGAAAATGAAGACGGAAGAGAGAAGTTATTGTAAAATTTACCTAAATACCCAAATGCGAAGCTTAAGCTTCATGAATTCCTTAAGGAGTGGAATAACTGTTAAGGGGCTATCTGTCCAAGCTGTAAGGATTCCACTGCATGATTTTGACAACAATCTTTATAGTTTAAAAGCAATCATTTAGTGAACTTTTTTTCACTTTAAGTGACTCTTAGTGTTTTCATGACTGTACCGGACCAGGAACCAGACAACTTGCCAGTCCAGTTATCCTGTTTGAACTGTCCCCATTTGAACCAACTAGTTACTAGTTAGATCGGTGAACCAAACCAAGTTGTTAGACCGAATTTTGATTTTCTATTTTTACGTTTTTTTTGATTTATTTAATACTTCAACCTCCATATTTTTAGTTATTCTAGTCTTCGTACTTTATTTGAATTACAAATTTACATAAATATATAAAGTATCATAATTTGATTTAATTTATATATAATTTTACTATTATATGTGACGGGATATGATTTTTTTATCCGGTTCGAATGAACCGACCGTTCTGACTAATGGACTGGTGAGACGGCTGGTTCCCTATCGAGTTGGATCTAGATACATTGGTCATGACTCTAGTTTATACACAAACCTGCATGCTTCCCAATCATGATCGAGCTTTGTTACATTGGCATGGAGGGCCTCTTGAACATCTTGACGGTTCATATACGCAGACGTGTAATATTCGCTACAAGGATCAAAATTCTGCCACTATATCCACCGACCATAAATAGAAATAATGCATTGATAAATACTAAAATCCATATTGATGTCTCCTTGACTAATAAAAATGTAATAAAAAACAATGGTACCACTTGTTTGCAATAATAGATAATTAGTGTCCATACCGATGTCTTCTTAGGATTTGTAGTAAGATTGCCATCAAAGCATAAAGGGGCATAGATGTTGTAGACGTCGATAGCTTCAGTGTTGTATCCAACATCTTTTGCACCGTCAATGCACATATCCGTTTGCGTGACTGCATTTGGTGAAAAGTTGCAATATTTTTGGATTGCAAAAGCAGTTTCATCTGATATTATAGCGTGCGAACCAAGGTAATCGAACATCCCTATCAAATCTGTCTCATCATTGATTACTGCGTTCCCAATCTGCAAACATACACATAATAATACAAGCAACATAAATTGTGTAACTCATAGGTGCCTTTGGCAGTGTCTTATAATATATATGTAGAGGTTATATTATTGTAATGTGAGATATGGATATAATATGTATTATTACATTTCTATCTTTTCATATACAAACAAGGTACATCATAAGCTATATACAAATGAAATAGCTAGTTTATTAAACTAATGGATCAATATACTTAATTGAAAAAAAATTTGGGTAACTACTTTGAATAACTAATTGCATCGACTAATCCTAAATATGTATTTTAACATTTTCATGCAAATCAAATGTTGGCAAAAAACATAAAACTTAGCCCGAAGTGTGTCACAACAAGTATAAGATACTCCTTCATAATATAAATTTTTAAACAACTATACAACAGTTGGCACACATCGAACTCTTATGAGTATATGACAATGCAAACCGTATCTCGAACTAAGTGCAAATCAATTTGCAAGGTGTTTAATATTTTGATGAATAACCTGATGAGCTGGTAAATGTAAGATACCAATAGTATTACACTATAAAGTAGGTGGACTAGACAGAGATGAGCACAACTCGTGAAACACAAACAATACCAAAAGATATTTTGCAGCCTTATACGCTAAGGCAGGATACCCAACCTCGATAACTGGCCCAACAAACGTTTGTTGTTTCTCAAAACTACAACAAATAAGTTGGGTCCAAGTAACACATAGTATCATGTATATAACGTCGATCATCCGACTTCTACCGTATAAGCATTGACAAAAGCTTGTGAAAAAAGACTAGAAGATCATAGCATAGTCAAAATATGAGCACTAGTTTCCGGAAGATATTACAAAATATGCTTGACTACAACCAAGTGTCTGATATTGCATTGGAAACTAATAAATCTTATGACAACATAGATGACAAGATACCGAAGGGAACTGACACTATTGAGATATGTTAAAGGATCATCAATTGTACATAAGGATATTGTGACAGTTGATGTCCAGGAGATAGCGCAGAATGCAAATGCTTACACTCGCTAAGGCTAATGTGTTGCACGATATAACTAGTAAGCATTGTTTGAATGTCCAATATATAACTTAGAGAAACCACGTCTTTGAATGCAAATTGACAATGCAACAATGTAATCAAATCTAAAACAAATTCTATGGAATTCCTACTATGATAATGTCATCAACGTAGAAAAAAGGTGTTCAACGTAATAGAATCTAAAATATAATCCAATAGAGATTTAGTCGATACATGTTAAGAAAACCTAACATTTGTAGGGCACAAGAGAGCCTAGAAGTGTTGTGTATGTGGGGGAACAAACAGTTTGTCAGTTGCTTGTTTTTACCTAAACCAACCAAACTAATATTGAAACAACAAAAGGTTCAGGGTAGTAATCCACCAAAGGCAAATGTTACTCTTGCCAGGCTTAATGGGTTAGTAGTAATAAAAGTTCTTAATGATACACAATCAATAGAAACAATAGAAACCAAAGGTACCTGTCAACACTCAAAAGACACAAAATGATGCTAAATGTCCTAAAAAGGCAAAGAAAGAAAAATATGATAGCAGATATGCTATTAGCTGGAAAACCCATTCCAACTAACAAACCATCAACAAATCTTTTTTCATACTGATAAACTAGACTTGTTAGACTTGGGTGTTTCCAACTAACTAGTGTGTTACTTGTACATGTAGGGAGGTGCCCAATTATGACAACATCTGGTACTTAGACAATGGATGCTTTAGGCAGATGTCATAAAATAAAACACTTCCAAGTGCGTTAGCCTTGTAGAGAGGCTCATGTATTCTTTATAGATAAAACACAAGGGCAAATAATTGGTACATGGAACTTATCTTGAATTGACATATGTTTTCATGACCTATGCTTTGTTCCAAAACTTAAATATATTTCTAAGTTTTCTTCCTAAATTTAAATATATTTTTAAGTTTTCTTCCAAAGTTTAAATATATTTTTAAGTATCTCTTAGATATGTAATAATTACTTCAAGTTCTTTTCACAAAGGAACATAGTGATATGTTATAATGATTAGAGCTTGCTCTAGTTAATAGAAAGGCCAACATGTATGTATAAGACATGAGAGATTAAAATTCATAGGGAAGTTAGTTATTTCTATTACTAGAAACCCATTAATGAGGCATATTTATGGGAAAAAAGATTAACTCATGTTAACCTCAAGACAATTTATATACTGGAAAAGATGGAATGAATTTATGTACTCCTTGCATGTTGAGTAAAAAACATGAGTCATTAAAGGCTAAGGAGGGGAAATGCAGTACTTATCTTTTACACATTTTCCACATTGACCTATTTGGACACATTAGTGAAGTGAGTGTACTTAGGAAAAAGTATTGTCTTTGTTGTTGATGATTTTTTAGGTTTTAATGGACCTTCTTTCTAGCTCTATATGATGATAATGCAGAGACCTTGATGATATTTATTAACAACATAAAGAGGCAAAATGACCACAAGCTAAAGGTTATTAGTAGTGATCAAGACACATATATCAAAATCTGATTCTTTTTTATGTGGTTAAAGGAACCTTTAGGAAACATAGTCCCCTAAAACTCATCAACATCATGGAGTTGCATAGAAAGGGAATATAACTTCCATCTATGTTGCAAGAACCATGTTAGTTGATGCTAAGATCCTTATAACCTTCTAGGTAGTGGTTATCGTCACATCATGCTTTATCCATATCATAGCACTTATTTTCCAAGGTAATGGCGTAAGACCTTCGAGCCGAGGGTCTCATTGGAAGCAGCCTCTCTATTCCTACGGGGTAGAGGTAAGGTTGTCTACATCTCACCCTCCTCAGACCCTACCTTAGCTTTGCTATTGGTGGGATATACTGAGTATGATGATGATGATGATGAATGGCGTAAGACCTTATTAGGTATTGCATGGTGAGAATCCCTAACTTGGATTCCTTGAGCCTTTTAAATATCCTTGCTTCATTCTTAATACCAAGAGGTACCTCTCTAAGTTTTCTTAAAAAAACTATTGAGTGGATTTTGTTATACCCCACCTCCATATTAAGATTATAGGGTATTTAACAAGAGAAACAAATTGATTTAAAACTTGACATATGTGAATTTCAATAAGTCTAGAGCATCAACATGCCTAGGGATAACACCTATCTTAATTCCAAACTCTCTTTTTAATCTTGATATTAGACTCATTCCAACTAATAGATTTGATATAATGGTGTTGCATGTACTAAAAGCCACAAGTAACATGATGTTGAGTATCCTACTCTAAACAATGACACTTCGTATATGCCATTGAAATGGTAGAATATGTTTCTAACATTGAATCATGTGTAGAAAGAGAACGTTATTGATAAAGGCTTAACTAAACATTGCTAGAGGTTCTTAGTAGTACACCAGCAGTAGATACACTTCCTAACATGTTTGATGCGCACATTGAAGAGGCTTTAACTCAAGAAGATATTCACATCTTCAATCCTCAGGTGAAAGACCATCAACATAAAAAAAGGTTCATACTAATACATCAACAACAAAGACACATCTAACATGTTTAATGCATATGTTGAAGAGCCTATAACACCCTCACACCCGTCCTCCTTATTCTTCCATTTCATCTACTACCACTACTCAGCACTTTATATAAAAAATCATGAACAAAGCAATGTAATTGCTGATCCTAGTGTTAGAGTTCAAAAAACTAAAGGTGATGCTAACTTTTGTTTGTGTTATTGTACGTTACTGTTTTAATTATCACGTGGAGCCTATGAAGGTACCTGAAGTAATGAAAGAAAACAATTGGATCGTTACCATGAAAGAATAGTTCATAATAGAAAGGAACTTGTGTCGCTTGCCTCCTGGTAAGGGTCCATTATATACAAAATGGGTTTATGGATATAAAAAAGACGAGAACAGGCTTGTAGTTAGAAATAAGGCAATACTTGTTGCTCAAAGGTATTGCCAAGAAGAAGGGATAGATTCTAATGAGAGCTTTACACGTCATGCCTATTAGAGGCCATTATATTTTCCTATGATTTGTAGCATGCAAAGGCTTTAGAGTCATTCAAACATAAGTTACATTCCTTAATGGTAAGTTGTAGGAAGAAGTGTATGTTTTTCGACTACTAGGCTTTGAGCACCCACATCTTGATTATATCTACGAGCTTGAAAAAAGTCTGTTATGGAGTTAAGTAAGGTCATATATCATTGTAAGACACATTATCTAAGTTTCTAGGGGAACTACATATAAGACGTTTTTTTCTAAAGCCTATAAAGGGGAGATATCCTGCTAATTTAATTCTATCTTGTTGATATTAGTTTTGGGTTTACTAACATAAACTTTTTCATGAATTTCAAGATCTGATGCATTAAAATTTTGGGATAAACTAATGGGTGAGTTGAGCGTTTTCTTAGGTCTTTACATTAAACATACTAAAGAAGGTATTTATATTACCCAAGCTAAACATATCAATGGTCTTCTTAGAAGGATTGAATTTAATTGATGTGAACCTATGGATTTAATTGATGTGAATCTACAAATACACCTAAGAGCGTTTTTCTCTAAATACTGGACTAGCAGCTTTATAGGGGTATGATAGGTTCTTTAATTTACTTCTTTGCTAGCACATCTAATATAATATTTTATAACTTACTAGTGTGTTATTTTTCAAGCAAACCCCAAAATGTTACAATCATTTGTTGTCAAGAGTACCTTTCAAAAAAAAAATTTGTTGTCAAGAGTGTCCTTAGATATCGAAATAGAATAGTTAATTTAGGCCATTGTTTCCAAGAATCCCTCTTTTGATTAAATTACTTTTAAGATAGTGTTATAGCGGATGTGAACTCAACATAAAGTATACACAATAAGGTGTTATTTTCTTGAAGAGATACTTGTCTCATGAGATAGTAAAAGGCAAACAAATGTCTCTTAACTTTGAAGCTGAGTTAAAAGAAGGTGTTATGTTCTTGAAGGGATACTTGCTTATTACAATTAATATTGTGCAAAAATCTCTGGATTCACAACCAGTTAAAAGACTATGGAGTAGAGTTTTAGAAGACTCGCATCATAGGGGAAAACACAAGTGCCATCTCCAACATCAAGAACCTAATTCATCACTATAAGACCAAGCACATAGCCATATCATGTATCACCTTCTTAGTGATGTTCCTAAACAAGGTAGGATAGAATACCAATACATTCCTACTAATGACTAGTTAACTATGTATGATTCCTGTAATCTAAGGCCAAGGGCATTACCATAAACTTATTTTTTTACTTATGATATTAGCAGGACTAGTATTTACTTATTATCAAAAACTAGATTTTAGTAACATGTTACTACTAATACCCAAGAGTTTCTTTATCCAAAAGAACATGTTCATACTAAGGGTATCCGGGGCACACTCGGGGAGTGGGTTCGGTGACCACTTTCCCCGATCGGGAACACCGCCGCCATCACCGCGGGGACCCGATTCGGGGGGTGGTTTCGGTGGTTGTTCACCGCTTTGAATTGGGCACATGGATCGAGGAACGGCTCTTTTGAACGGTCATAAAACAAAAAAAAATTCACTTTTTATACAAATATAAATAACCACACCCACTTATTTTTACACTCTCGTCAAACCACACCACAACTTTACTTATTTTTTATACTCTCAAACCACACCCACTTCACAAATTTTTTATACTCTCAAACCACACCCACTTCAAACCGAGCAATGGAGAACCAACCCCGCGAAGCCAAGAAAAAAACTAAGGGACGAGGCAAGCAACCGTCTCGTGGTGGTTCGAGCGGTGCAAGTGCACAATCACAACCCCCTTTCGGATATACTCCACAACCCCCGTTTTTTTTTTCCAACAACCTTCACACCCCTCCTTTTACAACACCCAAGCAACCAACCTTCAACCCAATTTCGGCTATGGTTTTCAAAATTTGTTATCAATGGATGCTCCTCCTCAATCCCCCGCCTTCGACCCATATGGTTTTCGTTCCCCACAAGTTCCATCGGTCCAAGCAAATGTTGAACGTCCTCTACCTATTTACGACGACGAGGACGATGAGGTAGTGCCCGAAACTCAAAATTTAGGCGACGAGGACGATGAATATAATGTGGATGAAGACGCGGGCAACGAAGAAGATGACACTCGGGATAAAAAGGGAAAAATGACGAGCGAAAAATGGACAAAGGTCCAAGAAGAGGCGTTGGCGAAGGCGTGGGTACATTGCTCTACCAACAAAAAGAAGGGCAATCAACAAAACCGCGATAGTTTTTGGCGTAAGATTTTAAATCATTTTAACGCCACCCTCGGTGGAAGTAACCGGACCGTGCATCAAGTACGGTCTAAATGGGGCCCGATGCACACGAAAATAAACTTTTTCAACGGCCTATACCAACAAGCGGTAAAAATTATATTTTTTAACATTGTATATTTTTTTAATTTTCTTTACTAAGTTCATATTTTTTTAACACTTATTATTTTATAATATGTAGGATCGCACACGAGGAAGCGGAGTCAAGGATCTCGACGTGATGAAAGTCGCTTTAACAGAATTTAAAGAGAGATTTCCGAACGGTTTTCAACATGTCGAGGCATGGGAGGTCCTTCGAAAACACGACAAATGGGCCCAAGTCCCATTGTTGGGTGAGGAAGGGGAAGGTTCGGGACATAAAAGAAAGCCCGTTGAGGTGGACCCTTCCATACCCGATATGAACGAAAACCCCTCGCCACAAAGAGCACAACGGCGAGACAAGCGTCAAGCGACATCGTCCGAGGGAAGCTCGGCCGAGTTGGCGGAACAATTCAAAGAGTACACCGCCATGAAAGAAAAGAAGCACGCGATTGAATTGGAGGCGATTGAATTGAGGAAGAAAAGAGAGTCGCAGGCTCTCGAGCTCATATCGGAACAACGCGAGACGATGAAAAACTACAATTACGATCGAGATATGGAAACATTCATCAAGCCGCACGAGGATGCTCCGCCAAATATGTTGCCGTTCATCCTCGCCCGAAAACGCGACATCGCTAACAAGTACGGGTGGCCGTGCGATTTCTAAAATTATTATTTTCTAGTTTTAATGTAATTTTTATTTTCTAGTTTGAATGTAATTTTAATTTTCTAGTTTGAATTTAATTTTTATTTTTCTAGGTTGTTTTTTTTTAATTTAATGAAATGTCTTTTATTTAATTTTTATTTTTATTAATATTTTTTTAATTTATAAACATGCATAATTTTACAACAAATAAAAAAAAACCCAAGTCCCCTAAGAGGGGAGTGCCGCAATCAAAATGGGGTGTTGGGGGAGTTTAAGAGGGGAGTTGACGTGACACTATCTGATTGGTGGTGCGTAAGAGAGGGGACTCCCCTCTTAGGGGAGTGCCCCTCTCACCCTAATATTGAAGTATTTTGTGATGTTAAACTATTATGGCAGGTACCAACTTTTACTTCCTACAATTCAAGACCACTGACAACAACTTTTCTACCGGTATGGTAATATTTTATATAAAAAAAAGTGAACAAACTTGACAAAAGGGATAACATTATTTATTGGACCTTAAAACTCTTTTTGAATAGGTTTTAAAGGATTGACAAAAAAAATACTATCCCCCTATTCAAAAGGATTGACAAAAAAATACTATCCCAAAAAATGGGGTCGAATAAACGTGAAATGATGCCATTTAGCTCTCTTCCATATGGAAGTGTTTTTTTCTGCCTTTCAAAATACTCTTTTAACAGTTTAATTATAAGAACATATGACCACATAACATGGTTGGTGGTCCTACGCTGCCACATTTGTTGTTTGGCACCATATAGTAAGTGAAATGTCACGATTTCAGCACTCTTGTCTACCACCAATTTTACATAAAAATATCATAATGTTATAAAACACGAGGGTGATGTGGAAGAATACTTACAAGGATCCCTTTGAGATTGATAAGTGTTTTATTATGTTTCAAGTTGTAGTAAATGATGGTTTGCGCGAGTTGTGGCACATAATGTCCTGCATAGCTCTCTCCAGCTATATAAAAATCCCTCTCTTTATATTCTGGAAATCGTTCAAACCAATTTAACAAGAACATATAATTATCTGCTGCTGTTGATTTATCACCCATATTTTGATAGTCTGAGGATTTGTTAGAGTATGAAAATCCAACTCCAGCAGGCGACTCAACAAATAATACATTTGCAGCTGAAATTTTCCAAAAGCAACTCAATGTAAGAATTTACAA
Source organism: Helianthus tuberosus (assembly GCA_030545235.1). Lineage (NCBI taxonomy): Eukaryota > Viridiplantae > Streptophyta > Magnoliopsida > Asterales > Asteraceae > Helianthus > Helianthus tuberosus. Next base: position 90,472,645 of record CM060351.1, on the reverse strand, counting down.
TGAAAATATTACAAAAAAATAATAATAATAATAATAATAATAATAACAATAATAATAAGTAAGATAGTCTTATTACCGCGATTCCATGAAAATTTGTTTACATAAAGAGTTTTCCCATCACTGTTGATTCGGAATGGTCCGAGCTCCTGCATTGCTCCATAAGCAAGCGATGAGCAACCTGGCCCTAATTACACATCATGAATGATTATGTACTGAAAGCGAAAAACATAACCATATTTATTTAATTTTGCAAATTATATACATATTTTTTTGAACGTCAAAAAATTCTAAATATGTGTTTTTTCTATAATCATGTGTGTTTACCCATTCTCACTTTCATGTACGAATCAAAGGCCTTCTAACTAACTAAGTTCCAAAAATATTAATCACAAAAATAAAAGATAAAATAAATATTAATAAGTATTTTTGTTCACTTTAAGTAACGAATTATTATATCTTACTCATTATAAAAAAATCTAAACAAAATATGTTTTTTTATGTAACATTATATTAGGCCAAGAGTATTAATTTAGAAAAAAGATAAAAAACATAAACCATTTAAAATAACTAAATCTTATCTTATACTTCCAATAGTATTACGTGTCACTTTCTTTTTCAGCCTCAGAACTTTTATTTTATACTATTTTCATATATATTTTTTTAATATCTAATACATGCATATCACTTATTTTTCTTTTTCAACCTCATAACTTTTATTTTAAACTATTTTCATATATATATTTTTAATATCTAATACATGCATATCACTTATTATAAATGTAGAAATAATTCTTTCATGATTGTTAAGGAATACTAAATTTTTAGTAAGTCAAATATTGAAAATCGTATTTTATGGAAATTAATATAATTTAAAATTCTAACTCATACCTAAATTATTTTTAAACAAATTTTCGTTATTATCTATAATTTTAAATTTATGATTTTGAAACCTTATATATAATTCTCCTTTAATAAGTTTACTGGTAATCTAATTATATGTTTACATCATCTTAAAAAAGAATTCCATTTAAAGAAATTCAATAAAGACTTATGATTTTCCTTTCATATTGATTGTATCGTTATTCAGCCTCATTCTAATGCATAAGAATAAATAAGACCATTTTCATTTCACATCCAATGTTGTGTACAGAGAGGTTTTAAAGTAATTTGTTATAATAGATTTGTAAATTAGAAATGTAACATTACTTTGTAATTTTTAATATATAATATGTAATTATTTATTATAAATATTTTTTATTATAGCATTTCTAATACCAAACTTCATTTAGTGCACCAGTTTATAACAAAGTAGAAAATAATATACTAAGAGCATTTGCATAAGCAACTCTATATTTTTCTCTATAAATTAACTAAAAAGCATATTTTTCTCAAAATTTTGTTCATCTTCTAAAAAGTTTTTACATCTCATTCTTCATTTTTTATCTTCATCTTACTCATAAACACTTATTTTATTATTATTTTTTTATACACTCACAACATGTGCTTTAGAGATGAATAGTAACATATCAAATATTCTTTATTATATATACTAGTGGGATTCCTGCGCGCTTCGCTACGAGCCTTTGTTCATTATCGGTATGGTTCATTACAGTACCATTATGATACTGGCGCTCGGCATAGCAATCGTTGCCAATCGTCACATTTTTGACATCGATTGAAAACCATAAAAACGAATACTTGCACCGTTACCAGTGTTGCTGGTATCAGTCTGTTATGATACTGGTATCGTACAAACACTCGATATAGCTTATGATACCAAAAAATACTTTATCGTGAATATTACTTTGTGTTCAATGAATTTTATACTGTCGCGTCGAGAACTTTATAAAAATGAATATGGTACCGTTACCGATGTTGTTATGTCGGTATATGTTTGATTTGTGATAATAAAAAAATAAACTATATATGACCCATTCGAATACCGATGTTGTTTAGTCGATATATGTTCGGTTTGTAATGATAAATAAAATCAACTATATATGGCTCGTTCGAATGCCGATGTTGTTTGGTTGGCACATGTTCGGTTCGTGACGATAAAATAATCAACTATATATGACCCGTTCTAGTAGAACTTTTATCGAATCTACATAATAATAGGCACATGATGACGTTAAAACTAAAATAAACTATACCAATGTTGTTCAAATAGCATCAGTAATATTAAAAATAGAAAATGATAAAAAGTTAAAATAAAAAAAAATATGTTTAAAGTTAAAAGTAAATATAATAATAAGGGTAAATTAATTTTTGAGTCCTTGTGTTTTAGTGGTTTTAACTACTTGAGTTCAAAATAAAAAGTTTAACGCACTAAGCCCCTAACCACTCATTTTATAACATTTTGAGTCCCTGTGTTTTACTGGTTTTAACCACTTTAGTCCAAAATTAAAAGTACAATTGTTAAAAAGTTGGACTTAAAACGTTATAAAATGAACGGTTAGGGGCTTAGGACGTTAAACATTTTTTATTTTGAACATAAGTGGTTAACAGTAACACCACTAAAACATAAAAACTCAACAAGTAATTTACTTTAATAATAATTTATTATAATATTGAAATAATAAAAATATGAAAAAAAACTATATATATGTTATTATAAAACTTAAATTACTATTTATAAAAAAAACTATATATATTATTATAAAAATCAAATTATTATTCAACTCATTTTCCAATTATATATAATTTGTGATAAAGAAATGTATATGTTACATGATAGAAACCTTTTTTTTTCTTCTATGCATGCTAATTGATGGGAAATGCATGGTGGTGTGAGATGTGGTATAAAGAAGAATCTAAACGCAAGCACAATCACAAGAATTAGTCTATTAAAAAAAAGAATCCTTAGATGTATTATAAGACATTAAAAATTTAAAGTAATATTAATGTTTTTGTTATTGTAAGCTTTTACTCAACGTAATAAAAGTTTCTTGTAAATATAATATAGTAAAGGTAAATAAAAATATATGATTTCGAAAACGATTTCCATTTTACAACACTTCTTAAAAGCTTTAAATATAATATAGTAAAGGTAAACAAAAATTTTGATTTCGAAAATGATTTCAATTTTAACACTTCTTGAAAAGCTTCAGTTTGTATTTGATTTTGAAAACCATTTCAATTTTCCAACACTTCTTGAAAAGCTTCCAAACTTTTAATTGAGATATATAGAATATGCATACTTTATGGACTTAACAAATTCTAGCTAAAATAATATATATACTTATTCTAATTCTAACTAGTAGATTTTATTTAACAGTTTCTTTTTATAATTTTCTTTAATAAAATTAACCAGCGAATCCATATATGAAATATGAAATTCCCATCATTGTTTATTTACATACATATGCTAAGAACTCAACGAGTAATACGTGCACATGAGTAGTATATGTTTTACCTTTTTTATCTATTTCATAATGAAAAGATATAATATGTACCTCCATCGTTTTCTCTTAAGCCTTTATTTATTACAGCTATACTGATAGAAAATTACTAAAAATTATATAATAAAAGTATATAAAATCAACCAAGTTTTTGAAAAATCTCAATGACTCGTTAAAAAGGTAGAGAAAAAAATAGATTACCTCCATTTAGCCAAAGAAGAAGTGGCAACGACTCCTTAGATTTCTCAGCTTCAACAAAGTAATAATAAAAAGCCCGCCCCGCGGATTCATTTACGGTGACATAGCCACCATACTGGTCAAACTTGACATATGGTTGGCCGGGAAGTTTGTCGATTTTATCATTCTCTTTTAGTCCTGTTTGAGGAAGAATGACTTTTGCTTTGTGTAAACCTTTAGGTGTCTCGAAATGGCTTATGTCTACAACAGAGGCTTTTGATAGTTTCGCGTTGTAGAGTCGAGCCAATGCATGGACTTGTTTGTTGGCGTGGGTTTGATAAACAAAGGTTGAAAGGAAGAGTGAGATGAAAATAGCTAAAATAGTTTTATTTTTCATTTTTGTCTCCCTAGAACGAGAGACGATTCGAGTAACGGTGTTTAAGGGTGTGGATCTTGATTGTGTAGAGTTTATATGGTAAGGGTGTGGTTGACGTTTACTTGTGAACTTGTGTTTACATATATGATTGTTTTTAAATAATTGAGATGGGTCCGTTGCATAACAAAGCTACAAATTTATTCAATTATATCTATTTGAGTTAATTGCCATTTTAGTCCCTGTGGTTTGGGCAATTTTGCCAGTTTAGTCCAAAGGTTTCATTTTTAACATCTGGATCCAAAAACGTTTCATCGTTGCCATTTTGGTCCAACTGACTTAACCCCATCCAATAAACTCTGTTACTCAGGGGGCAATGTTGTCATTTCATATATTATTTTTTAATTCCACTTTATTTTTTTCTTTTAATGATTTATCTTATATATAATAATTATAATATAATTATAATAACATATATATAATAACATATATATATATATATACACAGATATTGTGCACCACAACCACTCATCTCTCACTCTCTCCTGTCTCTCTCTCTCTCATCCACCCTACCAGTCACCACCGCCCCCTACCAGTCACCACCGCCCACCACTATCAGCCACCACCGCCCACCACTCATCTCTCACTCTCTCCTGTCTCTCTCTCTCATCCACCAGACGATATCATCACCATCAACAACCTAACCACCGCTGTAAGCACCACCACTGCCGCCGCCAGCGACCCTCACCACCGCTGTAAGCACCACCACCGTCTCAACTGTACACCACCGCCACTACTACTGCAAGTCCATCACAAGCCACCATCGTCCCTAACAGGTTTGACTTTCTATCTCTCTAAAAATGGTGCTTCGACGGGTTTGATGGTGTGGATGTTTATTGTGATGACAGTGGAGGTGGGGTGTTGCTGGTGATGATGGCGGAGGTGGGTGTTGATGGTGATAAACGGCGGCGCTGGGTTGTGGGTTTGTTACTTCTTCTTCCTTATTTTCTCCTTCGATTCAACTTTTTCACTTCAATTAGCACTTATTCTGCCCTAATTTCATCGTTTTTGTTGTTACTGTTTATCGATACTCAAATTTGAATGTGTTAACATGCTCGGAAGCTAATAATTTCGCTTTTGTTCGTAGATCTGGTTTTTGATTTGAGATTTCAGCGTATTTGATCTTCAATTTGTATAAGTTTTTGTTATTGAACACTATTTTGTTGTTAAGTTCATAATTATCACTTGTTGTTCCAGAATTATTGGTAAAAGTATGTGTAAATGTAAAATAGGATAATTAGAGCAAGTGGTTCATTGCTTAATTGTGATAATGACAACGTTTTGCTGTTAAATTAGTAATTATTGTATAGTAAGGTATTGATTAAATACAAAAAAAAGAGACATTTTGAATGATTTGACTGCTAGTAAGTATTCATTGGTAAACCGTAAACACAAATGCTTACGGCGAACTAACGAGGATGAATACAAGGTAAGGAATCTAAAAACGTTTTAGTCAGGTGGTGGTTAAGCAGGTGGTGGTGATGGTTGTGGTGGTGAGGCGGTGGTGGTGAGGCTGTGGTGGTGGTGGTGGCAGTGGTGGTGGCAGTGGTGGTGAGGTTGTGGTGGTGGTGAAGGCAGGGGTGGTGATGGTGGCAGTAGTGATGGTGAGGTGGGTGATGAAGGTGTGTGTATAATATATTCTTTAAATATTAATTAGACTCTATTAATTAAAACAGATAGATAAAATGACAAAATTGCCCTTGAGTTAACTGAGGTCCATGGATGGAGTTAAGTCAGTTGGACCATAATGGCAACGATGAAACGTTTTTGGATCCAGATGTTAAAAATGAAACCTTTGGACTATACTGGCAAAATGGGCCAAACCACAGGGACTAAAATGGCAATTAACTCTATCTATTTTCATTGTTTTACACCGAATGCTACTCCTTTGGAATAATAACCCTTCACGATTTTCAAATTTTATACATTTCTATTTTCCTAAGTATTTAACATACTCATCTGTATTCTTACAAACTAGTGGGAATGCTTACGCACTACCGCGGGTACTTTTGCACTACAAGAATTATATATCATTAGCAGCGACAGGCAATAGCGGCGACAGGCCGAACGTCGCCGCTATTGGTCGATACGTGTCCCGGTGTCTGAAAACCAAACCCCAGCCATTGGTCCTTATCCTGATCCACCGGTTGGGGATTTAACAAGCAATAGCGGCGACGTGAACCCCCAATAGTGGCGACACCATTGTCGCCGGTAATAGTTCGATCCGTCTGCTTACACAAAAGAACAATCTTGGCCCTTGATTAAAACATGATCTAGTGGCTGTTGTTCTCCCCTTCAAACAAACACACTTCAAATACAATTTCATCTTCTTCTCTTCAAAACAAACACAAATCATGCTCATCTGTACATCTTTGTCACCGGAGCTTCTTCCCGGTCGTCACAAATAATGATAATAATCCGTCACCGGAGCACCTTCTTCGTCAACTACCACTGTCACCGGAGCATCCTCCTTCGTCACTGGAGCACCTTCTTCGTCAACCACCACTGTCACCGGAGCATCCTCTTCGTCACCGGAGCACCTTCTAGCGAGTTTTTCATTTTTTAGGATACGAATGAATCTTAACCATTCATTTTGCCTAAGTAGGATAAGAATAAATCTTAACCATTCATTTTTTAAATCAATAGTTAAGATGAAATGGTAGGAGAAAGGAGGAGTGTAAGGGTATATTGGGAAAATCCTATTTATGGACTTTCTCTCTCCACATGCAAGCAACATGCATATTCCACCCCTATTTTTTAAACGTTCATAACTTTTTTATACGACATTATTTTTTCATAAAAATTTCACCGTAAAATCGAGCGTCTTTTTTATCTTTAATTTGAGTACCATATTGCTATATAAAATATGAAAACTCAAAAAACTCACTTAAATGTGTTGTATTTCTATGTTGTATAACATTTTTTGTGCTGAATTTTTGTACTATATTTTTGTGCTAAATTTTTTGTGCTGAATTTTTTTGTTTTAAATTTTTTTCCTCAATTTTTTTGTGCTGAATTTTTTTGTACTACATTTTTTGCTAAATTTTTTCGTGCTATATTTCTTTGTACTAGATTTTTTTGTGCTATATTTTTTTGTACTACATTTTTTGTGCTAGCTTTTTTGTACTATATTTTTTTTGTTTATATTTTTTAAAAACAAAAGGGGAGCCACATGTCATTTTCACTCCTATTTATAAGGACCAAAATGCCCTTCATTCCTACTTATTAGGAGTGCCACATGTTATCATCACAATCCTTCTTATGCTACTTAGGCAAAATCCACTTTTTAGTGGATCATTCCCCTATATATATATATATATATATATATATATAGGGTCAGGATTTAGAGAAAACGACGAAAAGTGTGAGAACGGTGAGAACGCTTATCGATCGTCCGATCAAAACAATCTATGGACTATATTGGCGCGGTGGCGTTTTCGTAAATAACACGAATTCTATTGAGTCGACGCGCTTCATTAAGGGTAAAAAAGTCTTTAGACTTCTATACCAAAACGCCAACTAATGAATAAAACCCCATTACTGGCCAAAACGCATCCCTATATAAACAAAAACATTCTCATACACAAGAACACACCTCCCCCCAACCTGAAAACGCCATATTTCTACTATATAACATTCATCTTACAACGCCAAAAAATGCAAAACATCAAACACACCTACTCAAAAAAAGGAATATTTTACAATATACCAATCATCTTAGAAAACGCCAAATCTCTCAAATATCAAAAATTTCCAAAAAATGGACTTTTCTTTCAGATACACTATTTCCTCAGAAAATTGCAAAAATCGTTTCTTGAATATTAAATATTGTTCTACGCGAATTTTCGGAAAATACATTCTTTCATGAGGTGCTTCGACTCAAATAACATTTTGCTGAATGAGATGGACAAAACTTCAAGAAAAAGATAATGGGGTCAGACTTATGTCAGTTTTTGTGTTTTGTTATTGATGAATATTATAATGGCATGAATTAGACGAATGATACTGATGAGTGGTTTGAAGATACATATTCAAACAAAAAACTCATGTCATATTGTCTTTCCAAACTGCCAAAAAACACAAGAATGACAAAGCCAAACCGCCGCTGAACATGTTTCAAAGAAGAAAGAGACTGACGACAGTGAAGATTTGAAAGATGAATTGTTTCTATTTTTATTTTTTTTAATTTTCTTTTTCTGTTGTTTGTTATGTATTTTTCAACTTATAATAAAAAAATAACATTATATTAATAAAACGCCAAAAGTCATAATTATTGTGAAACGCCATAATGAAATAAAACGCCAAAAACTACTAAAAGCCATTAAAAACGCCAAAACTTGGAAGATGGAATGTCTAAGACTATAAAAACTCATAAAAAACCTGAACAAAAAATCAGTAAAAAATACACAGAGTAACTGAAAAGACGGCTACTTTATTAATATCATTTATTATAAATAAAAAATTCCGCCTAAACTACGCGCCAAAAACATCCTATAAGAGAGACGACTCTGCACAATCAACTGATCACACCAACAAAACAATAAACACCATATTTCCAACAAACCATTCACTTTAAAACGCCAAAAAAGATACTTAAAAAATCCACAGATGCGGAACGTCATTTCTTCTTTATTGAGTATTGTTTAGAATGAAGTTTCACTGAATGGATTCTACTCTGAGGTGGGTATATCTATAAGCTTTTGCTGAATGAAATGGACAAATTTTCATGAAAAAACGAAGAAAAAAAGACTTTTACCCCTTAATGAAGACGGACGTTATGTAGGAAAAAACGATCTACATAAGTTATTCAAAACAGGTTCAAAACGCCAAAACAGCTTAAAGTAGAAGAGGCTGATGACAGTGAAGATTTGGAAGAGAAATTAGATTATAATTTTTATTTTATTTTTCAGTTTCTATTGTTTGTTATCTAATTCTCTGATTTTATTATCTAATTCTTTACTTTAAAAAAATTAATATAAAACGCCAAAACACCAAAACGACTGATAGTGTGAAAACTGAGAGAACGGAAGCTAACAAGCACGATGTTGCTATAAAATGCCAAAAACACCAAACAAAGTATTACTGAAAAATCAACACTAATTCACCGATGAAAATTGAACGAAACAGAAATTGCTAAACAGTAAAATGAAGAGACGGTAACATTATTGCCAAACATTTATTATATTAAATGCCACTACATGGAAAACTGAATTTATTTATCTTTTCAAAACGCCATAATTGTCTGTCAAATTATAGACCTGTATCCTACTTGATATAATAAACATCAAGAAAATTACTGATGTTTTTTACATCATAGACATGAATCCTGATTTAAAAAAAACAATAAAAACGCCAAAACATAATTAAAACGCCAAAAATATTAACTATGATCCTGATCCACAAAAAATAAAACGTGGCGAATTTATTAAACGCCAAAAAAATGGAAACGCGATGTGACACGAGTTTAAAAAAAGAAAATACGAGAGGACAAAAAAGCCCCTCCGCCCTTCTAAATGCCGCGTGACACGTGTTAGGCCAGGAAGCGTTCTCACTGTTCTCACACTTTTGAGCGTTTTCACCTGATCCCGTTTCTATATAGGGTCAGGATTTAGAGAAAACGATGAAAAGTGTGAGAACGGTGAGAACGCTTATCGATCGTCCGATCAAAACAATCTATGGACTAGATTGGCGCTGTGACGTTTTCGTAAATAACACGAATTCTATTGAGTCGACGCGCTTCATTAAGGGTAAAAAGGTCTTTAGACTTCTATACCAAAACGCCAACTAATGAATAAAACGCCATTACTGGCCAAAACGCATCCCTATATAAACAAAAACATTCTCATACACAAGAACACACCTCCCCCCAACCTGAAAACGCCATATTTCTACTATATAACATTCATCTTACAACGCCAAAAAATGCAAAACATCAAACACACCTACTCAAAAAACGCCATATTTTACAATATACCAATCATCTTAGAAAACGCCAAAATCTCTCAAATATCAAAATTTTCCAAAAAATGGACTTTTCTTTCAGATACACTATTTCCTCAGAAAATGGCAAAAATCGTTTCTTGAATATTAAATATTGTTCTACGCGAATTTTCGGAAAATGCATTCTTTCATGAGGTGCTGCGACTCAAATAACATTTTGCTGAATGAGATGGACAAAACTTCAAGAAAAAGATACTGGGGTCAGACTTATGTCAGTTTTTGTGTTTTGTTATTGATGAATATTATAATGGCATGAATTAGACGAATGATACTGATGAGTGGTTTGAAGATACATATTCAAACAAAAAACTCATGTCATATTGTCTTTCCAAACTGCCAAAAAACACAAGAATGACAAAGCCAAACCGCCGCTGAACATGTTTCAAAGAAGAAAGAGACTGACGACAGTGAAGATTTGAAAGATGAATTGTTTCTATTTTTATTTTTTTTAATTTTCTTTTTCTGTTGTTTGTTATGTATTTTTCAACTTATAATAAAAAAATAACATTATATTAATAAAACGCCAAAAGTCATAATTATTGTGAAACGCCATAATGAAATAAAACGCCAAAAACTACTAAAAGCCATTAAAAACGCCAAAACTTGGAAGATGGAATGTCTAAGACTATAAAAACTCATAAAAAACCTGAACAAAAAATCAGTAAAAAATACACAGAGTAACTGAAAAGACGGCTACTTTATTAATATCATTTATTATAAATAAAAAATTCCGCCTAAACTACGCGCCAAAAACATCCTATAAGAGAGACGACTCTGCACAATCAACTGATCACACCAACAAAACAATAAACACCATATTTCCAACAAACCATTCACTTTAAAACGCCAAAAAAGATACTTAAAAAATCCACAGATGCGGAACGTCATTTCTTCTTTATTGAGTATTGTTTAGAATGAAGTTTCACTGAATGGATTCTACTCTGAGGTGGGTATATCTATAAGCTTTTGCTGAATGAAATGGACAAATTTTCATGAAAAAACGAAGAAAAAAAGACTTTTACCCCTTAATGAAGACGGACGTTATGTAGGAAAAAACGATCTACATAAGTTATTCAAAACAGGTTCAAAACGCCAAAACAGCTTAAAGTAGAAGAGGCTGATGACAGTGAAGATTTGGAAGAGAAATTAGATTATAATTTTTATTTTATTTTTCAGTTTCTATTGTTTGTTATCTAATTCTCTGATTTTATTATCTAATTCTTTACTTTAAAAAAATTAATATAAAACGCCAAAACACCAAAACGACTGATAGTGTGAAAACTGAGAGAACGGAAGCTAACAAGCACGATGTTGCTATAAAATGCCAAAAACACCAAACAAAGTATTACTGAAAAATCAACACTAATTCACCGATGAAAATTGAACGAAACAGAAATTGCTAAACAGTAAAATGAAGAGACGGTAACATTATTGCCAAACATTTATTATATTAAATGCCACTACATGGAAAACTGAATTTATTTATCTTTTCAAAACGCCATAATTGTCTGTCAAATTATAGACCTGTATCCTACTTGATATAATAAACATCAAGAAAATTACTGATGTTTTTTACATCATAGACATGAATCCTGATTTAAAAAAAACAATAAAAACGCCAAAACATAATTAAAACGCCAAAAATATTAACTATGATCCTGATCCACAAAAAATAAAACGTGGCGAATTTATTAAACGCCAAAAAAATGGAAACGCGATGTGACACGAGTTTAAAAAAAGAAAATACGAGAGGACAAAAAAGCCCCTCCGCCCTTCTAAATGCCGCGTGACACGTGTTAGGCCAGGAAGCGTTCTCACTGTTCTCACACTTTTGAGCGTTTTCACCTGATCCCGTTTCTATATAGGGTCAGGATTTAGAGAAAACGATGAAAAGTGTGAGAACGGTGAGAACGCTTATCGATCGTCCGATCAAAACAATCTATGGACTAGATTGGCGCTGTGACGTTTTCGTAAATAACACGAATTCTATTGAGTCGACGCGCTTCATTAAGGGTAAAAAGGTCTTTAGACTTCTATACCAAAACGCCAACTAATGAATAAAACGCCATTACTGGCCAAAACGCATCCCTATATAAACAAAAACATTCTCATACACAAGAACACACCTCCCCCCAACCTGAAAACGCCATATTTCTACTATATAACATTCATCTTACAACGCCAAAAAATGCAAAACATCAAACACACCTACTCAAAAAACGCCATATTTTACAATATACCAATCATCTTAGAAAACGCCAAAATCTCTCAAATATCAAAATTTTCCAAAAAATGGACTTTTCTTTCAGATACACTATTTCCTCAGAAAATGGCAAAAATCGTTTCTTGAATATTAAATATTGTTCTACGCGAATTTTCGGAAAATGCATTCTTTCATGAGGTGCTGCGACTCAAATAACATTTTGCTGAATGAGATGGACAAAACTTCAAGAAAAAGATACTGGGGTCAGACTTATGTCAGTTTTTGTGTTTTGTTATTGATGAATATTATAATGGCATGAATTAGACGAATGATACTGATGAGTGGTTTGAAGATACATATTCAAACAAAAAACTCATGTCATATTGTCTTTCCAAACTGCCAAAAAACACAAGAATGACAAAGCCAAACCGCCGCTGAACATGTTTCAAAGAAGAAAGAGACTGACGACAGTGAAGATTTGAAAGATGAATTGTTTCTATTTTTATTTTTTTTAATTTTCTTTTTCTGTTGTTTGTTATGTATTTTTCAACTTATAATAAAAAAATAACATTATATTAATAAAACGCCAAAAGTCATAATTATTGTGAAACGCCATAATGAAATAAAACGCCAAAAACTACTAAAAGCCATTAAAAACGCCAAAACTTGGAAGATGGAATGTCTAAGACTATAAAAACTCATAAAAAACCTGAACAAAAAATCAGTAAAAAATACACAGAGTAACTGAAAAGACGGCTACTTTATTAATATCATTTATTATAAATAAAAAATTCCGCCTAAACTACGCGCCAAAAACATCCTATAAGAGAGACGACTCTGCACAATCAACTGATCACACCAACAAAACAATAAACACCATATTTCCAACAAACCATTCACTTTAAAACGCCAAAAAAGATACTTAAAAAATCCACAGATGCGGAACGTCATTTCTTCTTTATTGAGTATTGTTTAGAATGAAGTTTCACTGAATGGATTCTACTCTGAGGTGGGTATATCTATAAGCTTTTGCTGAATGAAATGGACAAATTTTCATGAAAAAACGAAGAAAAAAAGACTTTTACCCCTTAATGAAGACGGACGTTATGTAGGAAAAAACGATCTACATAAGTTATTCAAAACAGGTTCAAAACGCCAAAACAGCTTAAAGTAGAAGAGGCTGATGACAGTGAAGATTTGGAAGAGAAATTAGATTATAATTTTTATTTTATTTTTCAGTTTCTATTGTTTGTTATCTAATTCTCTGATTTTATTATCTAATTCTTTACTTTAAAAAAATTAATATAAAACGCCAAAACACCAAAACGACTGATAGTGTGAAAACTGAGAGAACGGAAGCTAACAAGCACGATGTTGCTATAAAATGCCAAAAACACCAAACAAAGTATTACTGAAAAATCAACACTAATTCACCGATGAAAATTGAACGAAACAGAAATTGCTAAACAGTAAAATGAAGAGACGGTAACATTATTGCCAAACATTTATTATATTAAATGCCACTACATGGAAAACTGAATTTATTTATCTTTTCAAAACGCCATAATTGTCTGTCAAATTATAGACCTGTATCCTACTTGATATAATAAACATCAAGAAAATTACTGATGTTTTTTACATCATAGACATGAATCCTGATTTAAAAAAAACAATAAAAACGCCAAAACATAATTAAAACGCCAAAAATATTAACTATGATCCTGATCCACAAAAAATAAAACGTGGCGAATTTATTAAACGCCAAAAAAATGGAAACGCGATGTGACACGAGTTTAAAAAAAGAAAATACGAGAGGACAAAAAAGCCCCTCCGCCCTTCTAAATGCCGCGTGACACGTGTTAGGCCAGGAAGCGTTCTCACTGTTCTCACACTTTTGAGCGTTTTCACCTGATCCCGTTTCTATATAGGGTCAGGATTTAGAGAAAACGATGAAAAGTGTGAGAACGGTGAGAACGCTTATCGATCGTCCGATCAAAACAATCTATGGACTAGATTGGCGCTGTGACGTTTTCGTAAATAACACGAATTCTATTGAGTCGACGCGCTTCATTAAGGGTAAAAAGGTCTTTAGACTTCTATACCAAAACGCCAACTAATGAATAAAACGCCATTACTGGCCAAAACGCATCCCTATATAAACAAAAACATTCTCATACACAAGAACACACCTCCCCCCAACCTGAAAACGCCATATTTCTACTATATAACATTCATCTTACAACGCCAAAAAATGCAAAACATCAAACACACCTACTCAAAAAACGCCATATTTTACAATATACCAATCATCTTAGAAAACGCCAAAATCTCTCAAATATCAAAATTTTCCAAAAAATGGACTTTTCTTTCAGATACACTATTTCCTCAGAAAATGGCAAAAATCGTTTCTTGAATATTAAATATTGTTCTACGCGAATTTTCGGAAAATGCATTCTTTCATGAGGTGCTGCGACTCAAATAACATTTTGCTGAATGAGATGGACAAAACTTCAAGAAAAAGATACTGGGGTCAGACTTATGTCAGTTTTTGTGTTTTGTTATTGATGAATATTATAATGGCATGAATTAGACGAATGATACTGATGAGTGGTTTGAAGATACATATTCAAACAAAAAACTCATGTCATATTGTCTTTCCAAACTGCCAAAAAACACAAGAATGACAAAGCCAAACCGCCGCTGAACATGTTTCAAAGAAGAAAGAGACTGACGACAGTGAAGATTTGAAAGATGAATTGTTTCTATTTTTATTTTTTTTAATTTTCTTTTTCTGTTGTTTGTTATGTATTTTTCAACTTATAATAAAAAAATAACATTATATTAATAAAACGCCAAAAGTCATAATTATTGTGAAACGCCATAATGAAATAAAACGCCAAAAACTACTAAAAGCCATTAAAAACGCCAAAACTTGGAAGATGGAATGTCTAAGACTATAAAAACTCATAAAAAACCTGAACAAAAAATCAGTAAAAAATACACAGAGTAACTGAAAAGACGGCTACTTTATTAATATCATTTATTATAAATAAAAAATTCCGCCTAAACTACGCGCCAAAAACATCCTATAAGAGAGACGACTCTGCACAATCAACTGATCACACCAACAAAACAATAAACACCATATTTCCAACAAACCATTCACTTTAAAACGCCAAAAAAGATACTTAAAAAATCCACAGATGCGGAACGTCATTTCTTCTTTATTGAGTATTGTTTAGAATGAAGTTTCACTGAATGGATTCTACTCTGAGGTGGGTATATCTATAAGCTTTTGCTGAATGAAATGGACAAATTTTCATGAAAAAACGAAGAAAAAAAGACTTTTACCCCTTAATGAAGACGGACGTTATGTAGGAAAAAACGATCTACATAAGTTATTCAAAACAGGTTCAAAACGCCAAAACAGCTTAAAGTAGAAGAGGCTGATGACAGTGAAGATTTGGAAGAGAAATTAGATTATAATTTTTATTTTATTTTTCAGTTTCTATTGTTTGTTATCTAATTCTCTGATTTTATTATCTAATTCTTTACTTTAAAAAAATTAATATAAAACGCCAAAACACCAAAACGACTGATAGTGTGAAAACTGAGAGAACGGAAGCTAACAAGCACGATGTTGCTATAAAATGCCAAAAACACCAAACAAAGTATTACTGAAAAATCAACACTAATTCACCGATGAAAATTGAACGAAACAGAAATTGCTAAACAGTAAAATGAAGAGACGGTAACATTATTGCCAAACATTTATTATATTAAATGCCACTACATGGAAAACTGAATTTATTTATCTTTTCAAAACGCCATAATTGTCTGTCAAATTATAGACCTGTATCCTACTTGATATAATAAACATCAAGAAAATTACTGATGTTTTTTACATCATAGACATGAATCCTGATTTAAAAAAAAACAATAAAAACGCCAAAACATAATTAAAACGCCAAAAATATTAACTATGATCCTGATCCACAAAAAATAAAACGTGGCGAATTTATTAAACGCCAAAAAAATGGAAACGCGATGTGACACGAGTTTAAAAAAAGAAAATACGAGAGGACAAAAAAGCCCCTCCGCCCTTCTAAATGCCGCGTGACACGTGTTAGGCCAGGAAGCGTTCTCACTGTTCTCACACTTTTGAGCGTTTTCACCTGATCCCGTTTCTATATAGGGTCAGGATTTAGAGAAAACGATGAAAAGTGTGAGAACGGTGAGAACGCTTATCGATCGTCCGATCAAAACAATCTATGGACTAGATTGGCGCTGTGACGTTTTCGTAAATAACACGAATTCTATTGAGTCGACGCGCTTCATTAAGGGTAAAAAGGTCTTTAGACTTCTATACCAAAACGCCAACTAATGAATAAAACGCCATTACTGGCCAAAACGCATCCCTATATAAACAAAAACATTCTCATACACAAGAACACACCTCCCCCCAACCTGAAAACGCCATATTTCTACTATATAACATTCATCTTACAACGCCAAAAAATGCAAAACATCAAACACACCTACTCAAAAAACGCCATATTTTACAATATACCAATCATCTTAGAAAACGCCAAAATCTCTCAAATATCAAAATTTTCCAAAAAATGGACTTTTCTTTCAGATACACTATTTCCTCAGAAAATGGCAAAAATCGTTTCTTGAATATTAAATATTGTTCTACGCGAATTTTCGGAAAATGCATTCTTTCATGAGGTGCTGCGACTCAAATAACATTTTGCTGAATGAGATGGACAAAACTTCAAGAAAAAGATACTGGGGTCAGACTTATGTCAGTTTTTGTGTTTTGTTATTGATGAATATTATAATGGCATGAATTAGACGAATGATACTGATGAGTGGTTTGAAGATACATATTCAAACAAAAAACTCATGTCATATTGTCTTTCCAAACTGCCAAAAAACACAAGAATGACAAAGCCAAATCGCCGCTGAACATGTTTCAAAGAAGAAAGAGACTGACGACAGTGAAGATTTGAAAGATGAATTGTTTCTATTTTTATTTTTTTAATTTTCTTTTTCTGTTGTTTGTTATGTATTTTTCAACTTATAATAAAAAAAAATAACATTATATTAATAAAACGCCAAAAGTCATAATTATTGTGAAACGCCATAATGAAATAAAATGCCAAAAACTACTAAAAGCCATTAAAAACGCCAAAACTTGGAAGATGGAATGTCTAAGACTATAAAAACGCATAAAAAACCTGAACAAAAAATCAGTAAAAAATACACAGAGTAACTGAAAAGACGACTACTTTATTAATATCATTTATTATAAATAAAAAATTCCGCCTAAACTACGCGCCAAAAACATCCTATAAGAGAGACGACTCTGCACAATCAACTGATCACACCAACAAAAAAATAAACACCATCTTTCCAACAAATCATTCACTTTAAAACGCCAAAAAAGATACTTAAAAAATCCACAGATGCGGAACGTCATTTCTTCTTTATTGAGTATTGTTTAGAATGAAGTTTCACTGAATGGATTCTACTCTGAGGTGGGTATATCTATAAGCTTTTGCTGAATGAGATGGACAAATTTTCATGAAAAAACGAAGAAAAAAAGACTTTTACCCCTTAATGAAGACGGGCGTTATGTAGGAAAAAACGATCTACATAAGTTATTCAAAACAGGTTCAAAACGCCAAAACAGCTTAAAGTAGAAGAGGCTGATGACAGTGAAGATTTGGAAGAGAAATTAGATTATAATTTTTATTTTATTTTTCAGTTTCTATTGTTTGTTATCTAATTCTCTAATTTTATTATCTAATTCTTTACTAAAAAAATTAATATAAAATACCAAAAACACCAAAACGACTGATAGTGTGAAAACTGAGAGAACGGAAGCTAACAAGCACGATGTTGCTATGAAACGCCAAAAACGCCAAACAAAGTATTACTGAAAAATCAACACTAATTCACCGATGAAAATTGAACGAAACAGATATTGCTAAACAGTAAAATGAAGAGACGGTAACATTATTGCCAAACATTTATTATATTAAAAGCCACTACATGGAAAACTGAATTTATTTATCTTTTCAAAACGCCATAATTGTCTGTCAAATTATAGACCTGTATCCTACTTGATAGAATAAACAACAAGAAAATTACTGATGTTTTTTACTTCATAGACATGAATCCTGATTAAAAAAAAAACAATAAAAACGCCAAAACATAATTAAAACGCCAAAAATGTTAACTATGATCCTGATCCATAAACAATAAAATGCGGCGAATTTATTAAACGCCAAAAAAATGGAAACGTGATGTGACACGAGTTTAAAAAAAGAAAATATGAAAGGACAAAAAGTCCCTCCGCCCTTCTAAATGCCGCGTGACACGTGTTAGGCCAGGAAGCGTTCTCACCAGTCTCACACTTTTGAGCGTTTTCTCCTGATCCCGTTTCTATATATATATATAGTGAAGGGTTCAAATGAGAAAAAAAAATTTGTAAGAATAAAAAAATAAGTTTTAAACCAATAGAAATGTTTCATTTAATATGCGTATTTAATGTTATTAATAAGGGCATATAGGTAAATTTCTAATTATAATTAATTAGCTTAACTAATTAAAGTTGTAACTTTTAAATATACTCTTTGAAGATAAAATAATTTAGGGTGAAGGACAATTTTCGAAATGTGTAGGATAGGTTTAAGTATATGTGTAGGATAAATTCTTAAATGTGTATGATAAATTTAGATACGCGTAAGGTAAATCTCGGTAAATGTAGGATAAATTTTGAAATGTGTAGGATAAAATGTTTTTTGTTTTATTAATTAGAGATAACATAATTAATCGAAGGAGTTATACACTATTTAATGTTTTACCATTATGTACTTT
Source organism: Helianthus tuberosus (assembly GCA_030545235.1). Classification (NCBI taxonomy): domain Eukaryota; kingdom Viridiplantae; phylum Streptophyta; class Magnoliopsida; order Asterales; family Asteraceae; genus Helianthus; species Helianthus tuberosus. The sequence continues at coordinate 90,453,543 of CM060351.1, read as the reverse complement.
TTTTTTCTTCTCACATTAAATTTCTTCTAAAATGAACTTTCCCTTTTATATATATATATATATAGGGAGCCGCTAGAATGAGAACCACCACGAGTTATGAGAACCACGAGAACCGCGCCCCGCGGGTGGCCGTCGGCGACGAAATTTTTTTTACACCTAGATCCGTATATTTTAGCGGGGGGTTTAAATTTTCGGTTCAAACGGCGCGCCCGAGGGGGTAGTTTTTTACGCCCAAAGTTTGGTAAAAAAAAAGAAAAATTAAAAAAACCCAAACTTTGGGCGTAAAAAACTACCCCCTCGGGCGCGTCGTTTGAACCGAAAATTTAAACCCCCCGCTAAAATATACGGATCTAGGTGTAAAAAAAAATTCGTCGCCGACGGCCACCCGCGGGGCGCGGTTCTCGTGGTTCTCATAACTCGTGGTGGTTCTCATTCTAGCGATCCCCTATATATATATATATATAGGGCGTTAAAATGAAAACCACCCCTTAGTTAAGAAAACCACAAGAAACACTTTCTAACCATTAGATCCCAAGATGGAGGGATGAGATTAAAAGTAATAAAAACTATTATAAATTTTTTTTGTCTTATTATGTTTTTAATATTTTATTGTTAAAGGGTATTTAAGTAAATTTGTTTTTTTTTGTCTTATTATATATAATATTTTTTAGGGTCAATTGCATATTTCCCCTTATAAAACTCCTTAATTGCATATTCACCCAGCCCAAAATTATTATTACATATATACCCTTCCTTAACTAATAAAATTGCATATTTACCAATTTTGATTTGTTTTATTAACAAGAAATCATATAATCACCTTTTTACCCTCAATTTCACTAAAATTTAAAAAATTGTATAATTACCCATTTTTTACTAGTTTTTTGTGTTTTGTTCCTAATTTTTTTGTTTTTGTTTTGTTAGTTAGTTTTTTTTTATTTTGCATCGTTACTAAGTGTATGTGAGCTACAGATTGAAACGTTAATAGATTATATTTTGAAAGGAAAGCTTTTGATAACTATCGGGTATCAATTTGTTTTGTTTTCTCATGAGATTGGAATGCCATTTCCATATAAAACTCATCATATTGAGACAAAATAATCAGTTCTAAAATTCAAAAGTTTTTTACGTTCTATCATCATATAGTAGAAGATTGTAAATCACATTAAAAATAAATATTGTATATGATCAAAACTTTTATAAATAAATACAGTTCTAGTATAAATGATTATCAAAAGCTTTCATTTCAAAATATAATCTCCTAACGTTTCAATCTATAGCTCACATAGACTTAGTAACGATTGACGGGTGGTCCGTTGGACAACCCTTAAATGGTTTAAAAAGATTAAAATTCCATGCTTTACTTGGTTATTTGCTTGAACTTAGTAACTACGAGTTGTTTGGTTTTGCAGGTACTTAAGTGCATAAAATATGCCTTTATGATGATTAAATGGAAGTTGCAACAAGTGGGTTGGCTCAAGTTGGATTTTGAGATGATTGGACCATGTTAATCATTATACAAACACATGATCCACTTAAAAATTAGGAGGTGGGCATCACGTGCACATCTTGGACTTTGGAGGAGACTTGTGGAATTTTTATTATTGGGCCGACTTGGACTAGTCTCATTGGCAGACAAGAGGGGCGGCTTGGGAGTCCCACACGCATACAAGTGTAGCCGACATTACATCAAGGGGATTCCTAAAGAAAAACCATTTATTGTTCAAATGGCTTATTGGAGGAATTTTATTATTATCACAATACTACATCATCATCATCATATTTACGGCCTTGGGAGGTACGTGTGAAGTGGAAACATCAAATCACTCATCATCATCTTGGGTTTAAAAAAACATAAAGAAAGGCACATGTGGGCTGGAGACATTGGGCCGCACATGGGCGGCAGACATTGAAGAACAAGAATCAACATCATGATCATCACATGGACTTTGAGATGGGCCGCACATGGGCTGGCAACATAACAACAGTCAACAGCAAGACAGCAACAACATAATCATTAAATAAAAGTGGGTGGCTGGTGAGGAGAATTTTTGGGGAACACCATTCTCAATGTGTAAACGTGAAGATGGACTTTTGACATGAACATTCGGCTGACATATGAGAAGGCATCACATCATTGTCAAGTGGGCTTGTGGACTAGGTGACACATATGTTTTGGGTGCTGACTTTTGGGGGCGGCTGTGATTAACATGAATACAAGGCACACGTGAATGACAAGATTATTAGCAGCAGCATTGGTGAGGCACAAAGAAAGGAGGTTACCGTAAATTACGGTCCCACCGTAATTTACGGTGGACCTGCATTTCACCTGGAGGCTGCCGTAAATCAGAAGACCTGTACCGTAACATTTATATGTGTACCGTAATTTACGGTATGACCATAAATTACGGTGGTGGCTGCGAGAAAACGTGTAACTGCCTCATTAAGTCAGTTTTTATGATGTCTTTTCATTATTCTGATGATTGGACGGTTATTGGAGAGACTAGGGGCGGTTTTGGGCTATCTTACTTGGTTGAAAACAATTTCTAACATTTTGTTTTGTGTTTTCGATTTGGATGAACATTGGAATTCTTGTTATGATGTTGATTCAAGCCATGTGTGGCTAAACACTTTATGATCGTCCTAGATTGAAGGTTTGTTTGAGACATTTTGTATTTGATTTCCTAATTTCTAGAATAGCAATCCTTATCTTTATGGTTGGTTTGTTATGGTGTGTGATTGTTTGTTAGTAACTTGTTAATTCTTATGATTTTCTAGTTTGAAACCATACGTTCTTGGTGCCGTTGGCAATCGAGATATCATGGGTAGAATTAGGATTGGGTAAGGGTTGATTGATCATCGGGTAACAACCTCACGTTCTAGGAATCTGAGTACTTAGTTCCCTTTCATCACTGCAAGTAATCACACATGAGCTATGTCTATGTAGTTCTTTATAGTGGAATGATAATATGAATGTCGATACAAACCGGAAATCTAGGATGGTCATTTGTCTCTAATTTGCTTACAACCAAACTTTTCTCTTGCAATTTACTTAGTTTAATTTAGTCTAAAACCAATTCATTCACATAAACTCTTGAATTTTATTTCTCTTGCAATTAGATTAATTTAGTTAAAATCAGATAAACTTTCAGATAGCACATATTCCACAAACTCCCTGTGTTCGATACCCACTTACCACTATCTATAGTTGTTATTGGGATTAAATTTGATTGTGACCACGACATCACGTCAACGATGCAAAATCGAAAAAAAAGAACTAACTAGCAAACAAAAAACAAATTATGAACAAAACACAAAAACTAGTAAAAATATGGGTAATTACACAATTTTTAAAATTTTAGTGAAATTGAGGGTATAAAAGTCATTATATGATTTATTTTTAATAAAACAAATCAAAATGGGTAAATATGCAATTTTATTAATTAAGGAAGGGGATATATGCAATAATAATTTTGGGTTGGGTAAATATTCAATTAAGGAGTTTTATAAGGGGAAATATGCAATTAATCCTATTTTTTATTACATTTTTGTCTTATTGCATTAAATATTTTTTTATTATAAATCAGATTTGTTTTTATTAAAGAATTTTTTAAAATCAGATTCTTTGATAATTTTTTTTTCAAGATTTGTTAAAAAAAACATTTTTAAGGCCGTTTTTTACGCTGCGTTTTTTATACGCGTTTTTTTACCGCACGTTTTACGCCCTGATTTTACGCTCCGTTTTTTCGCGTCGTTTTTTTGACCGATTTTTTACGCTCTGTTTTTTACGTTTTACGTTAAAAAGTTTTTACATAAAAGTTTACGTTTTACATTTTTGCGTTAAAAAGTTTACGTTTTACGTTTTAATTTTTACGTTTTAGGTTAAAAGTTTAAAAAGTTTACGTTTTCCGTTAAAAAGTTTACGTTTTACGTTTTCCGTTAAAAAGTTTACGTTTTACGTTAAAAGGTTTACGTTTTACATTTTACGTGAAAAAGTTTATGTTTTACGTTAAAAAGTTTATGTTTTACGTTAAAAAATTTACGTTTTACGTTAAAAATTTTACGTTTTAAGTTAAAAAGTTTACGTTTTACGTTTACGTTAAAAAGTTTACGTTTTAAGTTAAAAAGTTTACGGTTTAAACTTTTTTTTTACAAAATTTTTTTACACAAAAACGAGCGCACCCATAAATCACAACTCGATAGGTGTCTCGGATAGATTTAACTTATCATCATCGACTGCAAAAAAAAATATGAAAAACCCAACAACAAAAAAATCAAAACAAAATGCGTGGATCTTGAAAAAAACAAGGTTTGGCTCAAAGTTTCCAATAATAAGGCTGCAAAGTGGGGTTGCATGTTCAAAACCCTAGCCTCCACCATCTTTGCCGCGCCATCGTCATGAATTGTCGGGAATTTTGTTTCTAACTGTCACTGCCAATCTCAACCCCCCAATATAAAGAAACAAAAATCAATCATCGGAGAATCCCACCAGAATCACAAACAACTACAGTAAACAAACAACGAAAGGTCGAAGGGCATCATCGGTGAAAAGTCACCTCCGCCGACACCACCGGTCGCCGGCAGCGCCAACACCGTCACCGAATTATTCAAAACAAGCAATCTGCCAAACACTAACATAATTATTCAATAATAAATGGAAAAAAATCAAAATACCTTGCGATTTGTTCAAGAATTGTAACATTAAATAAATTCAAAATACCTTGCATCACAAAATCTCTCACGGTCACCCACCTCTGCCCCACACCACCCAAAAAACCCCCACCGCCACCAACCCCAACGCCACCGCCACCACCACCAACACCCGTCGCCCACCTCTTCCAAACACCACCACCAACATCGTCGAACATGAGACCTCCCCGGTTTTTACACAGACAACATATCGAACAAACAACTGTAGTGCATTTAAATTTTGTCATGAAATTTGCTTTGTTTATCTTTTAAATGAATACTGTGATGGTTATCTTCTTCATAATACGACCCAACCCAAAACCCTAGTTTCCATAACCCTCAGATTCGTTTAACACAATGACTCTTAATAGAAATCAGCAAAGGGGTTTTGTTCATCAACTCTTATGACGCTGATTGCTGCAAGAAAATCTTACCGACAACGTTTAACAAGGAGGAGAGAGGGTATTCCATCAAAGGTTTCACACCGGCGAATATTTGTAGACATGTTTTGAGATAATTTTGAGTGTTTTGAGGGTGGTGAAACACCGACAAATATGTAGATCTTTGTGACGGATGCGGCGGCGGAGGGGTAGCAATGGGGTGGCGGAGACGGCGGAGAGGAAGGGAGGCCGGAGATGTTCCAGGGAAGGAAGGCCGCCGGAGAAGGAGTGGGTCGCCGGAGAAGGAGGGGGTCGCCCGTAATCAGATGAAGATGATGAAGATTTGATTCTTCTTCATCAGTGAGGATTTTGTAAAGATGAGAGAACAAGAGAAACAAAGTTCTTCTTCATCAGATATGACTTTTGGAGAGAGGGTTTATAATTTAAGAGAGAGAAAGATGAGAGATGTTTTAAAAAGCTCTGGTGGCTTTAAATGAAGAAAGATGGACAGATATGACATTTGGGGTAAATGACCAAATTACCCTTTAGGGTGGCAGAATCTAATTGGTTGAGAGTGGTTCTCACGGTTCTCACAACTGGGGATCGTTTTCATTTTAGCGATTCATGCGAGAACCACCTTGATTGCGAGAACCAATGTGAACACAAAAAGAAAATACCTAAAAATCCAAAAAACACATAATTTTTTTTTTAATATTTTTTCTAAAAAAATCATTATATTTCGTTACAAAAAAAAAACTTTTTTTTCGAGTAACAGTTATGGATGCACATGTGCATATATATCATTTCTTGGACAAATTCCGTAATATATTACCAGTAGTAGAAAATGCACTTTCATTTATGTTACCATCCGCAATACACTACTTTTTACATTACCAATATTAAGAATGCAGATGTGCATCATTATGTATAACCATGATATAACGTGTTTTGGTACAAAAAGTTTGTGATTTTAAATGATGAAGTAGGCCCATATACATGTGTTTTGGTTGGTTATATCTAGTGGTTAATGGTTTGATTATATTTGTCACTTTATGATGTAATATGTTGTTTGGATGGTATAAAGGGTGTTGATGTACATGTAATAAAGTGAAATATTGGTAATGGTATTGTATTATGGATGGTAGGAGGCAATGATATTGTATTACGGATGGTAGGAGGTAATGGTAGTGTATTATGGATGGTATGATAGATGAAAGGGAAAGTGTATTCAAAGTAGTGTACCAAAACATGTTATAACATGTTCATACATATAGATGCAAATGTGCATTTCTAGTGTTGTTAATGTTATAACAAGTTCATACATATAGATGCACATGTGCATTTATAATATTGTTAATGTAAAAAGTAGTGTATTATGAATGGTAGTGTAAATGAAAGTGCAATTGTCTGATATTAGTAATTTATTACGGAATTTGTCAAATAAATGATACATATGCATATGTGCATGGATAATTATTACTCGAATTTTCTTTTGTGACGAAATATAGAGATTTTTTACAAAAAAAAAATATTTAAAAAAATTGAGTGTTTTTTGATTTTTTTAGGTATTTTTTGGTTGTGTTCACACTTTGTTCTCGCGGTTCTCGCAATAAAGAGTGGTTCCTAACGGATCCTTCTCATATATATATATATAGAAACGGGATCAGAAGAAAACGGTGGGAAGTGTGAAAACGGTGAGAACGGATCCTGATCGAACACGTGGCAGGGGTGCTAAATGATATCCAGGGGCACGATTGTCATTGTCCACGTTCCCCTTAATAAATGGCTTTATAATACCGTTCCAAACAAAATTCCAATAGATATGGCATTTTGTTCTTTATGCTTGTTTCAATGGAGTTTATGTTTCAATGACATTCTTCCTATATTCAATATTTGACGTTTTAATTATTAATGTTAATTGTTATTTGGGTTCTAATATATGCTTATTGTTTACGATAAATAGCGTTTTACACCTGGTGACGTATATCTGATTAGTTATGAATATTGGTGTTAATTTGTAAACAACAGTTCTTACTATTTGTTAATTATTCAAATTATGGTGTTTTCATTAACATGTTTTAGGAAGACAGTAATATCAGTTCTTCTTATTGTTTATTATTCAACTAATGTCGTTTTCATTGTGGAGTATTCATCCTGGCGTTTTCATGGATTTCTCACCTCTAGGCACACATATTATTAAATACGCCCTGTTGAATACTCCATAATGAAATATGTTTTATTAAGAAACAAGCAGATGCAATAGTCTAAACCAAAATACATTAGTCAACAGTAAAATTATAAAATGTAAGCAATTCATGGAGTTTAAGCTAATCTACATATTCCTTTATCCTTTGTTCTATTCTCATGTGCCCTGTTTTATACAATTCACATATTATTGTTGTCCCTAATGTGACACCTGTGTCTCTACGACCATAAAATGAATACAAAACCAATGAAATATTGTGTTTCATACTAGGGATTTGTATAAATATGTGTATCATTTGCACATATCAATTCTTGTTCAATTTCGAGCTTTAAATCACTTTCTGGAAGGTTATACGCGAACTGATGCGTAAACATAATCAGTTTAACGCGAAAAACACTCCGGAACAGTGACATAGGCTTAACATACCTTAAATAACCCTTACATAACTTAGAAATAAGTTTTGGATGGTTTGGTGTGTTGAAAACAAGTTTATTCGATCGCAAGGACTATTTGCGTCAAACTGCAAAACTATGCCGATTTGTATAGTAACGAACATTCCGGAACTTGATCATAAGTTAAACATACCCTGAATATCCTTTACATATCTTAGAAATAGGCTTTGAGGGGTTTGGTATGCGAAAATAAACTTTTTGATCAAACAGGGGCTAAAAGCGTCAAAAAGTGCATAAGTTTGTATTTTCGCGCATATCTTACGTTCTGAACATATCCAGGCATCCAAAAATTTTTGTAATCATTAAAATATTTTATTTTAGTGATTGGAATGCAAAAATACCATTCGTCGCGTAATTTGGATCGTTTTTGCGTCCGTTCAAGTTTTCATCGTAAATAACCGAATAATGCAACCGTACGACCAAACAAACCGACACCCGAGATGTTTTCGAGCATATTTCATGTTCCCTATACTTTAAATTCATTGTGGAGCCTTGAAATGGGGTTAACGGGGCTTAAACGTGTTGAAAACGCATCAAAATCCAAGGTTTGGACATGTAGGGACTAAAACTGACATTCTATGAAACTAGTCTAGGAGGGGCGCGTAAGAACTAGTGTGGGTCTACACGGCCCGCGACAGACTGCCAGTACAGAAACATTGAATCTGGCTTTTCCAGCCTGTTTTGATGGTTTTGATCCCTGATTTTGAATACCATTTAATGGTTTTTGATGTCCCATTGTATTGTAAACCATGGGAAACACATGTAAGGTCCAGATCAAAGCACGAATTACGAGAAACGATCTTAACGGTTCTTGGAAATCTATAAATACCCACTTAATTTTCAAGCCTTCCTCACATTTGATCTGACTTTGCTCTAAGTTGAAGCCTTAGCTTCATACCTGAGTATTTTTAAGATCAAATTCTTCATTGCTTGGACCTTTTGTAAGCTTCTTTTATGCTTTTATTGCTTCTTAAGCATGAAAGTCAAACAGTGTTTGACTTTCTGCTTTGACCAGTCTTTGGTCAACACAAAGTTCGTTTGAACTTTGCAACGTGAGCGTAATCACGATGGTTATAGTCCCATGTGACTATACCTACTGATTACCACATTGATTAGTCGAAGTAACGAGTCAAAGTTTCGGTCAAAGTATGTGTTTATGTGTATTTTGAGACGAACCTATTTTCGGGTATCAAAACACTTTGTTAAAACACTTTGTTTTGATATCAAACCTGTTTTCTAACTTAGTTAAACATGCTTTAACATGTTTAACTCGTCACTTTTAGTCTAGTGCTTGTATAGGGTCGTAATGTAAGCGGTCTTAACAACCGTTTAGACTTTCGAACCCAACCCGTTTGGTCGATCGTTAGGATCCGACCAAGCATGTTTAGTGACCATAGTTGTATAGGGAATAACCTTCTGAGGTTATACCATATGGTCACTTAGTTTAATTAGTTGTATGAATGATAGGTCGTTTATATGCCTTAGGTAGATGACCAAAATGTCATTTTCATGCATAATTGGTATTTAAGCATATGTAACTTAACTTTTGTCACTTAAGCTGATTATGCAACATATTTAAACATGTTAGGGCATATGATACTTGTCATAGGACTAGTTAGGCGTCTCGAACGCGCTTTTGCGCGAACGATGCGTAAAAGTAGCGTAAGCTACCTTAATGAGTCGTAGCGGGTTGAAATCACTTAGGATAGGTTCCGATTTAGAATGTAGGCTTTGTTAAACCATATCCCATGAGTTCCAATACTTATTTGGTTTACAAGACCTCATTCTATCCGATCTCTCGATTTAGGTGTCGATTTATTAACTTAGCGATCCGATTACTAGGTGCTATCTGATTTCCTTGGTTTACTCGAGCTTTGCTAGTTCATTTAATCAAGGATACATTGCACTTCAATGTGAGTACATAGTTCCCCTCTTTTACCGTTTTCGACTGTTTTGGGGTGATTCATATGTGCTAAACGATTTTGAGTTTTCTAAACAAATGCTATGGTTTATATTAAACACAACGATTTGAACACAAACCACTGGAACTAGTTGAACTATTCGAACCACTGGAACTATTTGATCTATGTGAACTACTTGAACTATTTGAACCATTGGAACTATTTGATCTATATGAACTACCTGAGCTATTTGAACCATTGGAACTATTTGATTTATGTGAACTACTTGAACTATTTGAACAATTGGAACTATTTGAACTATTAAACGATTGGGTTATGGTAAGTGATTAGGTAACTGGGCGGGTGTAATGTGTTAAAAGCATGGTGGATACGCCGCTGGTACTTCCTATATATAAGTGCTTTTAACACATTACATATCGTTGCGTTATCTAGATCACTTGGTCGAATGTTTTCAAAACAAAGTTACACTACAAGGTTTTCCTAACGATATAAACCATATGAGTTTTATTACGAGAACAATTTATGATTTGGTTTACTTAAACAAATGTTTTGAGTTAAGATTCATGGTAACGAGATTTTATAAACTATAACCACTTATTTTGAGTTGGTTATTCATATTGCAATACCAAACTCTTTTCAAAACAAGGTTTTTTTTGATAAATGACTCTTGTAGCCAAACGAGGTATTGTAACATGTAAACGAGCCATGAATCCAACACTCACACAAAACCTATGTACTCGCCGACATTTTTATGCTGACGTATTTTCACATATGTTTCAGGTACTATAGTTTGATGATGTTTGACGATGATTATGATGCATGCTTACATAGGAACGGACGAGGCCTTAGTGATTCAATAACAATGAAAGACAATTTGTTCATATTTTGCTTTTGATTTCAATACAGTGTAGTAAACTTAATTCAATAAAACGAAACTTCAATCCATGTGTTGTGAAACAATGATTTTGTTACGACACTCCTCGACGTTTCCGTCGCGGTTTATTGTTTTAACGCGGTCAGGGTGTGACAGAAAAGTTGGTATCAGATCTCATGGTTATAGGGAATTAGGTTATTAGTAATGCTTTGACCTAGACTATAACCTTCCTAGGACCCTAACACGAGTTTACTTGCGTTTAGTCATAAAACAGTACCGTTGCCTACCTTTAGGTGACAACCACAACAAGAACACGAATTACGAATCCGACTTGAAAACTAATCATCTCCTCTTAGATGATTTATTATAAGGTTTTGAACCTTCAAAGTTTTCAAAATCTCGTCAAATTTTAGGTCCTATTAATGTGAACACGTGCAATCTGGAAGGGTGGGTGTCTGTATCCCGAGTTTTCTGTCTAAGGCTAGAGTGTTCGTACAAATCCACATAATCGGACCAGTCACTCTTACGTGGGAACTCTTGGGATGAGTGTCCACTTATAGGCTAAAGCATGTCTATAAGGACCTATTTACTTTGTTCAGCCATTTCGCGTCGTTTGTTTGTTCGAAATAACAAACAAATGATCGCCTTCCTTATGTTTCGTTGATATTTTCAATACCTCTCTTGTTTATCCAATCGTCAATCTCACTCGTTTCTCATATTTCCTTGTTCTTTTTAGAATATGCCACCTAGACGTGATCCCGAACACGATGCTGCCCTCGCAGCCACAATCGTTCAGCAAATGGCTGCTGTGCTTCCGAACCTCATTACCTAGATAAACCAAGCGAATAACAATAACAACAATAACAATGCTCAGTGTAACTTCAAAACATTCAACTCAGCTAAGCCATCAAAATTTTCTGGGTCTCAAGGAGCAACTGCACTCCTGCAATGGTTCGAGAGTCTAGAAAGCACCTTCAGACATGTTCAGTGTCTAAACGAGCGAAAGGTTGAATTTGCATCTAGTGTCTTTGAGAAATGAGCTTTAACATGGTGGAATGGTGTGATGAGAGATAAGGGTGCCGATGTAGCACTGGCTCAAACACGGGAAGAGCTTCGAGCACTAATGATGAAGGAATTCTGTCCTCGTCATGAAATCAGGGCATTGGAAAGGGAATTCGACGATCTTAAGCAAGATAGCGGTGAGCATCGAGCCTACATGGACCGTTATGAGGAGCTAAGTCTGTTATGCCCGACCATGGTTATGTCTTTGGATAAGGCAATTGAAAAGTATATTGATGGCCTCCCTGACTCAGTACAAGGCATTGTTACTGGTAGCAACCCTACTACAGTTAGACAGGCCATTGAGCTATCCGCTACCCTGACTGAATCTCAGATCAGGAAAGGTAAACTTTTCCGAAAAGGCGACAAGAAACTAACCGATGAATCGAAACCAAAGGATAAGCAGACTGAGTCCTCTAAGAAGTCAAAGAAGCGTAAGGCTTCCCAGAACTTCGCCGTTGTTGCTCAAAAAGATCAATCTGTCCCTAACCAACCAGCTCAACTCCCTGCTAAGAAGCCATACAACTGGACTGCACCTATGTGCAATCAATGTAACCTTCATCATCATGCTAGTGTGAAATGCCGCAAATGCCTAAATTGTGGACTTACTGGTCATACAGCTAGGGTTTGTCGAGCTGCAGCTGCACCAAATCAAGCTGACAACAATCCTACTCAAGCTCGTTTTCCACCAGGTTCTTGCTACAACTGTGGCGAGATGGGCCATTTCTGAAACAATTACCCAAAACTTGCTAATGCAAATCCAGCACAAGGATGAGCATTCGACTGACTGAAAGACGATGCTGTTTAGAAACAATCGAACTTTATGTATTATTTTCTTTTATTATCAAAGTCTATGAAACAGTTATTTTGGTTTGGAAATAAATCTTTTATTTACATTGCGATGTACAAATGCGGTTACATGTATAAACGACATATCCCCTACGATACCGACGATCAAGGAATCGTGTTCCTTGTAGAAGAAACTACTCTCGAAATTCTTCCATTTTACGATCGCTTGCAATCTCCACAAAAATCCTAAGTACTCGTTTCTTCTAAGGAAACAAAGTACAAGGCGCAAGTTACAACTCTGGACGAATACCCAAAGTACCACTTTAAATCCTTAATAGGATACCCAAGGGTACTCCCGTAAGCCCTTGATTGGTCTTACATATCATATCTTCCCGACTTCACGATATTTTACACAGCATATGATTTCAAAAGATTATGCATGTTTTCAAAAATCTCATACATGTTTTCAAAATCATCTCACATGGTTTTAAAACATTTCATAAAAAATGTTTACCTAAAATACTTAGTATGTGATTTCAAAAGCATTACAAAAAGGTTTTCAAAAACACATTTTTAACGATTCCAAGCATAACTTTCAAAAACAAACTGCCCGTATGTTGTTTTAGCATACGCGGTACTCGATTTTCAAGAACACCCTGCTTTATATGCTAGCCTTGCATGCTTGGCATAATGACTTCAAGGATCCATTTGCTTCATATGTTGTCTTGGCATATCTAGCACCTTGATTCCATAAACACTATACTTCGTATGTGGTCTTAGCATACTTAGTACCAAGTTCCTAAACTTCTCTCGCTACGAATTCCAAATCCTTATAGGATCTTCTTCATATTAGATCCTCGTGGATATTCAAAGCGCAGAATCAAAGTCCTTAATTGGATTCTTTTTGTGCTTTAATACAAATGTTACAATTCCTTGTAAAGGAAATCGAATTCTTATAAGATCATCCTATCTTTACAGATGGATTCTTGAGGATGTTGAAGTCCATTGACTGGATTCCTGGTGTACTTTGATTACCCATGTACAAATCGAAAACAAATTAATAGCAATTAATAACAAACTGATAACGAATTTATAACCAAGTGAACAATTATGTGCTTATGTGTTTATGTGTTGACCTAATCAAAGTTATCTCGAGATTGTTCAACAAATTATATCCCCTACACATTATAAAACAAACTGTATGGACTATGCACGGAATTACGTAATTATGGATGCATACATAATTATGGAATTTAGTGCACAGAAACCACATCAAGTTTTGTCATGTATCAATCTAATCAAGAAACAAAAGTAAACTATATTCCATTTCTGATGAAGTACCCGCTGAGGAAAAATGAACTAGCTATTCATTTTTCACTTCTGAAAGAAATATCCGCTGAGGGAAATGAATAATCTATTCATGAACCGTGTTCATTTTCATTTCTTATGAAGTAGCCCCTGAGGAAAATGAATTATCCATTTATTATCACTTCTGAGAAATATCCGCTGAGAAAAATGAACAAATTCATTTTTATTTCTGATAAAGTACCCACTGAGGGAAAATAAACCATCCGTTCATTTTCGCTTTTGAAGAAATACCCACTGAGGAAAATGAATAAATTCATTCCATTTCTGACGAAGTACCCACTGAGGAAAACTAATTGATCATTCATTTTCACTTCTAAAGAAATACCCACTAAGGGAATGAATAATCCTGCATTAATTTTGTCGTTTTCATTTCTAATGAAGTACCCACTGAGGAAAATGAACCATCCGTTCATTTTTACTTCTGAGGAAATATCCACTGAGGAAAATAATTAAATCCATTCCACTTCTAATAGAGTACCCACTGAGGAAAATGAATCATCCATTCATTTTCGCTTCTAAAGAAATATCCATCGGGGAAATGAATATCTTATTCAATAATCCTTCATTTCCACTTCTGACGAAGTACCCATTGAGGAAAATGAATCATCCATTCATTTTCGCTTCTGAAGAAATATCCATCGGGGAAATGAATATCTTATTCAATAATCCTTCATTTCCACTTCTGACGAAGTACCCATTGAGGAAAATGAATCATCCATTCACTTTCGCTTCTGGAGAAATATCCATTGGAAACGAATAACCTATTCATCTTTCATTTCCACATCTGACGAAGAATCCATTTGAGAAAATGAATCATCCATTCATTTTTGTTTCAAAGTACATCCACTGGGGAATGACAAGGTTATGCCTTGCATGGAAATCTTTGATGGATTACTCTACGCAAATAGATGACACCCTAGATCCCATGCAAGACAATTGTTTAACACAACGTTACAGACAGACTCCTACGAATAAATTTCGGGACGAAATTTCCTAAAGTAGGGGAGACTGTGACACGTGTGTCTCTACGACCATCAAACGAATACAAAACCAATGAAATATTGTGTTTCATACTAGGGATTTGTATAAATATGTGTATCATTTGCACATATCAATTCTTGTTCAATTTCGAGCTTTAAATCATTTTCTAGAAGGTTATACACGAACTGATGCGTAAACATAATCAGTTTAACACGAAAAACACTCCAGAACAGTGACATAGTCTTAACATACCTTAAATAACCCTTACATAACTTAGAAATAAGTTTTGGATGGTTTGGTGTGTTGAAAACAAGTTTATTCGATCATAGGGACTATTTGCGTCAAACTGCGAAACTATGCCGATTTGTATAGTGACGAACATTTCAAAACTTGATCATAAGTTAAACATACCCTAAATATCCTTTACATAGCTTATAAATAGGCTTTGAGGGGTTTGGTATGCGAAAATAAACTTTTTGATCAAACAGGGGCTAAAAGCGTCAAAAAGTGCATAAGTTTGCATTTTCGAGCATATCTTACGTTCTGAACAAATCCAGGCATCCAAAAAAATTTGTAATCATTAAAATATTTTATATTAGTGATTGGAATGCAAAAATACCATTCGTCGTGTAATTTGGATCGTTTTTGCGTCCGTTCGAGTTTTTGTCGTAATTAACCGAATAACGCAACCGTACGACCAAACGAACCGACACCCGAGATGTTTTCGAGCATATTTCATGTTCCCTATACTTTAACTTCATTGTGTAGCCTTGAAATGGGGTTAACGGGGCTTAAACGTGTCGAAAACGCATCAAAATCCAAGTTTTGGACATGCAGGGACTAAAACTGACATTCTGTGAAACTAGTCTAGGAGGGGCGCGTAAGAACTGGTGTGGGTCTACGCGGCCCGCGACAGACTGCCAGCACAGAAACATTGAATCTAGCTTTTCCAGCATGTTTTGATGGTTTTGATCCCTGATTTTGAATACCATTTAATGGTTTCTGATGTCCCATTGTATTGTAAACCATGGGCAACACATGTAAGGTCCAGATCAAAGCACGAATTACAAGAAACGATCTTAACGTTTCTTGGAAATCTATAAATACCCACTTGATTTTCAAGCATTCCTCACATTTGATCTGACTTTGCTCTAAGTTGAAGCCTTAGCTTCATACCTGAGTATTTTTAAGATCAAATTCTTCATTGCTTGGACCTTTTGTAAGCTTCTTTCATGCTTTTATTGCCTTTTAAGCATGAAAGTCAAACAGTGTTTGACTTTCTGCTTTGACCAGTCTTTGGTCAACACAAAGTTCGTTTGAACTTTGCAATGTGAGCGTAATCACGATGGTTATAGTCCCATGTGACTATACCTACTGATTACCACGTTGATTAGTCGAAGTGACGAGTCAAAGTTTCGGTCAAAGTACGTGTTTATGCGTATTTTGAGACGAAGCTATTTTCGGGTATCAAAACACTTTGTTAAAACACTTTGTTTTGATATCAAACCTGTTTTCTAACTTAGTTAAACATGTTTTAACAGGTTTAACTCGTCACTTTTAGTCTAGTGCTTGTATAGGGTCGTAAGATAAGCGGAACTATTTGATCTATGTGATTCATATATGCTAAACGATTTCGAGTTTTCTAAAGAAATGCTATGGTTTATACTAAACACAACGATTTGAACACAAACCACTGGAACTAGTTGAACTATTTGAACCACTGGAACTATTTGAACCACTGGAACTATTTGAACCATTGGAACTATTTGATCTATGTGAACTCCTTGAACTATTTGAACCATTGGAACTATTTGATCTATGTGAACTACCTGAGCTATTTGAACCATTGGAACTATTTGATTTATGTGAACTACTCGAACTATTTGAACAATTGGAACTATTTGAAGTATTAAACGATTGGGTTTTGGTAAGTGATTAGGTAATGGGGCGAGTGTAATGTGTTATAAGCATGGTGGATACGCTGCTGGTACTTCCTATATATAAGTGCTTTTAACACATTACATATCGTTGCGTTATCTAGATCACTTGGTCGAATGTTTTCAAAACAATGTTACACTACAAGGTTTTCCTAACGATATAAACCATACGAGTTTTATTACGAGAACAATTTATGATTTGGTTTACTTAAACAAATGTTTTGGGTTAAGATTCATGGCAACGAGATTTTATAAACTATAACCACTTATTTTGAGCTGGTTATTCATATTGCAATACCAAACTCTTTTCAAAACAAGGGTTTTCGATAAACGACTCTTGTAGCCAAACGAGGTATTGTGACATGTAAACGAGCCATGAATCCAACACTCACACAAAACCTATGTACTCGCCGGCATTTTTATGCTGACATATTTTCACATATGTTTCAGGTACTATAGTTTGATGATGTTTGACGATGATTATGATGCATGCTCACATAGGAACGGACGAGGCCTTAGTGACTCAATAACAATGAAAGACAATTTGTTCATATTTTGCTTTTGATTTCAATACAATGTAATAAACTTAATTCAATAAAACGAAACTGCAATCCATGTGTTGTGAAACAATGATTCTGTTACGACACTCCCCGACGTTTCCGCCGCGGTTTGTTGTTTTAACGCGGTCGGGGTGTGACACCTAAATCCAAGAATTTATTTAAAGATTTGACCAGTTTTTTCTGTTTTCTTTTTGGCTATGCAACAGGTCATTTAGCTGTTTTTGTTGTAGGTCATTTGGGGCATCTTCTTTTGCCAGACCACATTTCCAACCAGCCAACTGCCCCATATACGCTTACATATGCCTCATTGCAAAAATCCCACAGTCGATCCCGTTAGACTCTGTCCTCCAATATCTTTTGTCTGCAATAGGCGCCGACTTCATGCTCTTAGCCATTGCGTATTTTTGAATAAGCAAGTAGTTTGCAAAAGCATCTTGCTACAGTTTCACATTTTTGCATATATTAGTATGGCGTTTTGTCAACATAGTTTCTACATACAAAGTTTTTAAGATACTTACCAACTTTTTCACCCATCCATCATACTTTTTTTTTATGCTGAGTGTATCCCCTCCAGCGTTGTTATCCAACACATCAACTTTGCTGTGTTTTATATTGAAGCAGACAACATAGAAATGTCTTTGCCATATTATTGGCAAGAAGACCAGATCATATTCATTTATCTTTCTATCATTCCGGACTTCTTTGAAACGGGCGAGTTTCAAAACTAATTCCATGTTGTTGTTGAATTCTTTGTATTGATAACTCGCTGTCTTTGTATACGCGGACGTATTCTGTAATTTTGAGTAACCACATTTTTAACAACAAAACAAAGTCATAATATAATTGCATCAATTAAACATAGCAAAAGAGTTACCAGCACTTTTTGTGTGCAAAATAATCTTGAGGGTGATTATGGAGCCTTGTATCTTTCTTCATAGTTCAGGATATACCTCCAACTTTGAATAATGAAAATGTGTCCACAGAATCCTTGTCTCATGCTCTCACAAATCACCCTTAAGAGTTCTGACACTCCTTCAATCTTGAACAGGGTACTCCTAAAAAAACAGCATATGGCGTTTTAGTTATGCAAACTCATTTTAATATAAGATATGGCGTTTTGGGTATTTACATGCATATGCATGTATATTTTTAAAGTAACAAATGCAAAGTTTAGCGTTTTAACGAGAAAGAAATGTACATACATCCACTCACCACCTCCAGTGAATATGTATGTGGAAATGTTGTTTTCTTATGCCACCATTGCTGCATGTATAACCACTTGCCTCCTGACATAAGGTGACAAATATGCCCTACTCTTCTTTGATTCTCTCTTCTCCTTTTTTCCACAGATTTTTCCTTTTTATTTTCATCATCTTCATCATCAGGCAGCTTTTTTGGGTTTAAAATTGTGTTATCTTGCATCAACTTTGTGTTGTCTGGCGTTTTATCCTCATCACCCTTCTCCTGCACATCTGCCTTGTTTGGCGTTTTGGTTGGTGATGTGTAGTAGCGTTTTCATCTTGGGGTTTCTGGGGTGTCTCTTCTTCTTAAAAAGTTTGCATGAGGTTCTTCCTACCTCCAGATGGTTACTGCTGACATGGAGTTTCATCAACCACTATAATTTGCTGGTCAACACTTTTGTTCACCATATCCCCTTTAGTTTTTTTCTAGTTCAGTGATGAACCCCTGACCGTATTGTGTTTCTGTTGGGGGGATTTTTGCTGTTGTATCAAATACAGGCATTTTTGGGGTCTCCTCAGCAGGGTGCAGGTGGTTTTTTTATAGCTTTAAGCATTTGATCCACAATCTTTGGATAATCTAAACCTTCTTTTAGTTCAATCATTTGTTCTAGTTCTTGTCCCGGCAGTTCTAAAACCTCAACAATACTCCTTTTAATTATCTTTTCCCCCATTATATCTGAAAATGTGATATTTAAGTGTTTTGAGATCACAATCTCAGCTTTCAATATTTTTGTTTATATCTTCATCTAACAATAAAATATTCTCATCACCACCCTCAGTCTCCCTTTCATCTTCATGATGAGCATCATCATTTATGAGGGTTGGCGTAACAATTGAGGGTTTGGCGTTTTGATCTCTAGCCATCTCCCATTCCCCTTTATTTTCCCTTTCTCCTTCCCCTCCCCTTTTCCTTCCCCTTCCTTTTCACCTTCAGCTTCCCTTTCAACATCATCTTCATTTTCACCTTCCTCTCTCTCATCAGCCACTTCCTTGGCGTTTTCATCAACAAATGTTTGCACTTCTATGGCGTTTTGTTCTCCAGCCATCTCCCCCTCCCCTTCTCCTTCCCCTTCCCCTTCTACTTCCACTTCCTTTTCACCTTCAACTTCCCTTTCAACCTCATCTTCATTTTCACTTTCTTCTCTCTCAGCTGCCACTTCCTTGGCGTTTTCATAAATAAATTTTGACATGTTCTCTAACAATATCAGACAATGAGTATTTTGTGTACCAAGAGGCTGTTTGGATGTTCCATCTTTGATTGTTTTAACAATGTCCTCATTTTGTTGTAACAGTCTTCTAATTCTTTGTATGCCCCATCCAACTTCTCAACTGTTGCCTGTTAAATAAGAAAAGGAATTTATTAAGTATGGTGTTTTGTGTTTTTTGTTAAACTTATTATTCGAAAAACATATCTCCTCAGCTTCATTGTTTTGTTGTTCCTCACCAGGACCACGAGCTTCATACTGTGTTAGTACTCCGACTAGAGCATGGTTTCTTGATGCAGAAACTTCAAACATCCTGTTCTAGCTTTCTACATCTTCATCCACAACCCTTTGAATGAAAGTGTCTTCATTCTCATCATTGATTTGCATGGCGTTTTGCACTTTAGGGTCAAGTTCAGCATAATCATAATGATCATCATAATCAAAACCATCATCATGATCATTATCAGCATGCTCATCAACATTGTCAACATCAACTTCATCTTCATTATCAACATCACCACCATCAGCATCTTCTTCATCAACACCCTGCATTTTGTTTGTCTTGGGTGTGGCTTCCATAGCCTTCTTAAAAGTTCTCTTTTTAAGTTCTTTGCCATCATCGCTTTTTGGCTCTCCACCATATTTCCTTTTAACTAGTGCACTCTCAAACATGTCAAGAGTTCTTGTTGTAACCCACTCAATAGAGTATCCTTCTTTTCATTGAAACCTTATTCTATTGCAAGCATCATTCACCAAGGCAAGCTATAACACAAGACATTTTTACTTTTTAAATTGTTATTTTGTGCAAACTATTATATATGGAAATTTTTTTCTTACCGCAAGTACAATCAATGGCCATGTGAAATGCTTTTTTGGAGACCATGCGGTTTTGGCGTGTTGTAAGCATTGGATGAGATAACCACACCAGTTCAGTTGGTTTATTTGAATGTTTTGTTTAATTTTGGGGAAGAACTGCTGGTTGACGACCGCATTATCACTTGCATGCCCAATTATAGTGAAGAATGCTACAAGGAAATTTAGGCGGAAGTTTCTCCCGAAGCTATCCATCTCAAAAAAGATGTTATCAAAGTAGAGCTTCACACTTGGTCTGTTAATCGAGGCAGTCCCTTTGAACTGTGCTCTCCACTCAGCCACTACTTAGTCATTAGTTATTGACCTTTTTCCCCCTTCACGGCCACGTCTCCATTCGGTATACTCGTTAAACATTTAGATTGTTTGTTCTTTCATTATAATTTTCAACCAACCAGTACCCAAGCATTGTGGGTATGCTGTCGGTTTTCATCCGAGGGCAGCACCAAACCCCATGTCATGTACTGCTTGTCTTTGATTTTGATTTTGATTTATAAACCAAGCGGTCAAGTTTGTAGGTTTTACTCTTGAGAAAACTCTAGCCCCACTGAACTGATAAAATGGTTCTTCCTCAACCTCAACATCCTGACTCAATGCCTTCCTCTTATTGGCCTTTTGGGTCTTGCCGGTGTGCACATTTATTGTTACTCTCAACCCATCTCCACCTATAAAACATGATTAATTTCCACGGCGTTTTAGTTTTTCATGGCATTTATAACACAAATGATACATGTCGTTTAATAACACACACAAATGATATATGTTGTTCAATAAGACAATCACAGATGATACATGGCGTTTAATAACACAAATGATATATGTAAAATGGCGTTCTCATATAGTCAAACAATATTATACAAACAATACATGTATTGGCGTTAAGTAACAAACTATCAAAGTATATTACATGATATATGGAGTTTTACAAACAAACATCATAAAAGTAACCATTTGTACATGTTTTGTTGTTTTCTTCTTTCGTTGCTCGGTGGTTATTTGGCGTTTTGGAGCAGGTGACCCTTCCTCTTCCACACCCATAGAAACTGCACATTTATTGAAAAAATTAAAATGCCAAAAACATCATTAAACTAGCATAATGTAAATCAAAGTTAACTCACTCAGTTTTTTTGCCTCTGGATCTTATTTGATCTTTAGACACCATAATATTTGTGGTTTCGCGTTTTCTAGGGTTTTCGCGTTTTTTTGTTGGAATTGGGGAGGTTTCTCTGGGAAGTATATATGTTTCGGTCCTGTTTGATGGGTTTTGTAGATGCACATTTAACTTTTACCTTAATGAAGCGTGTCCACGTTCGAAAGTTGATGTTATTTACGAAAACGCCACCGTGCCAATCTAATCTATAGATTGTTTTGATCCAACGGATGAGGGGCGTTCTCACTGTTTTCACACTTATAGATGTTTTCTCTAAATCCTGCCCCTATATATATATATATATCATTATATCAGTAATAATGATTTTATATATTTTACATAAATATAAAAAAAAGAATATAAAAACACACAAAAAAACTTAATAATAAGTATTATAACTCATGGCCAAGTTTAACCCATTTTTATATACTTTACATAAATATAAAAAAGCATATAAAAACACAAAATAAACTTAATGATAAGTATTATAACTCATGGCCAAGTTTAACCTAGTTTGTTTATGAATGCTTGATTTAGGCCGGTAACAATGATTTTTAACCTAGTTTGTATAAAAATGGATAAAAATGGTGCGAATGAAGTGGGTTGAAAGCCATCCAAAGTCTATCTTTGGTGCAAACAACCTTTTAAATTGTATGAATAACTTGACGGGTGTGGGCCAAAACTTTTGCTCATTAAAAAAAGTTTAACAACCGTTTATGGTTTGGAAGGTTGAACACCTTGCCCCTCATGCAAATTATTGTCATTGAAACGTCGATAACTTATAACTTCTTCAAGCAGGGCCAACTGTGAATCATGGGCCTCGTAAATTCAGTGACATCATGTTATATAACTATATATGTGAAGAAACACCAACTAATCAAGTGATTAGCTTGTGGTTTGTACCTCGACAAATAGAGGTTAATCTTCTTTCGTCTCGTCCGAACTGCTGCGAAGATCCTGCAAAACACTCAACACACCGTAAGCTCGTTACTAGGAGGAGAATAGGGGGTTCTCCTTGTAACCACCCTCCGGCGTGAGAATAAGTAATTTGTTTTGAGGGTAAAAGTATGTGTATAGAGTAAGAGAATGAGAGATCGAATCCTTAAACCTGGAGGTGAAGTCATCTATTTATACCCAGAGAATAGTGAATGAGGAGACCTGCCAGCTAGCCAATGTCTGCCAGCTGTCCGACCAGGAGGAATATCCTTTATGTCCCCTCTGATGTTGTTAGTTGCTGAGGTGATGTGGCGCACGGTTGTTCGCTCCATCTGGGCACTCGCTTGTATTGGTTGTCATCCTGTCCTCCCAGGATCTTGCAAACGTTGTTGGTGTCTTGTTATTGGTGCCACCTGTTATCCTTTTTGTCTGCAGGAGCATCTTTCTTGTCACCAGGTGGCTTCTTCTATAAGCTTCTAGAACCTTCTGGATGAAGTTCGTGTGATGGAGACACCAACATGGAGTGGTGTAGTCCCTTTGACATGTGTTCACCTGTGATTTGGGACCATACCCCTTCAAGTTCCCCTAGTATAGTGTGGCTTCCAGGTGAGTTTGTCAACTGGGAGGGATTCTGGACTCAGAGTAATTTTGATTGTGCAGGAGTAGTTGTTATGCGAGCCAAAAAGGTGAATGAGTTTGGCATACAGAAGTGAGCCAAAAAGGCGCATGAATTTCGCATACAGAAATGAGCCAAAAAGGCGCATGGATTTGGCGTACAGAAGTGGGCCAAAAAGGCGCGTGGATTTTGGCATACAGACGTGAGCTAAAAACGCACGTGGATTTTGGCGTACAGAAGTGAGCCAAAAGGCGCGTGGATTTTGGCGTACACGTGTGTAAAATTTGTTGGGACTTCTTCAAGGAGAAGTTTCTTTTTGTCGAGTTCTGTGTTTGGTGAGATCTGACCTCTGATGCATGTCACTGTTGCACTGCCATCTGAGGTGGCTGTCTCATCAAGGGGGGAACATTTGAGTTTGAAGGGACATGTCAGGTGTTTCAGGCACCTTTTTCGGCTATGTCAGGTGCGTGGCGGCCACGCGCCCTTGATAGGCGGCGATTCAGTTTTTCCCGCCTAACGTTTCGCCTTCTTACTGGTGGAGCTCCCCCACTTGACGGTTCATTTCCCCATCGCTTTTAATACGATGGGTATAAATATTTCAAGACCCTTGGACGGTCGTTCCATCTTTCCAACTTCATCTTTTAAAATTTCTCACTTCTTCTCTTTCTTCTTCTTTCTTCCCCGATCAATCATCTGTTGTTCTTTCTGGTCTTACACAGAGATGTTGACTTCTACCAAGCCCGGTAGTTCTAAGAAAGGAAGAAAATCGAAACCCAAGGTCCCAATGGGGCTTTACCGGGCGGTTATTAATTGGAAGGAGGAGTTATTCCACCAAATCTGCCAACATTTTAAATTCCTTGCGGACTGGGGTGCCTAGTTTCCGACTGCCGGGAGTACTGCTCTGAGCGCCCCTCCTGGTTACATTACGTTGTACGCCGCTTATTTTAAGGAGGGAAATTTTGTCTTCCGATGACGAAGTTTTTTGGGGAGGTTCTTTCCCAATATGGGTTACATATCTCCCAGATTAATGCTCTGGGCCTTACCCCGTGTGACCCATTTTGAGTTTATCTGCCGAGCCCAATGATTGATTCTGTCAGTGGACATGTTCAATGTCTTTTACTACGTTTCATATACTGGCGGTTACTATTCGTTCAACTCTCGCACTGCCAATGTTCTTCCTTGCAGCAAGGATCCTCCGAAGAGCCTCCATGACTGGAAGCATAAGTTTTTTGACATCCATCGTGGTGTAATCCTGATAGATATGCACTATCATGCTGATAGTGAAGGAGTGCCCAAGATGCCGATAGTGGGTTCTTACGCTGACCAGCAATGGTACAAGACTCTTACAAGGACCCCTACTGCCATGCTACAACTTGATGAGAAGGCGTTGGTGGCTGCCGGCATGAGTTTGTTGTGGGTGCCGAAGAACCAAGGCCAGCACCTATATATGCATACAAGGAGAAAGGTATCTCTTGTTGGTTGTTTTCCATTGTATTTGCTTTGCCATGTTCTTAGTTACTTATCAGTTTTGGTTTTGCAGCGTATAATCTGATGAATGCTTTGGATCCTGAAGTCGATGGTGAGATGGTAATGAGGTTGCTCCCGGAGGGGGAAATCCCATGGGTGGACCAGATCAAGGATAACTTCCTTCACCCTACCCCTTAGAGTTTAAATACTTATATTGCTACACCGATAGGTGCGCGTCCTCCTGCTTCCACAAGATCTGGAGTTGGTAAGCCTCCTGCTCGGGAGGGGGCTATTCTCCTTCCGTGCGAGGAGTCTACTGGATCTTCTCATGGTCTTATTCATCGCTCAATGCGTTCAGGTCCATGCATGCGGCCTGTTCAAGTTTCTGAGGGTGATGTTGCGTCCAAACCCTCTACCGTGGAGCCTAAGGCTGCTGCATCTAGGTCCGAGCAGGGAAGGACTGAAAAGAAAACCCAACCTGAAGTGCAGACCCATAATCATTCTTCTCGGCCATAATATTTGAATTATATTGTAGTGTCTAACACGTTGTCTTGCTTAGAAGTGGGTGTTAAACGGGAGGCTACTGATGATGAAGAAGATCAAGCTACGATAACCCAAATCATGGAAAAGAAGAGGAAGTTGTTAGCTGATGCAAAGCAAAAGTTGGATACCGAGGCTGCCCTAGACGTCTCGGAGAGGAAAAGAAAGGTGATGGGCCAGGTTGCGGCCCCTTCTGAGACTGAGGTGGATTTAGGGGTGTTTGAAAAGAAGCCTGACAACATCCTTGAGGAATTATATGAGGAGTCCTCTAAACGGAAAGGTAGTAATCCTTTATCAACTGTTTACCAAGTATATTTTCCTTTTCTTCTTTTTCCTTGAATGTAATTTGGGATTGTTGTTTGCAGCTCCTTCGAAGTCTAAGCATTCGACTTCTCGGGGTTCCAAGTTTACTGCCCCTGATATTTCCTTCATCCCAGGTCTAGAGTCTCCACCTGCTGTTGTTTATGGGGATTCCCCCGTCCGCGATCTGCTTCCCCCTAGGATCTTAAAGGGAAAGGTCCGGAAGGTGTGACTAAGACTGCTGTGACTGGGAAAGTACCATTCCTGGGGTGGTTATTCAGGAGAGAGTTGAAGGCTTGGAAACTGGTGCTGAATCAAGTGAAGCTACTCCTCCGGGAACCCAATACACCCGACACATGCCTTCTAATGTTGAAGGGCGCAGTCGTTCTGAAGTTCAAGGTGGTTCTGAGTTTGAGAGAGTTGAAGCCGGTGGGTCATGGATGACCCATAATCCTGCTTGTGATAGTCTGCCACATCTCCCTCGTTGGTCTCTTGTTCAGAGGCCCCATATGGACAAGCTGGACAACTGCCACGTGTTCTACTCCATGTCCTTGCCTCCCGGTGAATGTTTATATCAGAAGAATCAGGACCAATTCCGTTTGTTGGATGACCACGTGCACTCTGGAGTGAACTATTTTGTGAGCACTCAAGAGATTGTGCGTGAGTGGAGGTCCATGGGTGAGGATATTATGGAGTTTGAGAATGTTAGGCGTGAATTTTCTGCCGAGCAGTAAGCCTTCAATGCAAAGAAGAAGGGTTTAAACTGGCGGGTGCTTAATGCTGAAGATAAACTTGCTAAAGAGCAAAAGTTAAACTCTGAGCGCCAAAAGCAATGGACTGCTGCATGTGATAGGTCTAACCGCAACTTGAAAGTTGCGCGTGATGAGGTTATCAAGGTAAGGGAGAGATAGATGTAGAGAGTCGGGAGTTGCAACGCCTTTCTACTTTGTTTAAGGAAAAAGAAGCTCAGGCTGTTGAAGCCCATAAGAGCAATGCGAAAGCGTTGGCACGTATTGCTGAGTTGGAAAAGGTTGTTGAGGATTAGCAGAACCAAATCAAGACCTTGGAGATGGTGTCCCAGGAGCTGGGAGAAGATTGCAAGTGGTTGCTTAACTGTGGTGTGCCATTGGTGAGCTCTGTTTTTATCCTTACTCCCTATTATTTCTTGCATGTTCCTTATATGTTGCTTTGTTTTATGTAGCTTGCGGACCTTCTAATGGCCTCGGAAGAACTAGCTAAATACATGTTCGAGCTCGGTGGAGCAGCGTATAATAGCAGGCGTAAAGACGGTTATGCTGAAGGCAAGGCATTCGCGGTCGAAGAAAAATCAGACAATAGCTTTGAATTGTTAAAAGAAGATTGTGTTGGTAATTATGTTGCGAAACGTAGGGCATTTGGCTTCCTTGAATTCAGCATCTTGAAGGCCATCGAGAAATTATCCCAGAAAGGAGTTGCCGCTGATGTATAAGGTCGACCCGGTTGTGCACTTGGTCGTGACAAGCCTTGGATATATGCGACCTTTATACTGTCGTTGTGTGCCAACGATGTTCTCTTGTATACCGAAAGTGGTATATGCATTTGTAAACAAAATTTATAAGGTAAGAAACGAAAGGTAATGTAGTCAACACTTCTTGTATTTCATATAATGTGTTGGGCACGAGGCCGTAAATACAAAGATAATTACGAGCTACATATAACATTTGCGTAACTATTGGCCATTCCAGGTTCGTGAACAATGTGACCATCCAATGTACGTTGCTTGTACGCGCCTTTGCCTAGGACTTTGTGGATAAGGTAAGGACCTTCCCATTTAGGTGCAAGTTTTCCTGGACGTTCAGCGTTGGAGGCCTCATTGTCAAGGAACACATATTCACCTGGATTGAACATACAGATGCGCACCCGCACATTGTAGTATCTCTCCAATTGAAACTTGTACTTGGCTTCTTTGATGGCCGCATTTTCGTGCCATTCTTCAAGCAAATCCAAGTCAAGTCGGTGCTCCGCCTCACTGTTGATTACGTTAACAGTCGTCAAGCGTGGTGAGGGGAGGCCAATTTCAGCTGGGATAACCACCTCTGAGCCATAAACCAGGCTAAAGGGGGGTTTTGCCGTTACTAGTCTTGGGCATGGTGCGATGAGTCCAGAGTATACTTGGAAGCTCATCGACCCACCCTCTTCTTTTGGTACCCAGTCAGGCCTTGATTCCTTCAACAATGCTCTTGTTGACACTTTCTACCTGGTCGTTTCCTTGAGGGTGTGCAACGGAGGAGAAAATGTGTTCGATGTGAAGCTCTTACATCCAGTTATGGAGGTCTTTCGAAGCAAAGTTTGTGCGATTGTAGTTACAATTCTGAGTGGTAAGCCAAAACGACAAATGATGTGCTCCCAGATGAATTTGTGCATGATCATTGCGGAAGTTGAAGCCAATGCCTTTGCCTCCACCCATTTCGTGAAGTAATCGACCGCCACTATGATAAACTTTACCGCGCCAGGTGCTTTTAGGAAGTGTCTTGCCCTGTTCCACGGCTTGATCAGTGAGACGGTGTGCTAGACGAACGACTTGCTGGATTGTAGGGAGGTTAGTTGAAGTCACCAAACTTTGGATTTCGTGAACTAGGCCCTTGATATAAAGCTCGATTCTTCTATATGCAGGTTGAGACACGTTGGGATATAGAGCAGCAAAGTCATTGGACCGTTTAGTGTATGTCTCGATTTCAGATCCAACCATCTTCAACTCGTAGTACTCTGTCTCGAGCTTGTGGATGTCATCCCTGTGACAGTATTCTTCCTTGATCAGGTCCTTGAAGTCAATCCAGGGAGTAGCATTGGCATCCGCCAACCCGAGCATCTGAACATGCACGTTCCACAAAGAAAGTGTGTTTCCTTCGAGGGTTCCAGTAGCAAATTTCACCCAGTTGTTAGTAGGGAATTCATAAACAGCGAACACAGATTCGACCTTCTCGATCCGGTGCAGAAGGCCTATCTCTCCCTCGGTGCCACTAAAGGAGAGAGGCTTGCAATCCATAAAGGTTTTGAAAGTGCAAACGCGAGGTTGAGTGGGTGAAGGTTGACCTGTCGCATAAAATGAAGCGAACAGATTAAGAATTGATAAGACGATACAAGAGCAGGATCTAAACATCCTAGAATGACAAGTTAACTTCCGAGATGGGTTGTCAAAGCCTCAGCCACTCGGGCGTTTAGCAGGTTCGTCAGCTGGTCCTGAGTCATGTTAACATTGCCTCTTTCGCGTCCGCTCATTGTCTTCATATCTAGAAAACACAGAATGAGAGTGGCGTCATAGTGTGTTGTAAGAATCATAGAAGGAAGTGTGACTATCATAACTAGCTTTTCATACACAAATATGTATTACATAACTAACGTTTCATACACTAAGTATACTAGTATGTATATCATCAAATATGCACCAACTAAGTAACAAGTAAACACATTATAATAACCCTCCTAAAATATTTATAACACCCCTATACGCCCTAAAATATACCCCGTATACAAGAAATAGGCCCTAAATACTTTAATTTTATAAAAATAAAATAAAAACAAAAATTAATGGTCGCTCGCGGGGCGCGACATAGCCAAGGAAGGCTGTCGCGGGCCACGACAGCTAGGGCACAAGGCTGCCCCCGGAGCCGCCACGTGTCCCCACTCGTGTCAAACCTACCCGATGTTTGGTCAAAGCTATGCCCTAGACCCCCTAGCTCCCGGGCCGTGAAGGCCGTAGTTAACTCTCTCGCAGGGCGCGAGAGAGTGTCTGATCAGCCCTATAAATAGATGGGATTGGCCTCAGTTCACAAATCGTTCAACATTCGAAATTCTCTCTAAAATTCTGAATATTTGAAGTAGTATCGGGCATAATACCCCCTAATTAGCGAAGCTCTGCCTCGATGTAAGTATCATAACCCCCTGTTACGTATTAGATACGCTACCCGATTGATCTAGAGCTCCGTAACGGCTGTCGAGGCTCTGCCCGACGTAGTTGTTGGAGTTTCTGTCTCGGGGAGGGTATAACTAATGTAAAATGGGTTATTATACTAACGCGTGTGCATTATTTTAATTAATAGCTAATAACCAGGAAGTCATAAGAGAAATACTTAAAATAGCAATGTGAGTAATCTCCTTTTTGTGAAACCTTTTGTAAACTATTTTTACAAAACCTGAATTATTTTAAAAATATAATTAGAAGTGATTGAGTCTTTATAATTCTTCAGTTACTGCTGGTATGTTGGGTTTTTGTATACAAAATGTGGAACACGTTACCATTGGACAAAGAGATAGCCAATGGATAATATGACCCACCAGTCAGGATTGATAGTACTGAATGAGTAATTGTGTAGATATAAACATTGTAATCGCTCTCAATACTGTGAAATGATAATAACCTGTATTGATTAAATTGGGATTCACTCATCAGTATTTCCCACTGACAAAATGTTTTTTAAACGCGTTTCAGGTAACAAAATATGAAAGCCAATTAGAATCCAGCTGGACAGCACTGAAGGCTTGGAAAAGTGACTATAAAAGGTACCTAAATAAAGAAGATGTTTTATCTCAATAAATTAGGGTTTATCCCTATAAACATGTTTGTAATAGAAACTTGGGAATTTTCCATGT
This sequence comes from Helianthus tuberosus, assembly GCA_030545235.1. Lineage (NCBI taxonomy): Eukaryota > Viridiplantae > Streptophyta > Magnoliopsida > Asterales > Asteraceae > Helianthus > Helianthus tuberosus. The sequence goes on along the minus strand of CM060351.1, from coordinate 90,423,372 downwards.
ATTTAATATTATAAAAATGTGGTATTTTACTCTGATAAAATATTTTCTAACTACGGTTCTGATGTAAATTCCGCTGCCAAATTAATAAACACCGATACCACTGATACTGGTTCGCGGCTGCCCGTTCCCAAGTTAGGGGCTGGGGGTTGCGACAGAAGGTGGTATCAGAGCTACAGCCACAGAAGTGTTCTGCTGACACTAAAATTTTATTTATTTTGTTAGGAAATAATCTACGTAATTACGTGCACACCTGCATATTATTGTTTTGTGTTATTTGACAATTTGTTAGTTTACAATATGAGTGATCAAGGACCATCGGACGCTTATCGTCAATTGTCTAGTTCTCCTAAGGATGAAGGAACTTCTTCTCAGCCTACCCCCTCGGGGTATTCAGCTGACACAGAGGAAGGGATCTTTATATTCAAAGCGCAATCCGAAGAGCCATTCCCAACCAAAAAGAGAGGATGGTTCAGTCGGGGAGCTCATGAGCGTAGAAAAAGAATAAGAAAATTACAGCAACAGAGGGCGTTAGCAACTGTGAATAGAGAGATGAATGCTCAGACTCAGGATATAATCAATAGGAGACTGGCCAATTTCCATATACTAGCAACCACTGCCACAGACCCAAACTTAGAACAAATCATAGCACCTCAGCCACTACCCTTATTCCCAACACAACCCATGGAAATCGAACCAAACCCAGGAAACCAGATTCCAGCACCTGCCTTCGACCCTACTGAAATCCCTAGAATCCCAGCACCCCATCCTCCAGACTATGACCCATGGTTTGACGACCACAGAGATTACCCAGAACTCCACCCACAAGAGGAGCCCATACAAAACCCTGTAGCACCTTACCCTAACCTTGACCCGCTAGATCCCTACTGGGATAATGACCAGTATATTCGGGAAATACTAGAGAACCCATACCCATACGAAGATCCAATGCCACAGTACCCTGACCCGATACCAGCACCCGCACCACCCATGAGCACCGAGAATGTGCAGGAACTCCGCACTTTTGGTGAGGAGTTGTTAGATAAAAGTGAAAAGAAAAGACAAATAGGGGAGAGGCTCATTTGGAAGTACGACGAGCGTAACATGCAATACTGGATGAACCCCTATCAGTAATAATAATAATAATAATAATAATAATAATAATAATAATATAATAATAATAATATATAATAGTAACTTGAAAAAAAAATATAATATAATATCTTAGATAATCTACTACCTACTGATGCATACTAGTATTGTAATTTCAATTCCAGTTACTGTTTGTAATAGATGCATATCAATAAAATAGAGTAAAGGTCGCAATGCACGACGATTTTGACCAATATGTTTGTGTTGTATGATTGTTCGCATTAAATATTGTTTGGTGATATTAATACTTGGTAAATGTTTATAATTCAGATGGACAACGAAGTGAATCAAGAAAACCAGAATAATGATAATAACGAGAATAATGGAAACCAATTAAATAACAGTGCCGTACAACACATAGTGGCACAAGGAATCATAGATGCTATGCCTAATTTCATCCAAGCGGTTAGAGAAGCTGAAAATAATAAAAGTAACAGTGGAAGTAAACGACCACCTACTGAACCCGATCACAGCGTAAACAATGGACCATTACTTCAATTGCCTATTCCAAAAAGAAGAAAAACCATGTCTTATGGTTGTTCTTACAAAGAATTCTGGTCTTGCAAACCAATAGAATTCTCTGGCAATGAAGGAGCCATTGCAGCTCTACGCTGGATAGAAAAGACAGAGGTTGTCTTAAAAATAAGCATGTTCGCAGAGGAAGACAAAATAATGTTTGCTTCCAATCTATTTAAGAACGCAGCTCTAGAATGGTGGAACACGATTCTCCAGTCTAGGGGAAGTGATAGAGTCTATAATATAGAATGGACTGAGTTTAAGAATATGGTTGAAAGGAAATTTTGTCCTCCTAATGAAAAGGAACAAATAGCTAATAAATTCTTAAACCTTAGAATGACTGGAATAGACTGTAAGGGTTACACTACTGTATTCTTCGAATATGCTAGAATTGTGCCAACACCTGAACCAGTATTAATCTCCTGTTACATCTGGGGATTAATCAGTGAGATTAGGCATGTAGTCAAGGCAGCTAGACCACCAACCATAGAAGAAGCTGTAGAACTAGCAAACACCTTGACTGATGAATTGATACGTATGCAAGAAGAAAACCAGAGAAAGAACCTAGCTCAAAGGCTTACCCAGGAATTTCGCTACGGTAATTCCAACCGTGGGAAAAATGAAGGTTCTACTTCTACTCCTTACTGTAAGTATTGCAAAAGAAAGCATTCTGGAAGATACTCTATATACTGCAATTTCTGCAAAATATCTGGACACAAAGAGGAAGACTGCAGGAAGAAACCTAACAACAAGATATGCTACAATTGTGGAGAAACTGGACATATCAAACCAAATTGTCCGAAACTAGCTCCAGCCATGAACAACAAGACTACTAAGAATGCTAGAGCATTTGTTCTGACAGCCGAAGAAGCAAAGATGATTCTGGACGTGATTGCCGGTACGTTTTTAGTTAATGATGTTTTTGCTAAAGTATTATTTGACTCTAGAGTGAACCAGAGTTTTATTAATACTTCATTTTGCAAACTTCTCAATCAACCATTAACTAAACTTCAAAAAGAATGTCTGGTGGAAATAGCAAATGGAGAATCCATTAGGATAACCAAAATCTTGCAGGAAGCAAGAATAGAAATTTCAAAACATTATTTTATTGCAAATCTTTACCCAATGAATCTGGCTGGATTTGATATTGTATTAGGAATGGATTGGTTAGTAGCCAATAAAGCCAGTATTCTATGTGATCAAAAGTCAATAAAAGTAAATTCACCAAAGGGTGAAAAGATCATAATTAAAGGAAATAAGCCATCTCGATCCACGAAATTCATCTCTGTGATGAAAACAGCAAGTTATGCAAGAAAAGGGTCACTAGTGTGTATGATTTCCATAATCATTAACACTAAAGGAAAATAATTGAAAGATATTCCCGTAGTATCTCAATTCTCAGATGTTTTTCCGGAAAAATTACCAGGACTACCACCAGATAGAGAAGTCGAATTCAGAATTCACCTGCTACCGGGAACAGCACCGATTGCCAAGGCACCATATCGTTTGGCACCAGCAGAAATGAAAGAACTAAAGAAACAGTTAGATGAACTTCTGGAGAAAGGGTTTATACAGCCCAGTTCATCGCCATGGGGAGCACCGATCTTGTTTGTTAAAAGAAAGACGGGTCAATGCGTATGTGCATTGATTACCGAGAATTGAACAAGGTCATGATTAAAAATCAGTACCCATTGCCGAGAATTGATGATCTGTTTGATCAGTTGCAAGGAGCTCGATTCTTTTCAAAGATCGATTTACGCTCAGGATATCATCAATTAAAAGTTCAGGAAGAGGACATTCCTAAGACCGCCTTTAGAACAAGGTATGGACATTATGAATTTACAATCATGCCATTTGGTCTAACCAATGCCCCAGCAACATTTATGGACATGATGAACCAAATATGTAAGCCATATTTGGACAAATTCATAATTGTCTTTATAGATGATATTCTCATTTACTCCAAGAGTAAAGAGGAACATGCAGCACATCTGCATGCACTTCTAAATTTGCTAAGAAAAGAAAAGCTTTATGCTAAATTTTCAAAATGTAAATTTTGGTTAAAAGAAGTACAATTTCTTGGACATATAGTTAATCATGAAGGAATTCATGTGGATCCCACAAAGATTGAGGCGATTACTAAATGGAAAGCCCCTGAATCACCAACGGAGGTTAGAAGTTTCCTAGGATTAGCAGGTTACTATAGACGATTTATTCAAGATTTTTCTAGAATAGCCATTCCCTTAACAAAACTAACCTGTAAATCTGTTAAGTTTGAATGGGGACCAAAACAGGAAGAAGCCTTTAGAATCCTTAAGCAAAGATTAACCAATGCACCCATACTAGCATTACTAGAAGGAACTGAAGATTTTGTAGTCTTTTGTGACGCTTCTAAGTTAGGTTATGGATGTGTGTTGATGCAACGACAAAAGGTTATAGCTTATGCCTCTAGACAACTTAAGAATCATGAAGAGAATTATACAACCCATGATCTAGAGTTAGGAGCCATAATTTTTGCCCTTAAGATTTGGAGACACTATTTATATGGAAATAAATTCGTTGTCTTCACCGATCATAAGAGTTTAAGGTACATTTTTGGGAAAAAGAGTTAAATATGAGACAAAGACGCCGGATGGAAATTCTTAGTGATTATGATTGTAGTATCCAATACCATGAAGGTAAGGCTAATGTAGTAGCAGATGCTTTAAGTCGAAAGCATCATGAAAAGCAAAAAGAGTACGTTCTCTTAAATTAAATCTGCAGATAGATTTAAATGAACAAATTAGAGAAGCACAAGAATCAGTAATCAAGGACAATACTGAAAAATTGAAAGGAATGATTAAGGAATTAAAACAAGGAACAGATGGAATTTTGAGATTCCATGAGAAAAGAATTTGGATACCTAAACAAGGAAACCTCCGCCACCGAATATTAAAAAAAGGGTAGATGCACGGTACCCCTGACCGCGGAAGGGATCCCCCTTCCCAAGCTAGCGACCCGACAACGCTGCCTGGTGGTGAAACCCCTGCCAACTCAAGGGGAACAGAAGAGCCTGTTGCCAGGATTCGAACCCGAGACCTCATGGATCCTTGAGCCGGTTTAAGGTGGGGGTCGGTGGCCACTGGGCTAACACCCAATGGTTGCCATCGAATATTAGAAGAAGCCCAAAAGTCTAAGTATACGATACATTCTGGAAGTGATAAAATGTATCAAGACTTAAGAAAGAATTTCTGGTGGATAGGAATGAAAAAGGATATAGCAGCTTATGTTGCCAAATGTATAAATTGTTTCCAAGTTAAAGCTGAACATCAGAAACCCCCAGGTTTGTTGCAGCAATTAGAAATGCCAGTATGGAAATGAGAATTGATAACAATGGACTTTGTTACCAAATTACCCAAGACACGAAAAGGTAATGATACAATCTGGGTGATTGTAGATAGGTTAACCAAGTCTGCTCATTTCTTACCGATAAAAGAAACTTTCAATATGGAACAATTAGCTAAGTTGTATGTAAATGAAATAGTTTCATTACATGGAATTCCTTTATCTATTGTTTCTGATAGAGATAGCCGTTTTACTTCTCATTTTGGACAAGTTTCCAAAAAGCAATGGGAACCAAGCTAAATCTAAGCACCGCTTATCATTCTCAAACGGATGGACAAAGCGAAAGGACAATTCAGACAATGGAAGATATGCTTAGAGCTTGTGTAATTGATTTCAGAGGAAATTGGGATGATTATTTACCATTAATAGAATTTTCCTATAATAACAGCTATCATATCAGTATTAATGCTGCACCATTTGAAGCACTTTATGGACGAAAGTGCCGAACTCCAGTCTGTTGGGCAGAAATTGGAGAAAAGAAACTATCTGGACCAGAAATAGTACAAGAAACAACGGACAAGATTATTCAAGTCAAGGAAAGGTTAAAAGCAGCACGCGACCGACAAAAGAGTTATGCTGATAACAGGCGAAAGCCATTGGAATTTCAGGTAGGTGACAAGGTATTATTAAAAGTATCTCCATGGAAAGGAGTAGTCAGATTCATCAAGAGGGGAAAGCTAAGTCCCAGGTATGTTATACCTTTTGAGATTATTAGAAGGATAGGACCAGTAGCTTATCAACTACAACTGCCAGAAGAAATGGCAGGAATACATGATGTATTTCATGTATGCAATCTCAAGAAATGCTTAGCCAATGAATCATTAGTGGTACCTCTTAAGGACATAGAGGTAAATGAGAAACTTAAGTTTGTAGAGAAGCCTCTACAGATTGAAGACATGAAGGTCAAGAATCTCAAACACAAGAGTTTAATTCTAGTTAAAGTAAGATGGGATTCCAAGAGAGGACCAGAATATACATGGGAGCTTGAATCAGAAATGCAGAGGAAATATCCACACCTATTCCAGTAGACCTCGAGGATGAGTTCTAAAACAAGGTGGGGAGGATATAACAACCCTCCAAAAATATTTATAACACCCCTATACGCCCTAAAATACACCCCGTATACGAGAAATAGGCCCTAAATACTTTAATTTTATAAAAATAAAATAAAAACAAAAATTAATGGTCGCTCACGGGGTGCGACATAGCCAAGGAAGGCTGTCACGGGCCGCGACAGCTAGGCCACAAGGCTGCCCCCGGAGCCGCCACGTGTCCTCACTTGTGTCAAACTTACCCGATGATTGGTCAAAGCTATGCCCTAGACCCCCTAGCTCGTGGGCCGTGAAGGTCGTAGTTAATTCTCTCGCGGAGCGCGAGAGAGTGTCTGATCAGCCCTATAAATAGATGGGATCGGCCTCAGTTCACAAATCGTTCAACATTCAAAATTCACTCTAAAATTCTGAATATTTGAAGTAGTATCGCTCATAAAACCCCCCCTAATTAGCAAAGCTCTGCCTCGATTTAAGTATCATAACCCCCGGTTACGTATTAGATACGCTTCCCGATTGATCTAGTGCTCCGTAACGGCTGTCAAGGCTCTGTCCGACGTAGTCGTTGGAGTTTCTGTCTCGGGGAGGGTATAACTAATGTAAAATGGGTTATTATACTAATGCGTGTGCATTATTTTAATTAATAGATAATAACCAGGAAGTCACAAAAGAAATACCTAAAATAGCAATGTGAGTAATCTGTTTTTTGTGAAACCTTTTGTAAACTATTTTTACAAAACCTTAATTATTTTAAAAATATAATTAGTAGTGATTGAGTCTTTGTAATTCTTCAATTACTGCCGGTATGTTGGGGTTTTGTATACAAAATGTGGAACACGTTACCATTGGACAAAGAGATAGCCAATGGATAATATGAACCACCAGTCAAGATTGATAGTATTGAATGAGTAATTGTGTAGATATAAACATTGTAATCGCTCTCAATACTGGGAAATGATAATAACCTGTTTTGATTAAATTGGGATTCACTCACCAGTATTTCCCACTGACAGAATGTTTTTTAAACGCGTTTCAGGTAACAAAATGTGAAAGCCAATTAGAAGCCAGCTGGACAGCACTGAAGGCTTGGAAAAGTGGCTATAAAAGTTACCTAAATAAAGAAGATGTTTTATCTCAATAAATTAGGGTTTATCCCTATAAACATGTTTGTAATAGAAACTTGGGAATTTCCCATGTATTTAATATTATAAAAATGTGGTATTTTACTCTGATAAAATATGTTCCTAACTACGGTCCTGATGTAAATTCCGCTGCCAAATTAATAAACACCGATACCACTGATACTGGTTCGTGGCCGCCCGTTCCCAGGTTAGGGGCCGAGGGTTGCAACATACATGCCCGAGCTACGGAGTCTAGAATGTCGAGCCTTGCACTTGGGGTGTAGTATCGTCGCGAACAGGTTATAGTCTGTTTTTTTATCAAAAGACTTTCCTTTTTTAAAACGGAGTTCACTATAACCAATGGTTCTGATACCAATCTGTCACACCCTTAATTTCCATATGCAGAGTATTACCACGAGGCGTGTGACTGGCCAGGATCAAGCCACCAATCATATTAAACAATATAATAATAAAACTGTTTTCATTACAACCAATACAATTAGTGACTAAAGTCCGAAGTTCATAGTTTAAAAGGAATAGTTAAAGTCAACAGCGGAAGCATAAATTTAACAGTTTAAAACAACAGATTTAAAGTGCATAATTATTAATAAGGAAACCCAACAGGGGTTAAAGCAACCACTACACTCCCTTCTGCAAGCTCCCAAGCCATCACTGAGTACCTGCAAAGCATGCAGTAGCAGTGGCGGATCTAGGATTCCGACCAAGCGGGAACGTTTTATAAATAAGCGGTAACGAAATCGAAAAAAAGCCAAATTTTTCCAAAATTTACACTAAAAACGTCAAAAATTTTCCGACCAAGCGGTAGCGGGCGCTCCCCCTTGCAATGAAGTAGATCCGCCCATGTGCAGTAGGGTGTCAATATAAAGTTGGCGAGTTCACAGTTTATCCAGTTTTAATTCAAAAACTTGTGTTTGTTAAGTTACTCATTTATACCACGCCATGGGGAGCTACCCCATATGTAAGCTACTAAACTCCGTATACCAAAATATTTTGCGACCTGTTACATCGTTGTTGCCCCGTTTTTCAATGTCTATCATCATTGACGGTTTGCCAAGGCCTATTAGTTCACGACCGATCCTCTCTAGGCACGATATGAGGTTGGTGAAACCTAAATAGCGCTATCAACTAATATCCCGTTCGCCAGGCACCGACGACTAATCGGTATAGAAAGTGGGGACTTCGTAATAGAGTTTTGTTTAGTACACTTGTTCATGAAGTATAAATAGTAATTAATTGTATTCCAAACCAGGAATAGTAGGCAATCCCAACCCTAGGAAAGTGTTGTTCGTTCCGTTCCCAACCACCAGGAATACATGCCTTTAGTAAAGTGTGTGAACTCACCTTTGTTTTGCTCGGCATGTAATTTACTTGTTTTAAAGTTTGGGCAACCACGTTCTATTATGGTTACCAAGTTGAAATCAGGTTCGCATTCAAGTAACATCACGTATACACATATTTAACATGTAGCACATAAGTAGCCCGTATTTCATAACAACATGAGGGCCATGATAATACAAACTCAATTCTGTGGAACAATATTAAAACAATTCAATTCAGGTATTCTAAGTGTGCGGCCCAACTGGATAGCATACCGTCCAATTATGAGTGTTTGGTCCAAATAAATCATACAGTTCAGATAGAAGTGTGCGGCTCAATTAATTAACGGCCCAATGAGAGTGTACGGCCCACCATTGAACAACCCAGATAGAGTGTACGGCCAACACTCTAGTGTGCGGCCAGTCCGAGGTGTGCGGTCATGCAATATGCAGCTGTACAATGTGCATCGATAATTTGTACAGCAGGAGTGAGCGGTCATCCAAGTGTGCGACCCGGCATTACTCTCTTATTCGTTGTGTATCACAAATAATACGTTTAATGAATGTGCAGCACACCCAGCACACATGTGTGTGGTGTGCAGTACCTTATTCAAACATCAAATCTTCCATGTTTCATGTGATTCAATCAATCAAAGCAGGGATCTTTATGAATTCCAAGTTCATGTCTTAAACAATCATTTCATCATATATCGAAACACACACTCACACATGTTCACCAGTTCTTAAATCAATTATTTCAACTACTATTAAAACAACTCTTATTTATCTAAACCAGATATGCTCATTTAACAATCATCATCTTTCGACAACATTCATACACATAAATCAAATCAATCTCTACAGTATATTACATACATCTTAAACATCTAACAAGCATCATGAATAGATTCAAGCAAGGATCATCATCAATAACCAAAAAGATCTAAACTTTGGTAGCACAACAAATCCCTAATCTTTATAAGCAACAACCACTAGGTTGACTTCGTATCATTTAACATATCAACATCTTCATTCTAACATCAAATGATCCTTGACAATCACCAACACTAACACACATTTTTACTCGAAATCAATCATGAATCAACTAAACTAGAATTTGTGAGTGTGCGTTAAAAGAAGAGGAGAAATAGTGCTTCAGGAAGAACGAGTGCAGTGGTTCTTCGATCGATGTTGCTGCCGTCGATTTTCAAGAAAAGAGAGAAGATTTTTGGAGTGTTATAGGGTTTCTAGAAATAGAAGAATGTTGGTGGAAGAGATATAAGGAATGTTTGCTGGAAAAAGAATATTCTCAGCCGTCACAATGATTGGCAAAAGTTTCTTAGGGTTTTGCATCACATGGTATTTATAACCATACAAGGATTCCGCACACTTGTGCAAGTGCGCCCCTACCATGTGTGCGGCATCATTAGGGTTTCTAATGGGCTGTGGTTTGGGCCTGGGGTTAAGAGTGTGCGGTTAGAGAGAATACCCACTGGTGGGTATGTGGTGTGCGGCCCTCGCGCACGTGATATGTGCGGTTAATAATGTATTACACACATGAAGAGTGTGAGGTGTAATAATTCCGAACATAATATCATATTTTCATACGTACACTCCACATAGCACATATATAACAACAAATAGATTTAATAATTCACTTTTATATATCTCACAAAATTACAAAAATTAATGGAACATGCGGAAAATCCGAAGTGTCACAATTTTTTTGCGGATATTGGATCCGGTGTAATAGTATTTTTTATTTGTATTATTTTGCGAATATTGTATTCGATGTAATAGATAGGATTAGAATAGATTTGGTTTTATTATATTTTCAAATTTATTATTGTAATCCTTCAAGTACAAGATCAAGATAAATGTTCAACAGGTACCATGAAGATAGAGATCGCAGGTCAAGTGGGAGCTTTCAAAAATAAGCTTTTGAAACCCTTTAGACTAGTTTGTTTCGTTTCTGGCGAAAACGAAACAAGCGACTTATTAAGGGATCGATTGGATTATTTTATTATTATGTTTTGTGGTGGTGTTTTATTTATTGTACTAATCTAGATAACCCAAAATAAATAAAAATTTTCACAATCAAGACAATAGCTTTATTAAAACAATTTTATAAAACTGAAAAGTATATTTAATAAAAGTGTTTTATTAAAATTTAAAACAAGATCATTCGCGATAATACGACAAACATAGTTTAATAGGGTATTTAAAACTATATCGTGTCGAGTGTGGAAAGGAGTTTCTATTATCACGAATCAAATAAAATTGGATTTTATAAACTGTTGTGTAATTCGCCTCGTGCTACGAATTATTCAAAATATTTTTGGTAAATATTAAAATAAATCCCAAATTTTAAATTAATGTTTTATGCCACCCTTAACGAGTTAACACTTCATTCTAAATCGAACCCAAATGTTAGTGTTATACCCTGCATCCGGGCGTCCATCATGAAAGAAGGTAATCATCGCATTTCTAGTGTATCATAGGCCGGTATTACAGTTAACAGTAACGGACAAAACATCGCTTGTTCATCAAGTGGGCGTAGTTGGGATTAAACATACATTGCATTTAAGCGATAACCCCAAATGGAGAGTTGTGTAGTAGACACAATTAACAATGGACTAAGAAATATTGGTGTTTGACACAGGATGTGGTTTTCACATTTGTAATGCTTTGCAGGGACTAAGAAAGATTAAGAAGCTGAAACAGGGCGACTTAGAGGTCCATGTTGGCAATGGACAAAGAGTTGTTGTGAAGGAGATTGGAGAATATGTTCTTTTACTTCCTTCTGGTTTAGAATTTGTTTTGAACAATGTTTATTTTATTCCCAGTGTTACTAGAAATATTGTTTCGGTTTTTTCTTTGCATGCATAAGGTTTTAATTATCATTTTAATGGTGAATTTATTTCTGTTTATTTTAATGATGTATTTTACTTTGATGCAAAACCAAACAATGGAATCTATGAGACAGAAATCCAAGAAAATAACATGTTATGCAACATCTCCCATAAACGTAATAAGTTAGACTTTAATGATACGTATATGTGGCATTGTAGACTTGGTCACATAAGCGAGAACCGTGTTAAACAACTCAAAACCGCAGGAATCCTAGATTCCAAGGGTTCGAAAACATTTGGCAAATGCGAATCATGCTTAAGTGGAAAGTTAACAAAAGCACCTTTTTCAAATGTTGGAGAAAGAGCTAATGATCTGTTGGGACTTGTACATACAGATGCACGTGGTCCATTCAGAACAATGTCAAGACATGGAGAAAGATACTTTGTTACATTTACTGATGATTTCATTAGATATGGTTATGTTTATCTTATGAAGCATAAACATGAAACATTTGAAAAGTTCAAGGAGTACCAAAACGAATTAGAGAATCATCTAAATAGAACTATTAAGATGCTTTGATCAGATCGAGGCGGTGAATATCTTAGTCAGGAGTTCATCTACCATCTAAAGGATTGTAGAATAGTTTCATAACTCACTCCACCTGGAACACCACAACATAATGGTGTGTCTGAGCGGAGAAATTGAATTCTATTAGATATGGTTCGATCAATGATGTGTCGAACAACCCTCCCACGCTCCTTTTGGAGTTATGCTCTGGAAACTGCCGTAAGAATTTTGAATATAGCTCCAACGAAGAAGGTTGACAAAACGCCTTAGGAGATATGGCATGGAAAGAAACCTAAAGTATCCTATCTAAAGGTCTAGGGATGTAATGCTTATGCCACTCTAGAATCTTCGGATAAACTAGATCCCAAAGGCGAAAAGGTGGTTTTCGTCGAATACGCTAAAAAGATCGGTTACCTTTTCTACCGCCCCATTGAAAAATAAGTTTTTCACTAAACGCAGAGGTACTTTCTTAGAGGAAGAGCTTCTGGCGTGAGGGATCGGAGAAAACCATGTGGATCTTGAAGAAATTTGAGAATCACAAGTGATTGAACCAAATGTTCAGACAGAACCAGAAGTAATTGATCTAGTTGTTGAAGTTGAGCCTAAAAGGACTCAAGAAACAACAGAAAAACCAAGTGTTCGAAGTAGTATTAGGGATCGTTGTGCACCTAAAAGGTATGACGATATCTTCATGATTGATGAAGCTGAACCTGCTACTTACAAAGCTGCAATCTTGGATTCAGAATCCAAGAAATGGAAATAAGGCATGAATGCAGAGATGCAATCCATGTATGATAACCAACTCTGGGATTTGTAGCAAACAAATGGATCTTCAAGTAGAAGACCGACATGGATGGAAATGTGCAAACCTACAAAGCAAGGCTTGTAGCGAAACGGTTCACTTAAACTCAAGGAATTGATTATGAGGAAACTTTCTCGCCAGTAGCCATGCTTAAGTCTATTAGAATTCTACTTGCCATTGCTGCATATTATGACTATGAGATATGGAAAATGGATGTCAAGACCGCGTTCCTTAATGGACACTTACTTGAAGATGTCTATATGGTTCAACCTGAAGGTTTTGTCGATCCAAATAATCCTAATAAGGTGTGCAAGCTAAATAAATCCATCTATGGATTAAAGCAAGCATCTCGCAGTTGGATTCTCCGTTTTGATCAGAAAATCAAAGAGTTTGGTTTTATTAAAAACGAAGATGAACAGTGTGTTTACAAGAATTCTAGTGGGAGCTATATCACTTTTCTCATTATGTGTGTAGATGACATACTAATCATTGGAAACAATATCCCTATGCTAAAAGATGTTAAGGCTTGGTTGGGTAAATGTTTCGCGATGAAAGATCTTGGTGAAGCCGCTTATATTCTAGGAATAAAGATTTATATAGATAGATCAAAGCGGTTATTAGGTTTAGTCAAAGTACATATATTGATAAGGTCATAGGACGCTTCTCAATGCAAGACTCAAAAAGGGGGCTCTTGCCCATGGCACATGGAACCATTCTTAATAGCGAGCAGTGTGCAAAGACTGAAGAGGAAAAGAAGAAAATGGAAAGAGTTCCATATGCTTCTGCTATTGGTTCTATCATGTACGCCATGTTATGTACAAGACCTGATGTCTCGTATGCTCTTGGCATGACGAGTAGATATCAACAGAATCCAAGAGAGAGTCACTAGGCTGTAGTGAAGAACATTCTTAAGTACTTAAGAAGGACTAAGGACATATTCTTAATATGTGGAGGATTGGATGAGGAGCTGTCAGTTAAGTGTTAAACTGATGCAAGTTTCCAGACCGATCGTGACGATTCAATATCACAAACGGGATATGTTTTCAATCTGAATGGTGGGGCTGTTACTTGGAAGAGCTCAAAGCAAAGTGTGGTTGCTCAATCTACTTGTGAATTAGAATACAATGATGCATCGGATGCTGCTAAGGAGGCTGCCTGAATGAAGAAGTTCATTACTGATCTTGACGTTGTGCCTAGCATAAAGAAACCGATTGAGATGCTGTGTGACAACACTGGTGCCATTGTTCTTGCAAAGGAACCAAGGTCGCATCAAACCACAAGGCATATACTCAGAAAATTCCACTATATTAGAGAGATAAAAGAGCATGGAAACATCCTAATAAGCAAAGTTCATACGCAACTAAATCTGGCTGACCCCTTTACTAAGCCTTTACCTCAAGCTAAACATGAGGAGCGTGCTGAATAGATAGGGCTTAGATTTGCTAGACAGTGGGCATGATCTTTAGTTAGTATTGGTGTTTTAATTTTGAACTACAACAGTTACATTGAATAGTTATTTGATTTATTAGTTAAATGCAAGTTTAATTATTTTGTAACTGTGTTCGTTATTTGTATGTTTATATCCTTGAATAAGCGTATTCTAAAATATTTGTAGCCGATTAAAATACATGGGATTGAATTTGAATGTAAGACTATTGTGAATTAAGATGATTGTATTCATGAGATGAATAACTCAAAGGTTTGAGAATCAAAATTCACAGATATCACTAGGGAATGATATTGGATGTGACTCGCTTCAAAATGATCTCCATGGATCTAAGTCATGAGATGTTTTGATATTGATATGTTCAATCTGTCCTTTTTCCTTAGGCACATATTAAATTATATTGATCAAGGACAATCTTTGATGTTATCTAACACTGTCGTGAAACATGGGTAGTAATCCGGGTAGCGTTGGGAAAAATCCAAGGTTAAGTGGGAGTTGTATGACGCTGATGGAATTATGTACTTCTAAGGGATTATAAGTTTAGACATTATGGCGCCCTTGTTAACTCAAACTGGAATAAATGCGTGGCCACGCTCGGACTAAAAGTAGTTCGTTAGACCATTTTGAATTAAAGACGCGAACAGAGAATACTTAATCACTATATAAGAATGAATGATCCATTATCGGGGTCTTATGATCAACGAATGTTCTATACAGAAGGAACTTATTGATAGAATTATCAGGGCTACAGTATTTGGTTAAGTAAAGTGTTACTTGAACTCAAAGAACTAGTTGACGATTGTAAAGTGTCATACCGTGTTAAGAGCAGTGCGATGCAGCTAGTCGTCCAACTCTGCACACGTTGACTCGTTTAATTAAAATCGTCCAAGTGGAAGATTGTTGGCGATATGTATGTCCGATCGTAATTAAAGTCAACGTAACTAACTCGGTACGATCCGAAGAGTTACACGTTGGTACACAAATCGTATATGTTCACGAGTAGGTGGATTATTATTTGTGAAATAATAATAGTTTAAACCCGAGGGACTTTATTAATTAGATTATTATTATTAAGAGGATTATAATTATATAATCCTAAAGGGCCTTAGTGTAAGATTGGGTTTTATAAAATTATGATTAAGGTACAAACCCTAGACACACTTTTTATCAAAACACAAAAACCCTAGCTTCCCTCTCAAGTTTGGTCGGCCCCCCTCTTAGTGTCGCCGCCCACCTACCATCGACCAAGCACCGCCGCCGCCTCCTTCTTGGCCAGTTCTACCTTTGGGTATCTTGTGCTCGGTTGTGAACTTCCTACTAGCGAAGATTCGTTGTAACCCGCGTGTTACAATCCCGGTGTAGTCGACAATGGTTGATTACTGAAACCCTTTATGGTTGTTTATTCTTTTTATTTGTTTATACGCGTATAACCTTGATCCTAATTAGGAATTTATTAATCGGATTAATAAATCAAACTTATAGTTTATATATATAAAATCGATTCTATATATGTATATATAATCGGCTTTTGGTAAATTATATGAATCGCTTCCGCTATTATTTTGATACACTTAGGATGATACCATATCAGAGGCTGAAATACTGAATTGATATTGATTAGTGAAAATTGTCTTACAATATCTAAAGATTATAAAAATCCTAGAAACCTAAACTAGGACTTTGAGCTCATACTAATAATCGAATGTTACCCTCTTAAGTTTCCAACAGATGTCAAAAAACATGTTATAAATTATAAACTTATTAGAATCATAATTAGCCACTTTCACCATAAAATTGTTCAACATTGACACTTCTTTCGATTTAAACTCCAATCTTGATTAAATCTATCTAGATACTTCTAATATCATTACTAAGTCAATAGTTTGATGTGTAATGTGTTACAAACCATATAATAGAGATTTCATATTGTGTTTCTCCTGACACATTTCTAACAATTTTTCAAGCATTGTTCGGAACTTATCTAATCTATCAGTACC
Organism: Helianthus tuberosus; assembly: GCA_030545235.1. Lineage (NCBI taxonomy): Eukaryota > Viridiplantae > Streptophyta > Magnoliopsida > Asterales > Asteraceae > Helianthus > Helianthus tuberosus. The sequence goes on along the minus strand of CM060351.1, from coordinate 90,407,150 downwards.
ATACAAAAAGGACTTGTATAATTTTCACCATACTTATGTTTAAAATCTCATTTCTATCCACACTTAAAAGAATTGCATACCTTGGATGTTTTGATGCTCTCAAGGCCACTGAAACACCTCAAAAATCTATATCGTTTTCTCAGCTTTAGGCTGGACGGTTTGGAGGTTCGTCCTCCGCCGTCCAGCTCCGGCGCCGTTCCACCCTCCATCTCGCCCCCCCCTCCATCTTGTCGTGTCCGTCTTCTTCTTGCTGATGGGGACGGTCCATGTGAGGACAAAACTACCTCACAAACATATATATACATACAATATATAATATATAGAGTGAATTTCAAGGATTGTCCTTTATCTTTATATCCATTTTCAGGCGCTGTCCTTTATGTTCAAAATTGACGAGTTTTGTCCTTTATGTTTTCATTTCATACACGTTTTGTCCTTTAGGCCTAACCCAGTTAGTTTTTTCAGTTAAAGTTGGTCATATGCTTTGTACATGAGGGCATTTTTGTCAATTCAAATGTAAGTTCAACGGCAGATTTACAGCTCAAAGCTTCTGCAACCTTTGAATTGACAAAAATGTCCTCTCATGTGCAAAGCACATGACCAAATTTAACTGAAAAAACTAACTAGGTTAGGCCTAAAGGACAAAACGTGTATGATATGAAAACATAAAGGACAAAACTCGTCAATTTTGAACATAAAGGATAGCGCCTGAAAATAGGTATAAAGATAAAGGATAATCCTTGAAATTCACTCTAATATATATTTAGGATCATCCCACATTTCCATACCTCCATCCTCTTTACCCCATCCTCATGCCCATCCTACGTGGCGGACCATTCTACAAGGGAGGAGTATCACCATACCTTATAGCCTTAATCTAATAAAAATAAAATTTGTGGCTCGCGGATTCGGCGCGATGATTGGTCTTTACGTGTCTAGATTTTGTTATTCTCTTTTTGTCCTTTTATGTGAAATAACAATTAGGTGACTCGAAATGGCTCATCTATTGACATAAAGAATTAAAGATTTTTAAATAATGTTACTAAAATCTCTTTAGGACAGAAACACGTGTCAATGTGAAAGGAAGCTCTGATGGTAATTTGTATGAGAGAGAAGCAAGCGTGTAGAATGAACTTAAGAATATGAGAAGAAAGTATAAATGATTAATTTTAATTTCTAAAAATATATTCTCTACCCAATTAGAAATATCAAATATGAATATTAGGTAATTCGTAGTGGGGTTATACAGATGTTATATTGGGCTATAACGCCGAACACCGCCTTGCTCCCACCCCCCGACGTTATGGGTTATGGAATATGGCCGTGATATGTAAGGGCGGAACCAATGTAGAATGAGCCGTAGCACGGGCTACGGTTCAACCCCGTATTCGCAGTGTAATTTTTTTCGGCTTTATACATAGCATACATCAAAACATATACGAGAATACCCCTAATAAAAAATTATGAAACTTAATATTATTCATTAAGGCCAAAACTTGTTTGGTAACAAAGCCCGAATAATTAGTTTTATGATAATTAAGCCCAAATTGTAATAACTAATAAATCTCAAATGATAGAATAAGTGATATTGCACGTCTTATGATTCAAATGGGAACACATAGTTTTTGTCTTTTGGTTTATCGGGTAATGAAGCTAGCTTTGGTTTTACCGGTTGCAACCGCAACCGTTGAAAGATGTTTCTCGAAATTGAAGCTTGTCAAAACGGATTTATGTAATCGAATGGGCTCAGAATTTTTGAACAATGCAATGTTTGTGCGGTCGAAAAAGATTTTTTTCCATAAAGTAAAAATGACGATGTGATAGAATGATTTTAAAGCTATGAAAAAAATAAGGGGACAAATCTATTAGGTATTTGTTTTACTTTATTTATTTATTGTCGCTTTTTTAATATTGTATGATTGTACGGTAAATTTTTTTCTTTGGGATACCCCCGATTTAATAGGCTAGTTCCGCCACTGGTGATATGTATAGCGGCGCCACCATTGGTTTCTCTCTCTCACACATATATATACATACATATGTATGTATAGTTGAAAGGTATAACTCCACTACACAATCAAGTTATATAATCCCCCATAACTCTCATTTCTTACATATTTGTCACGTGTCGTATAATTATAACCCCACATCTATGGAGGTTATTGAGTTTGACGACTACACATGATTTATTATGCTATTTTACCCTCCGATTTAAAAGAGGTTTCTTATAAACATGTTTAAAAGGTCTTTAACAACATATTACTTCCGAGTCTTTACGGAAAAAAACATATGTAAAGGTCTTTCACAATATATTACTTCAAGTTTTTAGGGAAACAACGATCTTAAAATTGAGCGTGCTACAGTACGTATATGAGTTAAAACATAAATAAAAAAATCTTGATATTTCTAAATAATGTTCTTAATTTAAATTTTTAGAAATTAAAATTAATCATTTATACTTTATTCTCATATTCTTAAGTTCACAAAACTTCATTCTTTTTACAAATGCATGCACTTTTTTTTTTGAATAACTAAATTTGCACACCATAGGGATTGAACTCATGACCTCCTACTATCCTATATCTTATCTAACTTACCAACACCATTGGGCTATTCTCAATGGATACAAATGCATGCACTTAGCCAAGAGCATTTCTATCCCCTCTCTACTTCCTCTCTCCTTCAACTCATGCAACTCATCATGCATGTCACAAATACACATCAAATGCATTGCATTGAGTTTGATTTAAGCATTTTTTCTTATTATGCAAACATTTATATATACTCTAATTTGTAACATAAATAGGCAATAGAGGGGTGTAACTTATGCTTAACGGGTTGTATGTGCTTTGTGTGGTTGTACAACAATTCTTCAAAACAATATATATGCCCACCGTCTTTCTTTCTCTCTCTAAAAAACACCCATCGTTGGGTTCTATATAGACGATCTCCAGAAACGTCGTCGTTACCTTGCAACGATATAGAGAGTTTCCGACAACAAAGGAGAGGAACCTCTACTACCATGTTTCCGGCAGCAGCGATGGTGTCGACTGCATTTGTGACGGTGTGACCTAGGGTTCTGATCCAGATGCTGCTCATGTAGAAGAATGTTGTACTTGTATGTGTGGCCGCCATAGATGCTTCAAGAACCTCATTTGTAAGTTGCCCACCATGTGTTTGATGAAATGCCTTAATGGGTTTTCAAGGTGTTTTTTTTTTTTGACTTTTTGTTTGTGGGGTTTGTTTTTTTAATCTCTTGAGGGTTTTTGTTTGTAATATTGGCTTAATTTGAAAAGTGTTTGTGTTAAATTGTTTAGTTTTTGTTTCTTGAAGGTGAAATTGGTTTTAGATCTGGTTTTATGTTTATTGAGTTTTGATAATGTTTTTGGGGTACAAAAGGGAAGGAGTTCTTGGTGTAGGTATGGGTGGGACATGAAGGTCAAGATTTGTCGGGTTTGACTACACATGCACAAGAATTGGGACGGTGATGAATCTTTAAGTTAGGTTAGCTTAATGAACTAGAGCGGGTAGTTTCGTTCAAGTGTATAAATGTGATAGCAAGTTTTGTATCATTAATGTGGGTATAATAGTAGTATATTAGTTTGCTTTAGCTTTGCGAAACTGATTTCTAGCGGGTAACCATGCTAAGCTTTGGTCAAACAAGTCACCTGAAACTAACAAGCATGAGCAAAGTCAAAATCACCAAAATAAAAAAGGTTCGTGTATTGTGATGGTGGTTGCATGATGGTTAGGATGGTGAGTGACGATTGTAATAGTTGAAGCTGGTTATGAGTTGGATATCTTTTTGTACTTTTTTTTGTACAAATAGATTTGAAGTTTGTTAGATTATCTTTGCTTAGGTTGTATTGGAGTTACCTATTATTATTTTTTCCTGTTTTCGCGTGGTAATTGTGTTGGTAGATATAAGGATTTGTAACTGGCATCTTGGTTGTTGGTCATTAGTAAAAGGGCGATTAACTGTGAACATGTTGGTAGCATTGTGATTAAGCTGTTGGTTTGCCATTCCTCTTGACACCAACTTTGTTTTTTTAATTAACAGTTGTGTTCGAGTACAGTCATGATTGTGAAGATTGTTATTCGCTTTGCTCATGAGGTTTGTCTTACTATCTTATGTTTTAATTTATGTCATGTGTGCATGTTGTGTATCTGTTTGTGTTTGTCTTTCCATTTAGTTATAGCATGTTTTTAGTTTAGCCGTATATTAAAAGAAAGCAACTTGCACAACGGTGTTCTTGAGGGTGTTATTAAGAAGGAAGCAACTTCAAGATGTCATCAGTTGTACTTGTAGGTTTAGAAGAACATGTTTGTTGTCTTGATGTACGTTGTTGTCAAAGCCTGTGGGCATGTTTTTTCTTCAAGGATTTGAATTTTTTTGCTGCTTGAGTATGATTTTAGTTAAAGGTCCTTAAAGATTTTATTTTTATAATATTGGTCCTGTTTATGACAGTTTTGACTCCTTGAACAAAAGAAAATAAACAAGGAGGTATAGGATTGAAACCTCCAACGTTTTAAGTTTAAACTTGCTTGATTTGAAAAGGATTGTGAAGACATCGTTTATGATGGGCTCAATTTGTATGCCCCCGCCGCGCGGCGGGGCTCTTATCTAGTTAATGCTAATTACGTACATAAGCATTTTTCTTATTATGTATTGTCGTTTCCTTTCGCCTATCAAAAATGTTTGGAGTTTATATCTCCAAGGTGTAAATTGCAATATATATTATTATAGAAAATCTAGAAATTGTTGTTAAAAACAGTTGCGGATATGTTATTACTTGATCCTTATGTATCATATTCTCTTTTTCTGTAATACCGACAAACGTCTATGGATCAGAACGGATAATCTGGCGTTAACATCTTCTGGATACAAACATAAGTTGTTATGATTGCACTTTTGGCCACACATCACAAGAATCAATCAAGGTTAATCATTATTATCCAAGATTAATCATGCTTATCCTTTGACAACCACTCAACAGTGAAATACAAATAAGAAAGTGACTACCCAATCATTCACTTTCCATAAACAAAAACATCAACTTTCCAAGTCGAAGCCACTAGGTCTAAAATATGGGAAAAGCATGAAAATGGTCATTTTGTTGGGTGTCTATATTCATTGGCGAAGCTTCGCCCCCCCCCCCCCCCAAATTTTTCCGATATACGAAAGTACTATTCATAACACTAAGCATCGAAAAGTTCGAGGGGTCGGGCGCCCCCTCGGAAGCCTTCTAAGCTGCGCCCCTGTCTATATTATTATTGTATTTCAGTTCTATTAAAACTATTATACCATCGTGTTGTTAGTTTATTATTAGTTTATAAGTTTCCGACAACGCGTTAGCACTTAGCAATTCCAACAACCAACTTTATTATCTCATAACAATATCTTATTATCAACTTTATTATCAATGGACATTTTAATAATTTATAAAAAAAAGAATAAAGGTTTAAACAATCATATACAAACCATCCTAACAAACATTTATTATGTATTTTCATGTCATCAATAAAAAGAAGAGGAATAATGGATATGTGCACAAAAGGGTAGTTAGGTTTAGGGGTGTTCATCGAATCGAATATCGAATTTTCGAATTATTCGAATCGAATTGTTCGAATAATTTTTATTTTTTCTTGAATTCGAATTCGATTAAAACCTACCGAATTCAATTCGAATTCGTATTCGAATAAAAAACCCAATTCGTATTCGATTAAAAATTCGAATTCGAATCGAATTCGAATAAATTCGATTTAATTCAGATTCTTTAAAAACATGTAAAAAAACTTTCAAAATGAAACATAAATTTTAAAACAGCCATAAAGCACGATATCACATTAAAAAGTTCAAAAAAACGTACCATAAGTCTAAAATTCAAAACGAGAAGTCGAGAATAACGACTCCACATTACAAGTTAATATTTTTACGCTTAGAAATCTATTGATAGATTTGTTACTTAGGTTTTAGTTATGGGCCATGTAGTGGGTTTGGTAATGGGTAATTTTAATACTTGGAAAAAAATTGAGCATAATTTATAGTATAACCTAATAAAAGTTATATATGTATTATATATAAAAATAATAAATAAAATGTATAATTTTTCTTCGAATTTCGAATCGAATCGAATTTGAAATCATAAATTCGTATTCGATTCGTATTCGATTTACTTGACTCGAATTGAATCGAATTCGAATTCGAATTCGAATTCTTATAATCGAAACGAATTCTTGATAATCGAATCGAATTTAAACGAATTTCGAATTTTTCGAATTCGAAACGAATTCTGCACACCCCTAGTTAGGTTTAAACCTATAGTTCACAAACATCTTCTTTAGGGTGTAAGGAGTTGTTAAACACTTGAGAGTGACAAACTAAAAAATCAACCAATCAGAGTGCGTCACGTCAATAAATGAAAAGTGTTTAAACTTTGCTGAAAAGTGTTGGCAATGGTTAGACACTTGGTGAAGTGGTAAACTTTAAAAAAAAGGAAAAAAGTGTGATTGGTTGAGAGATGGCATGGACCCCACTCCACACTACCCCATGTCTCTCATACCCTCCCTCTCTCTCTCCTCTGATCATCTCCCCACACGGCAACCTTTCCCAGTAGTTTCCCCGCATCGGCAACCTTCACCGAGCGGTAAACCCATCGGCAGCGGTGTTACCGCGCGGCAAAGGCGGTTTGCCGAGTGGGTTTGCCGCCCATTCCGTATACCCTTATGCATGCAAAAGATCCCATCCTCGAAAATTTTAAATCAGAATCTAAGTTTTGAAAATCATGGTTAACATATGAATTCCTTTTCAACATTAATGGTCGTCCACTTTGATAGATGTGGGTTGAGATATACACCATTTTTTTTAAATACGATATTACTTAGTTCAAACATTTGACTTCACACTCTTAACTCCAACAACTTTACGAGGGTAGCCAAGCTCCCACCAAATATACACCACTTCTTTGATTTCATATTTTCATTAATTGCAACATAAGTTTTCTTTTGTTTAATTACATTTACTATTTAATTAGATCGTTTCCTTTAATTAAAGGATTTATGTTTTTTTTATAACATCCAACGAATGCTATACAAGTCCGGTCATCTGGGCAAACCTATTGGCGAAATGTCACCTACGCCCTTCGAACTAGGAATGAGATTTTTTACCGAAATACCGGTACCATACCGTACCGATCGTAAACGGTACCGGTACCGTTATGAGATTTTTTGAATTTCGGTATCATTAAATATCGGTACCGGTATTTTTCGGTAAAAACCGGTATTAGTACTGAATTTTACTAATGAATTTCAAGGGTTTTTTTTGCCACTGTTTAATTATTTATCCTTCAATTTCTATTTTAAATAATGGGTTAACTTGGGTGATGTATTTTTTTCTTATAAACAGTTGAATATTTGTTTATAATTAGTTTAGTTATTTATTGTTTTTCTAAACTAAACATATAAGTGTTTGAATGGTTTGTGAAATGAACCGTAGACAGATACTGTATAGTAGTTGCATGATTAAGTCAATTGATTAAAACAAGTTATGCATATGTGCTAGATGATCTTGTACTCATTTATTATTAATTTTTCATTATATTATACTTTTCTATTTAGATCTTAATTACAAACCAATATTCCATCTTCATGGTCTTTCTTCTAACTTGTTTATGACATCTTTAACATCAGTATAAAGCATGGCCTAAGTGTACTCACTCCTAGCATCTTCTAGTATGATAATTTGAACTTATTTGTAATACAATGGTTCATATCCGTTAGTTATGGATATTAAGTAAAACAATGGAAAACACCAAAGCGGTACCAATGCGGTAAAGTACCGAAAAACCGGTACCGATACCGGCACTGTACCTACCGAACCGATACATGTTGTACAGTATCCGGTATCCACTTTTCCTCAATTTCAGTATCGGTATCGGTATGATACAGATCTCATCCTTACTCCGAACACATACTACTTTGGTGACCAGGCCTGCCCACCCTTCCATGGGAAACCTACGCCCAAAGGCCCATTGTGATAAAACCCCTTGCCCACCTTGAAAATATTGTATCAAATGGGACTCCAACCCATTACCTCTAGATTAGAAGGCCATAGGATGCCTCCTCCCAAACTAACTGAGTTAACTAAGGGATTTGTATTGTATGGCAGAACTCTGGAGGGTAGAGCTAAAACTAGTGTTCGTGCACTTGTAAGAGTTACATATTTCTTCCCTATGAAGGTAAGATTTAACTAAGGGTCTGCGTTGAGTCCGTATTTTTTTTTATCCTGAATGAGATGTCAAAGTCAATTCAGGTGGCACGTGTTTTTTGCAGATGTTATTGTGTGAGTTGTAGAGAGTAAGCAGAGCTTGAAAGCGAGGTTAGAAGAGTGGCAAACAACTTCAGATAGCAAAGATTTAAAAATTTGTCACTTTAGGACCGAGCACCTTTACTATGATTTCCATGGTGCAGATGACGACGACGTCTGGATGCCATTTAGGGCCACGTGGTTTCATAGGTAACTACGTTCATGTATTTAGGATCAGTTATACAAAGGGATGGTATCCCCATCTTTCGCAACCCTCGACCCCTGCCCCGGGAGGCGGACGACCGCAGGTACTCAGAGCGGGTGGTATCGGTGTTTATTAATTTAGCAGCGGAATACATCGGGACCGTAGTTAGGAAATATTTTTATCAGAGTTAAACACCAAACTTTTATAATAATAAATGGGATAAAACCCGAGTTTCATTTGATAATACATTTATAGGGATAAACCCTAATTATTGAAAACATAAACTCCGTTTCTTATTTGGTAACTTTTATAGCCACAACTTTAAGCCTTTAGTGCTCTCTAGCTGGCTTCTATTGGCTTCACATTAAGTTACCTGAAACGCGTTTTAAAAATATTTTATCAGTAAGAAATACTGGCGAGTACACTCCAATTTGTAAAACATCAGTTGTTACACATTACAGTATTAAGGGCGATTACAATGTTTATATCTACACAATTACTCGTTCAGTACGTGTCACTCGACGGATCTGTGACTATGGTCATATCAAACATTGGATACCCGTGCCCAATTGTGAAGGTTATCAAGTACTGTATACAAACCCCATAATACTAGCAGCAATTATAGAATTACAAAGACTTAATCATTGTAATTGTAATTGAAAACATTCGAGGTTTTGGTAAAACAATTTGGTATAATAAGAGAATGACTCACAAAAAGGTTTAGAAAAAGAAAATGTACTCACTTTGTTTACTTAGGTAAAACTAAAGCTTCCTGGTGAATCTCTTGGTTATTATCTATTAAAATTAAACAATGCACACGTGTTAGTAAAATAACCCAAATTACATTAACCATACAACTAGAACAGAACTCCAATGACTGAGTCAGGCAGAGCCTTGACATGCATTACGGAGTCCTGGATCAATCGGGTATAACACGAGACAGTACTCCAACAACTAAGTTAGGCAGAGCCTTGACAAGCGTTACGGAGCACTAGATCGATCGTGTAGGGTAACAAATAGGATTATAATACTTACAACGAGGCAGAGCTTCGCTTTTTAGGGGTATTATTCCCGAGTATTATAATTTCCTAGAGAATTGAGAGAGAATCAGAAAATGAACGGTTTGCAAATGAGGCCTGAAGCCTCTATTTATAGGCTGGTCGGACAGCGAGTCGCGGCCCGCGAGGGATACGGCTACGGCCTTCGCGGCCCGCGAGGACCTCCGGGTCGGCGGTAGGCTTAACCAGTCATCGAGTAGGGTTGCCACGAGCTAGGACACGTGGCGCAATGTGTAATACCCTTGTTATTATTTTAAAGATTTTCGTATATATTACGAAATAAACTTGTAATTATGAATTCAAGTATGTTGAAAACATGGGATAATTAAATAGTTTACAATTTAAAATATGTACAACATAATGTAATAAAGTTCGTCGTTTAAAAGTTGCGACGACACGCGTGCGGAAGCTTCATTTTCATACGATCGGTTCTCGTATGTTCGGTTCTTCATTGAGCTTGATCATCGTCCGGCATCCCATGATATACCTATATTTCATAAACCATGAAATGTTTTAGTCATACGTAGTTTAAAATGGGTTAAAACAAGTTCTGCGTACCAAACAATAAAAACGAAAGAAAAATTCTGAGCTTTAGGTTTGTCGCGCCCCGCGACAGATCCTTTCTTAGCCTTCGAGGCCCGCGACGGACGTCGCGTTACGCGACGATATATTAGGTTTGGTGTCGCGTGACGCGACACCTTGTTTTCGACAGACTGTTGCTTGGTTTTGAGCTGCAGATTCTCAGCTCTTAAATTTAACAAAATTCTAACTTCAAACATTCATAACTTTTATTCTACATGTCCGTTTTAGGTGATTCTATTTCCTACGCATTCGTAATTTAATTCCCCATCTTAGGGAGTTAAAACCTGATATTCAACTACTTTCAAAAATTCGGATTTCAAGCTCTCGGCTTGAAATTCCTTTTTAACACTTTTGACCTATTTCATGATTCATTAAACCAACATGTTTGTTATTCCAAAATTCCTATGAACATCACGTTTCAATTATTTCTTATGACACAAGATTTAAATCACGGGTTATTATGCATCATTAACCCGTCTATAATTATGCGCTTATTTTGACCCGTTAAGGGTATTTAAGTGCTTTTACGCACCAACCCCGCTTATTCATTTCTAGCGTTATATTTTCATATTACTTGTCAAATGAACTTCCACCACAATTATCCTTATGGTGGTTAGTGAATATCAATTGATTATTCCGAATTTACCCCCGTTCGGTTGTTATTTTACGACAAGAAGCTATTTTGAGGCATTTGATCCGAAAAGGATTTATGCCTATGCTTCGACACTTAACTAAGCTTTACTTTATCCTAATACATGTTTCTAAACGACTGGCAAGGGTCATTTGTTCGATTTACCCATCAAAGGCGTTTTGGTCAGTTTTAGTCCTTCTTTTACGACGAAGGACTTTCACTAATTATTTGACCAAAATTGCACATTTAACTATAAATTTATTTATGCGTACCCGGCTTGGATCAACATATTGACCCGTTTTAATACCTTGCGTCTATAATATCCTAATTCATAGCACCGCTGAATCACAACCGTTTTATCCTGTGCGTATAAGACTCGACAGCACTTATTAGTCATTATTTGTCAAATGGTATCTACATTACCCTTTGACCCGTTTATGTCAAACGACTAAACATTTTGTGCTTATATTGAAATGGTATTTATTTACCATTTCATTAAATAACTCAATTCAGATTTCTCACCTATTTAGCTATGCCTCTTAAACCCCCCCTTTTTTTACGCGTTTAGCCCGACATGCCTTATGTCACTTGGTGTTGTTTTATATTTCAACTTTTATCTATTTGTTCGTGACTAAATCACAGTTTCCCCTTTTTCATTCGTTTAGGCTTACTTATAAGTAGCCGTTCGAAAACCCATTTTTATCTTAGTCTTTTCGTGACTAATTTACTGTTTCACCCCTTTTTACCATTAAACATGGTTTCTATCATTTATATTAGTTCCGACCAGTGTCTTTTCGCGTCGGAAACCATATTTCGAATATTATCTTTACTGAATTCATAACTTATAGAATAAACACATATTCTACGAAAAGGTGTAAGTTGTACTTACCTTGCATCCGGTTATGCTCTTTTTCCGCATACTTGATCCGTTTGACCCGCTTCCTTCCCAAGCCTTCATCTAGCTTGTCTAGAGTCAAACTATCATCATCACAATTCGTAAGACGGTTAGATTAGTCATAATCATTTACGACTATTCCATCCTACGACTTTTATGTCGAATTTATCATTCGATCATATCTTTGGTCATTTTGACTTTTTAGAAGTCAAAGTGCCTATTGACATATTCAAATGCACATTTGGTTCATTGAACTCACTTAGACATTTTCATCTGAACTCTTAACAATTCAAGTGTTTGCACACAAACTAGTAGGTAATATGATTTCTAGCATCTATAACATGATTTTAATATCAACTTCTGCATATCATACAAAAACCCCCTTTTAAGTCATGTATGAACAATTACTCAAACTTACAATTTGTTCAAGTATCTGGATTTCATTATTCAATATGATGATTCTAAGCACAAATTTAACCTTAACTTCATCATATTATCAAAACCCACTTAGCTAGGTGTGGTAATTCAACCAAACACCTAAATTATAGCAATTTATTCTAAATCTTCACTTAGGGCTTGTTCCTAAGTAATCATACATCTCAAATTCAGCCATAACCTCTACGATTCATACATAGATCGCATCATACAAAGTTAACAAATTTTCACAACTTCATGAATGTTAGAAATTCGACATACCTTACGATTCCCTTGACTTGGTGATCGTTTATATGTATTCAGTTTCGAATTTGGCCTTCAATTGATCCTCCAATTTGAAGATTTTGTTGAGTTTTAGGGTTTGAGCCCCCATGGAGCTCTCCTGGTCGATCTAGAACACGCACACACTTAGTGTGTGTGTGTTTTATTTTGTTTTTAATAAATAAACTTTTCCAATTATCTAACCTTGGTTCCTCATGTTTGGTTAATTATTAAGTAGGTTACAACCTACTTATTTCTAAACCATATTCCCTCTTATTAACCGGGTTAAATATCCCTAGTTAACTTAGTGGGTTCGGGGAAGTTTATGACTAGGTTTATTTGAAGCCCTGTTAATTCGGGCCCTTTATCCACTCTATTTTTCTCAAAAGGATTTGTTCCACTTTTATTTAATATTAGGCTTATTCATTTAAATCCTAGTTTTTACCGTGTTACTTTTACCACTTACAGTACTTTACCCGTCTTTTAGTATTAACATGGTTTGATTACCAAACCCGTTTTTAGGATGTTATACAATGCCTTGTTCGGCAATCCAAGCCAGTCGCGGCACATGACAGTTGTGGCTAAGGGGGTCACGCCCCGTGAGCGACTTCCAGATTTTGTTTTCTTTGATTTTTATAAATATAAAGGTATTATGGGCCTGTTTCTCGCATACATGGTATATTTAGGACGTTTAGGGTCACGTTAGGGGTCTTAGGAGGGTTTTTATACCATCACATTCGGGTTGGTTGAAGTTGGTGTAGAGCAGCCACTAGGGTATTGTGTGACTGGATGTTCCTGGATAAGGGTGTTATTGGACATGTTATGTTATATGGAACATACACGTAAGCTGGAGGTAACAAAGATAAGTATGCTGAGTTGGATTTGTAGGCACACCAAGTTGGATAGAATAAGGAATGAAGTTTTTTAGAGAAAATTTGAGATGACCAGTGTGTCAGATTAGGTAAAGGAAGGTAAGTCGAGATTGTTTGGGCATGTGTGGAGGAGACAAGTTTCGGCCATAGCTAGAACTATGGAAACTCTTTTTGCGGGAGGGCGAGGACGAGATGAGTAGTTAGGATTTGATAGACTTGCACCTCTCTAAAGGCTTGATCGTGGAAAAAAGCTCGTAGAGACGTAAGATTAAGGCTAAAGACTTTTCAGATAATGGTATATATATATTTATTAGTTTCTTGTCATATAAGCTTAGTTTTTCATCTTTTTGGGTGTGTGTGGCGTTTGCATAGTATCTCTTGTTTATATGCTCTTGGCGCTTTTTTTTTTTTGCCTAAAACTCTTAAAAACAAGTATATCACATGTGTGGTTTTTTTCAAAATAAAAAAATGTTGAGAGATTAGAGTTTCTTAGGTTTTCTCAATAATAACGAGTTTTCTCCTAATACTTACACTATATATATATATATATATATATATATATAGGGTGAGGATCATTTAGAAACCACAATTTATCGTGAGAACCACTTATGAACACCACCAAAGCTACCTTAAAAAGCTTTAAAAAACACACATTTTTTTAAAACAAATTTTCATTAAAATTGCAACTTTTTATTAATAACTTTCTTTTTGTTTTTAATGAATTTTTTATTAATAAAAAGTCACGGTTTAAATGTAAAAAACTAAAAAAATAATGTTTTTTAACATTTAGTTGTGTCGTTTAGGTTTAGGGTTTAGTTTTTAATATTTAGCTTCGGTGTGGGGTGGAGTGCGTGAGGGTGAGGGGTTTTGGTGGGGTATAGTTTTTTTTAGGGCGTGGGTAGGGATGGCATGGGTGGGGTATTGGTAATCCCATACCCATACCCGGTTGTAAAATCGTGTCCGATACCCGGCTCAATACCCGCCAGGTATTTGTTCGGTAATTACCCGTCGGGTATCGGTATCCCCGCGGGTATCGGTATCCCCGCGGGTATCGGGTATACCCATTAGTTTGTTAAAATATATACGTTAGGATTTCCAAAGACATTTCTTTACTATTATAATTATTATATAATTTTATATATACAACAACTATTATAAACAAAAAATGTATATTACATACATATAAGTTATATCATAAATTAATAATAACTTTATGATACTTATACACTTATATGTATATACTTCACAACATATAAAATATAATTATTATTATGAAATACATATACAAAAAGAAAATTTATTTTTTTCACATTATGAACATACTAAAATAAATCACTAATAGACAAAGATTTAAAAGTTTGTCACTTTAGGACCAAGCACCTTTACTATGATTTCAATGGTGCAGATGATGACGACGTCTGGATGCCATTTAGGGTTAACGAAAGATAAAAATATAAATTAAAAAATTTGGGTATATGATCGGGTATATAGTTCGGGTAAACATGTATGTGGTTTCGGGTAATCGGGTCGGGTATCACCTAAATCCTATACCCGACCCATACCCGTGAAAATTTTTAAAACTAATCCCATACCCGTCCCACTACCCGTTGGGTATCGGATATACCTGTACCATTTGTGTCAGGTTTCGGGTATTTTTGCCATCCCTAGGCGCGAGGGGGGGGGGGGGGGTTAGGTTTTTGGGTGGTGGTGGGGTGGGGGGTTGATTGTCTGTTTTGGGTTTATTTTGGTTGTGTTCACAAGTGGTTCTCACGATAAATGGTGGTTCCCGCATGAACTCTACCATCCATCCATCCGTACGTACGTACGTACATATATACATACATACATACTGAAGAGTTTAAATGTGAAGAAATTTTTTGTAAAAAGAAAAAAGAAGAAATTCTAACCGATAAAAATGCTTCATTTAATATTAAGTAAATTACAAGTTTTGTCCTTACGTTTGCACCAAATTGTAGGCATTGTCCTTTAGCGCAAAAGTTAACGAGTTTTGTCCTTAACGTTTCTAAATCCTGCACGTTATGTCCTTTGGCCCTAACTCAGTCAGATTTTTTGGTTAAATATGGTCATGTGCCTTGCACATGAGGGTATTCTTATCATTTCACCTTCTCAGGGACTATTTTGTAAGTAAATTATTATTCAAGGGCTATTTATACAAAATTAAAAAATAAAACACTCTTTAATATATAAACTCTTTCTCTCTCTCTTTTATCTCTCTCTCTAATCTGGACCCACCACCACCACCACCACCCCACAACCTTCACCGCCACCTCCCACCTTAGCCTTCACCGCCTCCACCCCCACCTACCGACCACCACCAAATTAAATGTTGATTTTCTTATGAACACCCCTCTAACAAGAATCCGTTTAATATCCAGCTTTGAACAAATCACCAATCATCAACACAACTAACAAGAACCTTTGACCAAAATCAAAATAAATCAGTCACTTTCAAACAAAAACCCTAGAAACAAAATAAGATCAAACCGAACAAAGTAACTATAAATCTCACCAGAGCAACAACAGAAACGACGCCGTATACTGAATCACTCGCCGCCACAACCAAATCACTCGCCACTGCAACCAAATCATTCATCGCCGATAGAGATGCTTAATAGTGTCAAATTACATAAATTTCGCTCATATTACAGAAATTTCGCTGAAGTTGCTAGTGTCATTTTGCTCATATCCCACTCCTGTGACAACTGGCAATTTTCCGTGTAACCGTACAATGTTAAATAGTAATTTGTATCTTTAATGACTGTGCCTATCAAAATTAATGACATGAATGATTTTCTGATTATTGTCATATACATACAAGTGCATTACATGTTGCATGATGTCTTATCATTATTGCATGCAATACAGTATGGTTCACTTAGTGCACAGAACAAAGTTAGCACAGTTGTCAGACAAACTAGAAGTACCGACGGGAGTTCAGTACTTAGACAGACATGATGTTAAGACACAGAATGAGCCCGAAACCAAGAGTTACACTAGAATAGTGTGTAGGAAAGTAGGGATCATAAAACTGCCTTCCTAGTGATGATTTAAGTGCCAGAATGTGCCCAAAAGTCACAAAAACTGCAGAATTCTGCACAATTCAGCAAAAATAAGCATTTTAACAACAAAATATAATGCAGAATTATGGTTTAGTGGTCCAGAATACCTTCCTAGGTGTCGGGAATCAAAACTGTCATAAAAGCCTACATAAAGCACACTAAACTGCGCAATTTAGCACATTAACGAACCAGTAACCAACCGAACAACCAGACACTACCCGAAATACCAAATTTTCACTAGAAGCATTGTTTTAGTGTTACGAAGCTAGTTATGGTCACTGAACATCATAACACATCCTTAAACATTATAACACCTAAAACACTAACTAACATGCTTAACATCTAACTTAACTTCCGAACTAACAATTGAAAACCAACCATGACCCCCCCCCCCTCCAAAAGACTGTCACAAGTGGGCCCTCACTTGTTGATTTTTTTGTATTATTATAATTGATATGTATAGAAGATTAGAAACATTATAACCAAAGGGTTATCAAATGTTGGAAGATTGTTTTAAAAACCCACAAGTCCTCACTACTCATCACTTTCACTTCTCTAAAACAACTCCTTCTCTCCTTCTTCCCATTCTTGTTTACGGCCCCCAACCCACACACACCAACATCCATTTTCACTTCAATCGCAAGAATTCTAAGGACTCTCAAGGGTGTAAGATGCATAACTAAGAGACTTGGGAGCTTTGGAAGTTGAAGGACCATCACCTAGAGCTTTTATCCACCTCATTCATCATCATCTTCATCTTTGTTTCTTCCCTAGCCATAGAGCTAGTAGTAAGCTCATCATAACTTGTTATTACCTCTAATTTTAGTGGTTTAAGTATTATGTAATATGTTAATATAAAGAAACTCAAAGAAACATGAAGATGATCTTGAACATAAAGCTTAATAACATGAAAATCTAAGTTGTTTTAGTGTATATATGAAACTTGATTGTTGATTTCTTATGATTGTGATGTTGATCATCATAAGAAGCTTGCTAGAAGATGATTAAACACATGATCTAGCAAATATAAGGATGGATCTTGAGAAAATCATAATGATCATCCTTTATGTTAATAATGAACTTGAATATAAGCTTGTTTTAGTGTATGATGATTATGTTTACAAGTATTAAGTCTTGAAAATAAAAGATTTCAAAGATAATATTTTCAAGAAAACAAAATTTATTACAAGATTAACATGAACTTGGTTTTTAAGGGAAGTAAACATGTTTTAAGTGTTAAAACAAAGTTAGAAGAGTGTTGGTAACAAGAAAAATACAAGAAGAATTATTTTTAGAAAATCTTTATACAAGTTGTAAAGAACTAAAATTTACAAGAATGAGTTTTATAAACTAAAAACCATGTTTTTAGAGGTAACTAAACTTACTAAACAACATGTGAAGTTACTACAAATTTTTACAAACTTTCAAGTTCATGTCATAGTGTAAAATGCACATTTTTGGCTCTTGGTGAGTTATGTGTGAAATTGTTGATGATTGGTGATGAATTACTAAAAGAAAATGATATGCCTATGAGCATGGAAACCTCCATTTTTAAGGGGAAACTATGGCAAAAATTTTGTAGAAATTAAACACTTAGAAAAATATTTTTAAACAAGTGTTTACAAGTAAATTTTGATCATGGTTTTCATATAAAAACTTGCCATAATTTTTATTACAAAAATTACAAACATTGGAGGATGATTTTTGATAAATAAAAATGACTATGTATATATTTAGGAAAATATATATTTAGATGTCACAAATTGTGTGTTACTTGTATATTATGTGTATTAGTTATATTAATTTAGGAACTTGAAAATAATATAACCCACCAAAAGAACAAAAATTTGGAATACAAAATACTACCAAAATTCCAAGAAAATAAATATATAAATTATACCCGAATATTGGACAATCGGACAAATGGACATAAGAACTACAAGTATATATATTCTGGAAATAAATTCATATTTCGACAAACGAGTTAAACAGTATTTTGAAAACCGGAGAAATGGTAAAATATGGATTTTTATAACTATTACAAAATGTATCATATTTTATCAAGTAGAAAATATATTATTTTTGAGTGGAGAAAAATATATATTTTCTTAAACAATTTGAAAATATAATATTTTTGAATGAAAAAAAAAATATATTTTTTCTTAAACAAGTTAAGAGTATATTATTTTGGGTGAAAATTAGAAAAATATATATATATTTTCTAAGTTAATCTTAAAAATATATTATTTTTGAGGTTTATATGAAAATATATTATTTTTGCCAAGTAAAGTTATAGATATTTTTCTTATAAAAATTCTCTTAAAATATGAATATTTTAAGTATACAAAGTTGGTAATTTTTAGTTGTCTAAAAATATATTCCGGAAAATTAAATAAAAAGATTAAGTGTGAAATACTTAATAAATACAAGAAAATACGTATTCTCGTATGTACAATTATACACTGGAATACACCACCAATACTTGGCAAAATACACAAGTATAAAAATACATAAGTATAAGTATACCCATACTTGGGAAATATCATGAAAGAATTACAAAAGGAACTAAGTCAAAATATATTATTTTATCAATATTCCAAATAATTAGATAAATATAATTTAAGCTAAAATATTATTATTTTAACCAATAATTATATACTTTGGAATTATATAAAGTACATCAAAGATGTAACTCAAAGTATACCAAGAATACCAAAATAAGTCATAATACCTAAGACTAAGAGTCGTTACACGACCTAGCCGTCTAATAAAACATAGCACGTGTGTAGGTAGTTGTACGACCAGTGGAAAGGAGCTTTGAGTTACTAGACAGAAGAACGCAAATCAGTGAGTTCATATCCCCCTTTTCTTTTAACTATTTTCAGTTTTATAACTTCGGGGGTGAAATACATGTTTCAATGTTTCAAACGTTTACAAATGGTATGGTTAGCTAAGGAATGAACTGTTAGATCATGTGAGTGGTGGGTACACACTTAAGACCATTAATCCTTGTATAAGGACCGAGGGGCATGAGTGATAGATCTATTTGGGTGTTGCGAGCCACACCCATGGGACCGGGAGTTGGCCCATGTGGTGACTATGTCGTCCCCGCCGGGTAGCCCGGTACGAAATCCGCAAAGGTTTGAGCCTTCCTGCTCCATTGCACACATATTAATGACCTTGCAAATCATTAATTGATATGTTCATAGACGCTTTCATACCGGTTTACAAAGGCATACTTACAATGATTACAAGTTTATACCAGCGCGCATACAAAACACATGAACTCGCTCAACCTTTGTTGATGTTTTCAAATTACATGTATTTCTGGAAACTAATATGGATCTGGCGGGCGTCGAAAGTTTCAAGAACTAATTTCAAGAATTGATGTCATCCTGTTTTGAAGGGTTTGAATGGTATAACTTATCTTTGATAAGATATATGAATCAAAGCCTTGTGTTTTAATGACTTTTGCTAAAAGTCCGTTATGGAACTTAATACATTTGGTTGGTTTGTAAGTTAAACTTGAAGTTGATGGTTGGTACTAAACAACTTGGGTTTGTATTATTTTGAAACGTATTAACGGATGAACATCATGGTGTTAATCATATAGTTGTTTGTTATAACTGAATGCAATGATATTAAGCAAGTCACACATCATACGCTTTCGCAAAAGTCAGGGTGTGACAGTTTGGTATCAGAGCTTCGATTGTAGTGAACTAGGATTCCTTCTCGAGTCTAGACTACAATCATTAGGACTCTCTCACGAAAATATTTTTACAAAATATTTTTCATTGCATCTACAAAACGCAAAGATCCATGGAACAAACATTACAAAGGAAAGAGAAAAAACACGAACAAGGACTTTGGCTAGTGGATTAGTTTGCATGGGGTAGACTAGTTAACTTGGAAAAAGTCTCACGTAGGAGTGACATGAATACATGTTAAAGTGATACCTGTCTTTGCTTACATCCACCGAGTGATAGTAGATAACATATGTGCATATGCCATGATTATTGTGTTACAGGTACTGATGTCTTCTTCAGAGAGTGGGTGACAGATGAGTATAATCCTATGGCCATCGTATCCGACGATGAGGTAGCACAGGACCCAGAGGTTTTCACATCCGACACGGAGAGTGATCCAGAGATGTTGTCCAATGACGACGATGATTTCCAGCCGTTTGCGCTGCCGGATTTTGGGGATGATATCCCGGATGCTAATGATATTCTTATTGATGACGTTTTTACACTCCCTACTCCGATTCATGATCATCTCATCATCGGTCACCCCGATCGTAAGCACCTTATTGCTCCGATTCTAAACGATGTTCCCCTCTTTGCCATTCCACCAGAGGATTGGGCTTTTGATGATCTCTTCGATGATGACGTGGTTCTTTTTGTGGGCGATCACCCTGCAGGGGAGCAGGGTGATAGGGAGCTGGATGACGTTATTGCATTGGATGTACCTCCTCCTGCTGTGCCTGTTATTGATATCTCTTCTGATTCTAGCATACATTCTGTTGCAGACTCCTTTGAGTCTGTAACCTCTTCCGCCCTGCAGGCTGTAGGACTCCACCTTTATACTACTAATGACGTTGATGCGATGTCTGCTGCTCCATCATCTCCTAATCGAGCCCCCACACCCCCTCATGTTCCAGGTCATGTACCTGATCTAGATCCAGTTCCTTTTGGTTTACCTTTTCTTGCACCGCTTTTTCCTGAGCCTGTTTCCGCTCCACTCGATCTTCCACCCATTGTTCCACTTGTTCCACAGCCTCCACCTTTTGATGTTGTTCCCCCACATTTCGTTTCAGACGAGCATCGTACCGATCTCCCTATTGTTTTTTCTACAGGAGATCCCAGCTCCCCGTCCAGGGGAAGGCACTTCTGGTCAGCCGCCAAGCTTTGACCCTTTTGCATCAGCTGACTTCCCACCCATCCCACAGTTTACACCATTTACACCAGATCCTCTTGTCGAGCCATTTAGATGGTTCCCACCTTACACCATGCCCATTTCTGATCCGCACCACCCCTCGCACCACACCGGTTACACACGGGATGAGTTACTTCTATCCCTGTCGCTACAGTTCGAGATACTGAGCCGAAGAGTCCTCGAGCTAAAGTTTGGTGAGGGTGCCAGACGATCACCATTTCCATTGCATCCTACTCCTGTTCCCCACCCTTATCATCAGGTTCTTTTATTCCTCCACCTACTGCTCCTACATCTATTCTGGGCTTTGATGCCCGTTTCTTCACAGCCGTGCAGCAGATCAGCTATCTTATTCGCCGAGTTCATGAGCTCGAGGAGGAGCTCGCTCACGTTCGCAGTTTGATCTTTTTCCCTCCTCCTCCACCACCGTCAGCATCCTAGATTTTTGGTTTTACGCAGGTACCATACTTTTGATGAGAACTCCACAATTGAGCCCAAGATCTATGAAGAAATGAAGACCACTTTTTGATTGTTACTTTTGTATATGACAGACTTGTCTGACCGGGGCAGTGTGACCTCGTGTCTCTTTTGATATGCTACAATTTAAAAACAATGTAACTTGTAGTGGAATATTTATGAACAGCTCAATAGTCGTGTTCTCATTAAATACATTGTTGACTTATCTGTTCTTGTGATGATTGTGTTATTATGTGATTGCTTGTTGTGACAAATATATATATATATATATATATATATATATTTATGTATGCCACCTAGACATTTATTTGATGAATAAGGCCTAACCAACCCGATCCTCTTACTAGAAGAAAGATGCCGCCTCGATGAAATACCAATAACAACAACACGCTGCCAAGGACTGAAGCAGAACTGCAAGAACGCATCTCACAAGCCATTGCCCAGCACGAGGCCATTCGCTCAGAGCATAGCAGTGGTACCTCTGGAAATAACCCCCCAACCGGTAATGTTAAGTCACCTAAGACACATTACAACTCGTTTGGATATTTCCAATTGTGTTTTGCCAATGCTTATTGTGAATTGTGTTGCTTGTGTTACAGGTTGTACTTACAAGCAATTCTTGGATCGCAAGCCTCTTAACTTCGATGGCATTGGGGGTGCTGTCGCGTTTGTTCGCTGGGTAGAGAAAACCGACTCTGTGCTAAGGATGAGCAAGTGTACTCCTGAACAAAGAGTTACGTATATTTCTGGATGGAGCGCTTTCATGGTGGAACCTCCAAGTTCAAACACTGGGCGAAACTGCTGCATATGTGTTAACATGGGATGAACTTAAGGAGTTAATGCGCAAAAGTACTGCTCGCGAGCTGAGATTCAGAAACTGGAGACAGAGTTTTGGAACCTAAAAATGGATGGTCCGAAAATAGCAGAGTATATTCAGCGATTCCATGATTTGTCAAGGCTTGTTCCTTACCTTGTGGAGCCAGAGTTCAAAAGAATTGAGCGTTTTATCTGGGGATTGGCACCTCAGATCTTAAGTATGGTTACAGCTTCCAAGCCTCCGACTATTGCTGAGGCTATTGATCTAAGTGTGACACTTACTAAGGAGGCAGTTCGTTTGGGAAAGTTTTCTATCTCTGAAACCAAGAAGAAGGAGACTCATGTGGAGTCCTCGGGTGACAATAAGATGAAGTTCACAAATTTCAAGAGGAGCACCCAAGCAAACAACAATGCCAACAAATGAAGGGAGACCAATCAGCCAGCTGAGGCCCAGACTGGCGCAAACAACACTGAGCCCAAAGGAAAAGGGTATATGGGCACCCTGCCCAAGTGCAACATCTGTCAGTATCATCATACCTGCCAGTGCAGATATAGGAAGTGTGGAAACTGTGAAAGAATTGGGCATGTGAAGGAAGCATGTTGGTATGACACTGGGCGCGGGAATGGAGGTAAAGGTGGTAATGGTAATCGTGGTGGGAATGGAAGTCAAAATGGGAACAGGAATGGAAACGGAAATCAAGCGAGTAATGGAAATAATGGAGGAAACAATAACAACAACCAGGGTGGTAATGGAAACGGACGCGGCTAGGGATGTTATGGCTACGGTGACATGGGGCACTTTAAACGGGATTGCCCTAAAAACAATCAAGCTCGGGGAAGGGTGTTTACCATTGGCGGCAGGGAAGCACGCTAGGATCCAAATGTGGTTACTGGTACGTTCCCTATTAACCAGCGCTATGCATCTGTGCTGTTTGATACTGGTGCCGATTTTAGTTTCGTATCCATAGACTTTAAGAATGCACTTGGTTTAGTTACAAGTAAGCTAGACGTCCCCTATTCGATAGAGCTGGCTAATGGAAAGTTAGTAGAGGCGAACGAGGTGATTAAGGGTTGCACCTTGGAACTGGAGAGCGCGAATTTTCTATTGATCTTATACTTGTGGATTTGAGAAGCTTTGATGTCGAGGTTGGGATGGATTGGTTGTCGAACAACAGTGCGGAGATAGTTTGCCATGAGAAGATCATTCACATTCCGTTGGCGAATGAGGAGACGATCGTGATTCATGGAGAAAAGCATGATACGCCCTTATGGATTATCAATTGTATGAAAGCGCAGAAGTGTCTTCGGAAAGGATGCGTTGCCTTCCTAGCTCACGTAGTGGATAAGAAGGTTGAGGAGCCTAAGCTTGAAGACATCCCAGTGGTGAGGGATTATCCTGAGGTCTTCCCCGAAGACTTGCCAGGATTACCTCCGCAGAGACAAGTCGAATTCCACATTGACTTGGTTCCAGGCGCCGCGCCTGTAGCCAAGGCACGATATCGACTTGCGCCATCCGAGATGCAAGAGTTATCTACGCAACTCCAGGAGTTGTTGGACAAGGGATTTATAAGGCCGAGCTTCTCGCCTTGGGTAGCTCCGGTGTTGTTTGTTAAGAAGAAGGATGGTAGTTTTCGCTTGTGCATCGACTACAGGGAGTTGAACAAGTTGACTATCAAGAATCGGTATCCATTACCGAGGATTGATGAATTATTTGACCAATTGCAAGGATTGAGCTATTACTCCAAGATTGATCTTCGGTCTGGCTATCATCAGTTAAGGATTCAAGAGGAGAGCATACCAAAGACTGCGTTCAGGACTCGTTATGGACACTACGAGTTCCTTGTAATACCGTTCGGATTCACTAACGTGCCAGCAATGTTTATGGATTTGATGAATCGTGTATGCAAGCCATATCTCGATAAATTTGTGATTGTATTTATCGACGATATTCTGATTTATTCACAAATGAAGGAAGAGCACGAGCAACATCACAGAGCCATTCTGGAACTACTGAAGAAGTAGAAGCTCTACGCAAAGTTCTCAAAATGCGAATTTTGGATTCGCGAGGTACAGTTCCTTGGTCATGTGGTGAACGAGAATGGCATCCATGTGGATCCAGTGAAGATTGAAGCGATAAAGAACTAGGAAACTCCCAAAACACCGATGGAAATTCGACAGTTCTTGGGATTAGCGGGCAATTACCGCAGGTTCATCGAGAATTTCTCCAAAATAGCTCAACCGCTAACTTCCCTTACTCAGAAAGACAAGAAGTATGATTGGGGAGAACAAGCTATGCGATGCACCGATATTATCCCTACCCGAAGGCACTAAAGACTTCGTGGTATATTGCGACGCTTCGCGTCAGGGATTAGGTTGCGTGCTCATGCAACGCCAAAAAGTTATCGCTTATGCATCACGACAACTGAAAGTACATGAGAAGCATTATACCACCCACGACCTGGAGCTAGGCGCGGTGGTATTTTCCTTGAAGATTTGGAGACATTTTTTGTATGGTACTCGATGTACTATCTTCACAGATCACAAGAGCCTGCAACACATATTTGATCAAAAGGAGCTTAATATGCTTCAGCGATGATGGGTTAAGTTGCTGAGTGATTACGACTGTGAGATCAAGTATCATCCTGGAAAGGCAAACGTGGTAGCAGACGCATTGAGTCAAAAGGAAAAGGTTAAGACCCTAAGGGTTCGAGCTTTAGAAATGACTATTCGGACGAATCTCACTTCACGCATACATGACGCGCAACAAGAAGCCCTTAAGAAGGAGAATCTTAAGGCTGAATATCTCCGAGGAATGGAGAAGAAGTTGGTGACAAATGAGGAAGGAACCTTATTCTTCATGGGACGCATTCGGGTTCCGCTCTATGGCGGTATTCGAGAGGTTATCTTTGACGAAACTCACAAGTCGAGATACTCGATTCACCCAGGATCGGACAAAATATACCAAGATCTGAAAGAGTATTATTGGTGGCCAAAACTCAAGAGCGACGTAGCCGTTTATGTTGGAAAATGCCTAACCTGTGCCAAGGTTAAGGCCGAGTATCAGAAACCTTCTGGTCTTTTGCAACAACCTGAAATACCTGTATGGAAGTGGGAGCAAATTTCTATGGACTTCATAACGAAATTACGCAGGACTCCTAGAGGGTATGACATGATATGGGTAATAGTGGATCGATTAACAAAGTCCGCACATTTCCTGCCAATTCGAGAGAAAGATAGCACTGGAAAGCTGGTCGAGCTTTACCTCAAGGAGATAGTAGCACGTCATGGAGTGCCTATCTTGATAATTTCAGACAGAGATGGACGATTTGTATCAAGGATCTGGCAATCCTTTCAGGAGGCCTTTGGATCTCAGTTAAATCTAACCACGACCTTCCACCCGCAAACAGACAGTCATAGCGAACGGATTATACAAACACTGGAAGATATGCTTCGCGCATGTGTGATGGATTTAGGTGGCAGTTGGGATACTCATCTACCTCTAGTTGACTTTTCCTATAATAACAGCTACCATACGAGCATTCAAGCCGCACCGTTCGAAGCTCTTTATCGCCGTAAGTGCCGCTCACCGTTGTGTTGGGCAGACATTGGAGATAAACAGTTGCTTGGTCCCGAACTTGTTCAAGAAACGACCAACAAAATCATGCAGATCCGAGAGCGCATCAAGGAGGCTCGAGTGTACGGTTAATTTAAATTGGGTTATTTTACTAACACTTGTGCATTATTTGATTTAATATAAAATAACCAGGAGATTCTCAGGAAGCCTTAGTATTATCTAAACTTGCAATGTGCGTAATCTTTCTTTTTGTAAACTGTTTTTACAAAACCTTAATTATTTTTAAAATATAATTAGCAGTGATTGAGTCTTTGTAATTCTTCAATTACAACCGGTATGTTGGGGTTTTGTATAAAAAATGTGGAACACGTTACCATTGGACAATGAGTTAGCCAATGAGTAATATGACCCACCAGTCATGGATTGACAGTACTGAATGAGTAATTGTGTAGATATAAACATTGTAATTGTCACACCCCCAAAATTCACCATACGGAGTTCCACCGCTTGGAGGCGTGACGTGACCAGGATCGAGCCACCAATCATATTAAACAACATAATTAAGTAAATAAAACCAACCACAATACAATTGGTGACCAAAAGAGGGTAACCGATTTTAAGTTAACAGCGGAAGCATAAATCCAAAGCATAAATTCCATAGTTCATAAGTTTAAAGTCCAAAACGTAGGTTAATAAGTTCATAAGGATTTAAATATTTAGCACGGAACATAACAGTTCGTATCCCACAACGACCACCTCCTCGTGCAAGCTCCATAAGCATCTAGCGACCTGTAAGGCATGTAACAACGAGTCAACAACAAAGTTGAGTGAGTTCACAGTTGGTTGATTAGTTTTAAGTTGTTTCTGAAAACGTGGTTTGACTTTCGTTGGCTTATTTCCGTGGGGGTTACCCCGTAGTTGAAAGTATGTTTAACCAGTTCTTTTTATTACCCAAACCATATCCATAATCAGTGGGGACTTCCCCATGTGAACCACTAGACCGATATCGACAACTGACGAACAATAGTTGTGCCCTACGTTAATGTTCTATCTGAAAGTTTACGTGGTGTAAAATTCTCTGTGTTTTTTCTATTGAAAACAAGAACCCTTTAAATAGGGATAGATACATCTGAAAATAAGGAAACAGATAAACAATACAAATACAAATATACACCAAATCAAATAATAATAATCACAATATTTCAGCCGATATACTCGGCTGAATATATTATCGCTAAGACACCCCCTCAGTTTGAGCGGGCGGAGGACAGACGCTCAAGCTGGAACGGAATGACTGGAACAGCTGACGTGGAAGCCCCTTGGTAAAGATATCCGCATATTGCAAAGAGGAAGGCACATGAAGAACTCGGATGTGACCTACACGAACTTTGTCCCGAACAAAATGTATGTCAATCTCAATATGTTTCGTCCTTTGATGCTGAACTGGATTTTTAGAAAGATACACTGCTGAGACGTTGTCACAGTATCCAACGGAGGCGTGTGTAAGAGGAGTGTGTAGCTCAAGAAGTAAATTGCGGATCCATGTGGCTTCAGCGACCGCATTTGCAACACCCTGGTATTCGGCTTCAGCGCTAGATCGAGAAACAGTGGGCTGCCGTTTAGAAGACCAGGAGATCAGATTATCACCGAGGAACACACAATATCCCGAAGTTGAGCGTCGAGAGTCTGGGCAACCACCCCAGTCAGCATCAGAATAGGCCACCAAGGAATGAGAAGCGGATTTAATGATACGTATACCATAATCAATTGTTCCTTGAATATAACGGATGATCCTCTTCATGAAAGCAAAGTGTGAATCACGAGGCTCATGCATAAACAAGCAGACTTGCTGAACAACATAGGATATGTCGGGTCTCGTAAATGTGAGATATTGCAAAGCCCCGACGAGGCTTCGATATAATGTAGGATCCGAGAATAATGGGCCAGCAGTGCTGCTGAGTTTGGCTGAGAGATCTACGGGAGTCGTGCACGGTTTACATGCCGACATTGAATCCCGAGCAATAATTTCCTTAGCATATTGAGACTGTGAGAGAAAAATACCCCGGGACTGCTGGGAGACTTTAATACCCAAAAAATGATGCAATCGGCCCAAATCAGTCATAGCGAACTCCCTTGACAAAGTAGCAATAATGTCACGCAACAGATTGTTATTAGATGCCGTGAGGATTATGTCATCAACGTATAATAATAAATAAGCAGTGTTGGACGGATCCCGGTTATAAATAAATAACGAGTTGTCGCAGGCACTGCTACGAAACCTATGAGAAGTAATATAGTTAGCAAAGCGGGTGTACCAGGCCCTTGGTGCTTGCTTAAGCCCATAAAGAGACTTTTTGAGTCGACATACATAATTCGGTGCTCTTTGATCATAGAAACCGGGAGGTTGATGCATGAAAACAGTTTTATTTAGTTCTGCATGTAAGAATGCATTCTTAATGTCCAACTGGTGTATCGGCCATGACCGTGAGACTGCGAGTGATAGAACTGTCCTAATGGTTGCCGGTTTGACAACCGGACTGAAGGTGTCCTCACAGCCAATGCCCACCGTTTGTGAATTTCCATTAACAACCAATCTGGCCTTATAACGTTCAAGAGATCCGTCCGCTTAAACTTGTGACGGAACAGCCACATACATCTGATTACCGGCCGATCCGTAGGTCTAGGAAGTAGTTCCCACGTTTCATTATCCTGTAAAGCAGTAAATTCGGCTTGCATAGCATTTAACCAATTAGGATCGGATAGGGCCTTGGCATAAGTATTAGGGATGGGTGATATGGTCGTGGCTGAGAAAGCCGATTGAGTAGTGGACCGAGATTTGGAACGGGTGGTCATGGGATGGGAGTTGGTTGGGGGAGCGGGCTGGAGTACGGTGGGGCTGGAGGAGGTAGAGTGGGTGGAATGGGCTGTTTGGTTTGGGCCGGCTATGGGTGATGTGTGGTGAGAGGTCTGAGGTTGGGCCACGGGTGGTTTGGGGCGACGGCTATAAGTGATGGGGTAAGGTGCCGTAGCGGGTGGCTGGGTTTCGGCCGTAATGGGTGGCTGGGTTTGGGCCGCAAAGGAAGACTTGGGGACAGGCTGGTGAAAGGTGAAGCCTGGAGGCACCGTGTCGTCCAGAAATTTATAGGCGGTTGGGTTTTGAGGAATGGTATACGGAAAAACATGCTCATCAAAGGTCACGTGGCGAGAGATGTGTACGCGCCCCGTTGTTGGGTCAAAACATCGATACCCACGAAAGTCGGGTGGATACCCGAGAAAAATGCATCGGATAGAGCGGGCATGTAATTTATGAGGTTGGGTAGCAGAGGTGTTAGGGTAACACGCACACCCGAACACCCGTAGATGTTCGTACTCGGGATGCCGTAGGTAGAGGGCAAAGGTGGGAGTATAAAAATTGAGGCGTTTGGTGGGTAAAATGTTATGCAAGTAGACGGCCGTATGTAACGCTTCCACCCAAAAAGATGGAGGAAGATTGGCGTGTATAAGCAAAGCACGGATGATGTCGTTTAGGCGACGAATCATCCGTTCTGCCCGGCCGTTTTGGGTGGAGGTTTGGGGACAAGCAAACCGAAACAATAGACCGTGTTGGTCTGCGAAGGCTTTAAAAGCTGAATTGTCAAATTCACCCCTAGATCGCATTGAAAAGTTTTAATTTTTCGGTGAAATTGAGTTTCAATTAAATTGTGAAATTTGGCAAAGGTAGGGAATGTGTCAGACTTATACTTAAGAGGATACACCCACACGAAGTGTGAAAAATTATCAATTAGAACCATATAATATTTGTATCCTGTTTTACTCGTGATGGGAGATGTCCATAAGTCGCAATGGATTATATCAAAAGGTGCAAACGTAAAAGTGTTAGACGAATGAAAAGGCAATCGTTTACTATTTGAAAGTTGACAAGAATTGCAAACATGTGAGTTTTTACTCTTATTACATGAAAAATTCAAATTACGACTTAAAAGTTCTAAAACTTGAGCCCCCGGGTGACCTAAACGATCATGCCAGGGAAGACTTGTAGAAGCAAGAAAAGTAGCTTGAGGAGGTAGTTGCGGCTGAGTGAAAGGGTAGAGGTTTCCGGTGCTGTTGTGACGGGACAGAAGCTTCCTAGTTTTGAGATCCTTCAATGAAAAACCAAAAGGGTCAAATTCAACAGAAACTTGATTATCACGTGTAAAACGTCTGACAGAAATAAGGTTTTTAATAACTTGTGGGCTATAAAGGAAATTGGGTAGGACATAGGTTCGGTTGGGTAGGTTATGGAAGCCCGTTCCCGATCCATGTATTGGTAAAAAATGACCATTGCCTACCAATAATTTACTACAAACAGGAGTAGAATGTGGGATAAAAACTTTACCTTGCTCATTAGTAACATGAGATTCTGCCCCTGTATCCATGAGGTCCGAAGCCCAAGAAGAAGAGGGCTGACTCATCTGCATATTGTTGAACGCGGCGCTCAGATCCGCCGGACTCAAAGCATTGTAGACACCTTGGGGTGAAGGACTGAAGCCGCTAAACTGCTGCTGCTGAGGAAAACCTGAAAAATGGGCCTGAGACTGGGCTTGCGGCTGCTGAATTGGGCTGTTGTTGGGCCGCCACTGCTGCTGGCTCGGATATGGGCATGGTGGAGGTGTCCACCAGGCCCAGTTAGGAAACCCGGGTTGCTGAGAGTGGCCAGATTGCTGTTGTTGTTGTCCGGACCAAGAGGAATAGGGCTGGCGGTTGCTGCTGCCGCGTCGCCTGCCACCGCGGCGGTTCCAGGACCCACGGCCCCGTCCCCGGCCACGAGAGAAGGAGGCGGTGTTGTAAGATGGCTGAACCGGCTGGTGGTTTTGAGGGGTTGTTTACGCAGAGGTGGCGGCTAAAACGGTAGAGTGAGCTCCTTTTTGTGCTTCCAGACGCAAGACTTCATCGTTCAGCATACTAACGGCTTGATCCCAATCAACGCCTTGCTGATTAATAAGAGCAGCAGTGGTGTTATACTCGGCTGGTAAACCCCTTACCAGTTGAAGAACAAGACGAGACTCGGTGATAGTGACATCGACATCGGCTAGTTGGTTCGCAAGGTCAGTCAGCCGCTGACAATAGTCTTCAACGGAGGAACACCCCGACAAAGTCAGATTACAAAACTTGGTTTCCAAAGACGCAGCACGTGCCTTCTTGTTGCTGAGATAAATTTTCTCGAGTTTGGACCACGCAGCATGAGCCGTGACTGTGTTGCTGTCCATAACTCGTTTAAGAAGGTCATCGGAAATCGTGCTGAATATCCATTGAAGGACAAGCGCGTCTAATTCCTTCCAGGCCTCATGATCAGCAGATGTTGATGCTGGGGGAGCTGTACCATCGATGTGATTCATCACCTTGTAGGCGACGACATGTAATTTAAACAGCCGTATCCATTGAGAATACGTGACATTGGTACCGTCTAGGGTTCGGATCTTACTCTGTATATTTGTAACAGAGTATGGGGGATGTAGGGGCTGGGGCTTTGGAGGTTGTTCAATGTTCTCTTTTTCACTAGTCATCGTGATGACTGAATCGGACGTATCCGAGAAGAAAGAAAAGAAAAGGCTGCGGAAGAGATGGATATCATAATTGCTCTGATACCATGAAAGTTTACGTGGTGTAAAATTCTCTGTGTTTCTTCTATTGAAAACAAGAACCCTTTAAATAGGGATAGATACATCTGAAAATAAGGAAACAGATAAACAATACAAATACAAATATACACAAAATCAAATAATAATAATCACAATATTTCAGCCGATATACTCGGCTGAATATATTATCGCTAAGACTATCATCATTGACAGTTTGCCATAGTCCATTAGTACACGCCCGTTCGGATGACACGGTGTGAGGTTTGTTAAACCTAATAGCGCTATTAACTAATGACCCGCTCGCCATTGGCCTCGGCGATTAAGTCGATATAAGATGAGGGACTTAATGATAGAGTTTTGTCTAGTAAGTTTTAAGGTTGTTGTCCTACCCAAGGAGGACGAACGTACGTATTCTACCCAAGGAGAATACGCAGGATTAATATTGGCATCCTACCCATGGAGGATGGCCGTACATATCCTACCCAAGGAGGATATGTAGATTCCATTTTAGTTTCTTAACCCATTCCCAAACCACCGGGAATCCCATGCCTTGTAGAAAGTGTGAACTCACCTCGGTTTCTCGGTTTGACTCTAAAAAATAGCTAACAGTCAAGGTCGGTCAATCACGTCCGAGTATGATTACCACTTAGTTTATTAGTGACTTCAAATAGAGCACAAAGTTCCTACACGTATCTATCACATAACATGCATCACTTTAACGGTTCATGCCCATATAAACTTCCCATCTATTCCCCACTCATAAACAAACATACGACATTGCACATAACACATATAACAAGTTATATCATTCTCGGATAACATACCCGACGTTTAGGCACGAAATTTACTACTTATGTCGTTTCAGCTTTAATCTTCAAAACTGGGCTGTTTTCGGGGATTTTAATAAAATAGTTAACTTGTTCCAAAAATTCTCAACTTTTACAGAAGGTCTTAAACGATCCAAATATTATTGTGTAAAAATATCGGGATCCAATTCATCACCAATATTTTATCAAAATTCATTTTCCGGACTGTAATCAGATTCATCTTTTTCTGACTGCAGTCCACGGAATAATTTATTAAAAATTCATCGTAAGTCCAATTTACGAAATTCTAGTGGGAGAATTACAAATACATCAGTGGTCATCTACTGTACAAATTTCATGAGCTGATTCAACACAGAACTCAAGTTATGACTAAAAACATTTCGCCCATTTACTGCAGTAAAAACTCAGCTTTAGTTGCTGTTACAAAAATGGTCTTTAAAAATAGTAAACGAAGTCCAAAAATTATGATTCCAGTGCCATTAGAACCGTATTTCATAATACATAAATTAGACTTCAGAAAATAAGTTTTTCGTTAAGTTACAGTCTGGTTACTGTTAGGGGTCATTTTCTTAACATACGTGTCCTGACTAATATCCTGCCTTTGTTTGTTTATTTGTGATCATAATGCTGGAAGAGGATATTGCTAACATCTTGGGCGATATCCTGAGGCTTATTGAATTAATCACGTGCAGGTTAAAGGTTTGAGGCTTGCTAACGGTCAAGAGGACTTCTTCTCCTCAAGACTCGGACGAATTTGTTGAGAAAGAGACGTTGAGCCCGAAAGACCAGGTCTACAATGTTCCAAGAAGGAATATTCGGTGGATCCCGCAAGTTTAGGGTAGTTAGTTATTTACTTTTACTATAAATAGATGAGGTCGGATCAGCTTAGAACACAACAATTCACACTTACACTCTCGATCACTTTCACTCTCTAGCTAATTGCAAACACCACACTTGTATTTCATTTTCATTGTAACACTTAGTCGATCCGTACCACATCTCGCACTGTATCCTGATTTTTGAAGCAATTGAAGAACAAGGCAGCTGCGATTGTCAGCTCCCGAGGTTTTATGCCGGCGATCTAGATTGATCAAGGGCTTTCCTCGTACATCTCGTGTCAACCTTTACTTTTTTGCTCATTGTTTGATCATAGATACAGCTCAATATCCTGAGCCGTATCCTGAATACTGTTTTCCCAAATAACTTAACAAGTATATTTTCAACACACTTTCTAGCACACTACCTCACTTAACTAATTTGATCACTTAATTACTTCGGTAATTTTTGACCAAAACAATTTGGCGCCCACCGTGGGGCAAGTGGTGCTCTCTTTACTAAAATTTTTTGTCAAATCGCTAATCGGTTTTCTATTTTCAAAACTTTTTGCCACATTGTCCATAATGGCCTCAAGATCAAACATGAGTTCCTCTACTGTGTCTGCTATGACTTCTGCTACTACCGGTTCGGTGCTTCCACCACCTCCTCCAAGGATGCCAGCCTCTACACAATCTCAAGATGTTATCCCAACTCGGAGTGTCCAGGGATCTGCTCCCGTTTTAGCTTCTAATAATGAAATTTTAACCTTATTTGGAAGTGTGCAGGAACAAATGAGGCAGCAACAGGAAACAAACCAAATGCTTTTGAGGGAAATACAACTCCTGAAGGCTGGCTCGAGCAGATCTGCCGAGGACAATGTCACTCCGTTACACCCCAGAGCGTTGAACTTTAGTTCAGCTGTATATACCGAGGATAATAGGGGGAATATCGTACCCAGTCTTCCTCAGAATCATACTCCTGAAATACTCTCCTCGATTAGGATGTCAACCATAAGGAGCTCAGGATATGTTTCAGGATATGGGCAGAATCCTCCAACTGGTAACGTGTCTAATAATAATAATACTTATGCTGCTAACAGTGGTGGATCTTTGCAGGATACAGGTGTGACATCAGCACTTACCAGGGAACTTCAGAAGT
Source organism: Helianthus tuberosus (assembly GCA_030545235.1). NCBI lineage: Eukaryota > Viridiplantae > Streptophyta > Magnoliopsida > Asterales > Asteraceae > Helianthus > Helianthus tuberosus. Next base: position 90,372,608 of record CM060351.1, on the reverse strand, counting down.
TAAAGGACATGATATCTAGTGTACCTGGGGTGGTCCAACCGATCCCGGAAGTGTCTCAAGACAGCCACAAGATATCTCGTTTCGCGTATCCTATCTGTGATGCTGAGATCCCAAAGAGATTCCAAACCCCCCAACATGAAGCTTTATGATGGGACTACGGATCCTGAGGAGCATATTGCCCAGTATAGGGAAAGAATGGAGATTAACCCTATCCCTCCGGAGCTCAAGGAAGCGTGCTTGTGCAAGGGATTTGGTTCTACTCTAACAGGATCAGCCTTAAAATGGCTGTTAAACGTTCCTCCTCACTCAATTACTTCATTTTCTCATTTGGTTAATTTATTTAACAGTCAATTTTCTTGTAGTCGGAGTTTTGAGAAACTAACCAGTGATCTTTACAGGATAACTCAAGGGCCTCAGGAATCCTTGAGGGATTATGTGAACAAATTTAGTCAAGAATCCTTGGATATCCCACATCTTGATGTTGCAACAGCTGTGCAAGCTTTTAAGATGGGATTACAAAAGGATTCTCAGTTTTATCAGGATCTTGTAATGAATCCCTGCAGGAATCTCGATGAAGCTCGTAACAGGGCTTTGAGATATATCCGTCTGGAAGATGACAAGAAGATGCAAGAAAGGATGAACTCATCCAACACTTATGAATCGACTAATAGGAAGTCAGAATCCTCATTTAAGCCATATCGGCCTAAGCCATATGGTAGAAATGAAAACAAGAGAGTGAATGCTGTCGAAGATGAGGATCCTGAAGAGTATCCTGAGTTGTCTGAATATTGCTTTTCTGTTAATATTCCTGAATTAATGTATGCTATGCAGGGTCTAGGAGACAAGGCTAGATGGTCTCGAAAGAATCAACAAAAGGCTGACTAGAAAGATAAGTCGAAATGGTGTGCTTTCCACAAAGATTTCGGACATATGACTGAGGGTTGCATTGCTTTGAGGAAAGAAATAAGCTATCTTCTAAGCAAGGGATATCTGAAAGATCTCTTAGGAAAAAAGAAGAATAAGGGTCAGGATACTGACAAGGATCCTGAACGAGCAGCATCACCTCCCTCGGATGCCAAGATAATCAACTTCATTTCGGGAGGATCTGACATTTGTGGGACCTCGTATTCGGCAGCAAAGAGACATGCAAAGGAAGCTAAAGCCGAAAGGGGAGACAGACCTGTCAGGATGACTACCCTCACGACTGACAAAGTGATCACTTTTGATGCAGATGACAGAGATACTGTCCAGGATCCTCACCATGATGCTCTGGTAATAATGTTATATGTGGCTAACCATTTTGTACGCAGGATATTGGTTGATAATGGCAGCTCCGTCAACATAATCCAACTAGAAACTCTGAAGAGAATGAATGTATCTCCAATGGATATCACTTCAAAGTCTACCGTGCTTGTTGGATTCAGTGGAGAGGCTAGAAACACAGTGGGAGAGATAAAGTTGCCAGTATACGTTGAAGGAGTCAATTCGATACAACGTTTCTGTGTGATGGATTCTCTATCCTGCTATAACATCATATTGGGAAGACCGTGGATTCACGATATGAAGGCCGTGCCATCAACATATCACCAATGCATCAAGATACCTACCCCTTGGGGAGTGGTCAAAGTAGATAGTGATCAGCAGGAGGCGAAAGAGTGCTACTCATCCTCGATGAAATCCTCAGCCAAACCTAGTGCAGCATAGCAATTAAAGACGCGGGCCCAGGATATTGTGGAGGATCCGGAGCAGGATGTGAAGAAAGTTATCCTGGACCAGGATAACCCCGATATTTCGGTGCTCGTAGGGACCAATATCCCTCAGGATATTGAAGAGCAGTTAATTAACTTTTTAAAATGCAGGATGTCAACATTTGCATGGAAGCATGAGGATATGACAGGCATATCCAAAGATATTATCACTCACAAGCTTGGAATTGATAAGTCATTCAAGCCTGTGCAACAAAAAAGAAGGAAGTTTGCTCCTGAGCGGAACACGATTATCCAGGAGGAAGTTGAAAGATTATTAAAGTCAAGAATGATCAGAGAGGTTAAGTTCCCAAGGTGGCTAGCAAACGTGGTTGTAGTACAGAAGAAGAATGGGAAATGGAGAGTTTGTGTAGACTACACAGACTTGAACAAAGCTTGTCCTAAAGACCCATTTCCTCTTCCCCATATTGATGCAATGGTAGATGCCACTTCCGGGCATGAAATGCTGACCTTCATGGACGCATCCTCAGGATTTCAACAGATCCAAATGGAGCCTTCTGACCAGGAGGATACCGCCTTCATGACACCAACAGGTATTTATTGTTATACAGCTATGCCTTTTGGTTTGAAAAATGCAGGTGCAACATACCAAAGATTGGTGAACATGATGTTCAAAGACAAACTGGGGGACACCATGGAGGTATATATCGATGACATGGTGGTGAAATCTAAAAAGTCTGAGGATCACCTTCAGGATATCAAGGGAGCATTTGATATCCTGGATCACTACAACATGAAGCTAAATCCTGCTAAATGCCATTTCGGAGTGGGGGCAGGGAAGTTTCTTGGATATATGTTGACAAAAAGGGGGATAGAAGCAAGCCCAGAGCAGATCAAAGCTATCCTAGACATAAAATCACCCTCAAATATGAAGGACGTACAAAGATTAACAGGCCGAGTAGCAGCTCTAAACAGATTTATCTCAAGATCCTCAGAAAAATGCAAAGACTTCTATGATATCCTAAAGAAGAACAAAAGATTCGAATGGGGGGAAAAGCATGAAGCAGCCCTGCAGGATTTGAAACGGTATCTTTCAACCGCACCTCTATTGATGAAGCCCGAAAATGGTGAACCACTATCCCTGTACATTGCTGTGTCAGGGAATGCTGTAAGTGCCGTTCTTATAAAAGACCATGAAGGTCAGCAGTATCCTGTTTATTATGTTAGTAAAAGTTTGTTAGATGCTGAAACTAGGTATTCTCATTTAGAAAAATTGATATTAGCTCTAGTCATGGCATCAACGAAACTTAGGCATTATTTCGAGACACATAGGATACATGTTAAAACAAATTATCCTGTCAAAAATGTGCTTAGGAAACCAGAGATGTCAGGCAGGATGGCCAAGTGGTCAGTAAAGTTGAGTGCTTATGATTTAGTATATGAACCTAGAAGTGCCATAAAATCTCAGGCTTTAGCTGGCTTTGTGGCTGACTTTAGTAGTGATATTCAGGACGAGGTAGACCTAGAAGTTCAACAGTTAGGAGAATCCTCAGGATCCTGGACATTATATACTGACGGTGCATCTAATGTAAGAGGAATAGGATTAGGAATACTACTAAAATCGCCACAGGGGGACATATTACCCCAGGCTATTAGGTGTGAATTTCCTGCTACTAATAATGAAGCAGAGTATGAGGCTTTAATTGCAGGATTAGAGTTGGCTAAGAGCATGAGTATCAAAAATTTGCAAGTGTATGTTGACTCTTTGTTAATTACTAACCATTTTAATGGATCCTATGCAGTTAAGGGTGAGAAATTAATCGAATATCTCGATATTCTCAAAAAATTAGCAGGATATTTCGATGTTTTTATACTTGAACAGGTACCGAGGGAGGATAATGCTGAAGCGGATGCCCTAGCAAATTTGGGATCATCGATCAGGATACCTGAAGGGACGCAAATACCAATATTACATGTCTTATATCCTGCAACGAATCCTCAGGATAAAGAAGTAGCTAGTATACAGAATCCTGGAGCAGAACATCCTGAAGAGGATCCTAAATCCTGGACGGCTCCAATCATGAGATATCTCAAAGAAGGACACATCCCTGGAAATGAAAATCCTAAGGCATTTAGGATGAAGGTATCACGATTCACTATTATAAATAATATTTTATACAAGAAATCTCTTGCAAGACCGTATTTGAGATGCTTGGAGGATCCTGAAGCCAAAGAAGTACTTCAGGATATACATGAAGGGGATTGTGGTAACCATGCTGGGGGCAGATCGTTATTCTCAAAAGTATTAAGGACAGGATATTATTGGCCAACAATGAGGAAGGATGCAGCAGAACATGCTCGAAGATGTGACGCATGTCAAAGACATAGTAACATACTGCATCAACCGGCTGAACCATTATATCCTATTGTTTCCCCTTGGCCATTTATGAAGTGGGGTATGGATATAGTGGGAAAGCTACCAAAAGCTCCGGGAGGAAAAGTCTTTATGCTAGCAATGACGGATTATTTCTCTAAATGGGTTGAAGCAGAAGCATTCGTTCAAGTAAGAGACCAAGAAGTAGTATCCTTCATCAAGAGAAATATCCTGACCAGATTCGGAGTGCCAGCCGAGATAATTTGCGACAATGGTTCTCAGTTCATAAGTAAGAGGACTACTGACTTTTGCAAGAGTTGGGGAATCAAAATGATCACATCTACTCCGGTACATCCTCAAGCAAATGGACAAGCAGAATCCTCTAACAAGATAATTGTCAATAACTTAAAGAAAAGGCTTGGAGCCAAAAAAGGAAGATGGGCAGAAGAATTACCCTTTGTTTTATGGGCTGATAGGACAACGGTAAAGAATGCAACAGGCCAAACCCCGTTTTCCTTGGTGTTTGGAGCAGAAGCAATGATTCCAACGGAAATGACGATACCTACTGCAAGATCTACCTTAAGTGATCCTGAGCAGAATCCTGAAGCCTTGAGTTAGGATTTAGACACTATAGATGAAAAGAGAAATGCGGCAAGATTAAGGATGGCAGCATATCAACAGAGAATATCCAGGGCATATAACAAGAATATTAGAACCAGAAGATTTAAGGTTGGAGATTGGGTGTTAAGAAAGGCTTTCCAAAATACTATTAATCCTGCCGATGGCAAGTTAGCTCCAAAATGGGAAGGACCATATGAAGTTGAATCAGAAGCAGGGAAAGGAGCATACAGACTCAAGAATATGGAGGGGGATATGCTACCGAGATCTTGGAATGCTATACACCTTAAGCTCTATTTCAAGTGAGTTTAGAATTCAATTTCTAACTCAGAATGGTATGAATTCTACCTTTTTTAAATAAGTTTTGGTTTAATTTATTCTTTGAAACTCAATACTGACTTAAGCATCGGAGGGGTGTTAGCCAAGCTAACACCCACCTTAGTTTACATTTGTTTTGCAAGATATGTTTCAGGATATAGCTCCAGGATATGCACTCAGGATAACTCGAAAGACTAGAGGATTGGCCCCCTCTCTCACGTTTAAGGGATACTGATCCCTTCACAGGTTTGAAGGTATTCACCTTTCTTCCGAATTGGGTTTAAACACCCCGCCTGGAGCGCAAGTTATTCAGGGATAGTTCAAGGTGGCGGGACCAGTCCATGTAAAAGTGGCTGACAATTTCGTTACTGTTGGCTATATCCTGAATCCTAAAGGTATATGAGGATTGATCACCCTCTCTCACGAAAGGGTATTTTCATACTCTCTAAGGTTTAAAGGTTTTCACCTTTCTAAGTCTTGGAGTTTATACACTCCCGCCTGTAGCGCATGAAAAATTGGGATTTTCCCCAGGATACAAAGGATTTATCTCCAGTACGTCCTTGGGTTATACCCTCGGGACGTGAAAAATTGCTTATGCCATGGAAACTAACATTAAGTAGATTTCTAAGATACTTGAAGACATTGTACACAGGGGACATCCCTGCCAAGATGGTGGTGTAAAGCTAAAAGAATGAAGTTTGCGACTAATGCACCAAGTACCTTGCACTGGGGACATCTTCATTGGAAGAGTTGCAAAGGGATTGAAGTTCGGTAATAGGTTTATATCCTATGTCTGGTATGATCTTTCCTTTGTAAGCCTCATTTAAGTTTTTAGTAACATTATGTTAAGTATCCTGACATATATCCTCAAAGTCCTTTTAAGGATATTTGATTAGGATGTTTGAAACTAGTATTGGCTTGTAACTTTGATCGTCATCAAAACTTGGTTTTGAAGAGATAAACTATGTTTTACTTTCTAAAGAAATTTTTATAAAGTTAAAGGAACGTCTGGAAGATCTATTTAATAAAAGGCTTCTGCAGTATGTTTCTGAGCATACTGGTCAGGATATTTTGTAAAATAACAGTATGAAATTTTTACAAAGCTAAGACTTACACTAAATAATGCAAGGTAACAGAAAGTAAGTCAAAAGATGAAATTATTCTTAAAGCGATCAATACTGGTTGATAACCGAAGGTTTCATCCTGAAACCCAGGACCCATCCGCCTTCGGTTATTAAATTGTTTAGAGACGGAAATGAAAATTGTTCATAAAGACATAAAATTTTTCGAATGAAAATAAGCTCTAGGGGGTAGTGCCTTCTTGCTCCATAGCGGTTTCAGCAACATCCATTTTGGGATCCGCCTCAGCATCCTTGTCAGCATCGATTGCCTTTCCAACTGCTTTAGAAGGTTCATCGACAGTTGATTTGGAAGAGGTACCGCCAAGATTCTTCAGTTTGGTCTCCCAAGCACCAACGTCCCAAGAAGGGCATTCGAAGCCTAATGTTTTGGCTTCGTGAGCCATCTTCAACCTAGCCTGGAGAAGAGAAATGACGACGGAACTTTTGAGGCTTTCTCGGTAACTGACCATATCCCGTTCGTACTGCACATGGGCAGCTTCCAGATCGGCCTGGGCTTGAAGAGTAGCTTTGTTAAGAGCAACTTGGTGTTCCTGGGTCATAGCTTTGTATTTCTCCTCGTAATGACGAGACTTGGCGGCCGCGATCATACCTTGGTCAGAGATTGTGATTTCTGCTTCCTTTAGCTTAGATTCGAGTGTTTTGTTAAGCTTGCAGGATTCTTGATATAAGTGAACCAAACGCTCAAGACCCTACAAAGGTAAGAGAACAGGGATTAATATTATTAAATCTTTGAAAATAGTCTAAATTGCAGGATATGATATAAAGATACCAACCTGGTTGAGAAAAGAAGTCATAAAACCACTGGCTTCAATGAACCCGTGCTTTTCATAAGGAAAGGTGTCAGAAATGACAGGGGAATCGGGTTCTTTCCTTTTGCGGGAACTTGAACTCCGGGGCTTGGTGGCCGGTGAAGGTTTAGGAATGATGGTGGCTTTGGAGCTGCTGGGTTTGGATGTAGCAGTGGTCTTGGAGCCAGGTTCTTTCTTGACCTGGATCTGGTCAGAATAGCTATCCAATTCGTCAAGATCAAAGACTTCAGGGATCTTAGCTGGTGCTGCGTAAAGGGAAAAGTTTTACTCTTTATCATTATATTGTTTTGACTAATTATTTTGAAAGGAATTCTTACCAGACATCTCGGATGATGAGTACTGACTTGAACTCGGAACGTGTGTGGTAAAAGTCCTGTCTATTGCAGGTAACCGGTAAACGGTATTGATTCTCTCTTCTGACTCAGCGGTAGGAGGAGCAACTTCCTTAAAGTTCACTGCATAAAGGTCAAAAAGAAGAATATTAATAGAGGATAACAATTGAATCGTCTATAAGGATATTTATGATCCTACCGGTGGTTAACCACTCCACCGGAAGGTTGGCACCCTCAGCAATGGAATCTCGTTTGACAAAGAAGAATTTGCGTTGCCATCCGTCTTCGTTTTTGGTGGCTTTGAGAATCAGGGGTTTGCTGGAGGTTGAAAAAAGCAAGAACCGGCTAGAGCCGTGGGATCGGAGGCGATAAGCAATAGGTAGATCCTCGATGCAGAGGTCAGAACAATGGAGGTTTTTGATTTGGTTGAGTACAATTAGTACTCTCCAAACCATGGGCATGGTTTGAGCAAAAGAGATGCCAGTAATACGAAAGAATTGCATCATGAATTCAGGAAAAGGGTATCGAAGACCTAGTGAAAAAGGATATGCTGGAAAACAGATCCATTCGGTAGAAGAAACATCCGATCGGATTGACCGATCAAATGGCCTAAAGACTGTGCTGTCAGGGAAAGCGCCGGAGGCTCTTAAAGCTGCAATATCTGCGTTGTCGAAAGCGCAGATCTCCTTCTCGGGATTTTTGAGAAGATTCTGCTGGGTGAAGGTCTCGGCGGCCATTGCTAGAAAGATGAAGTAAATTGACAGGAAGAAAATCAAAAATGGAGATTTACCTGAAGGGTCTGTTGAAGATATCTGCTTTTCAAACAAGAAAAGAGAAGATATAGGGGCATCGTGGATCTCCATGGAGTAAAAAACGCGTTGGAAGTTATGATGCGATCTTGACCGTCGCTTCATTTTAAATGCCTTGAGTTGTGGGATAAGATTTTTGAAAGATATCCGTTGGATTGGTATCCCAACTGATATATTTGGGGACAATTGTTAGGGGTCATTTTCTTAACATACGTGTCCTGACTAATATCCTGCCTTTGTTTGTTTATTTGTGATCAGAATGCTGGAAGAGGATATTGCTAACATCTTGGGCGATATCCTGAGGCTTATTGAATTAATCACGTTCAGGTTAAAGGTTTGAGGCTTGCTAACGGTCAAGAGGACTTCTTCTCCTCAAGACTCGGACGAATTTGTTGAGAAAGAGACGTTGAGCCCGAAAGACCAGGTCTACAACGTTCCAAGAAGGAATATTCGGTGGATCCCGCAAGTTTAGGGTAGTTAGTTATTTACTTTTACTATAAATAGATGAGGTCGGATCAGCTTAGAACACAACAATTCACACTTACACTCTCGATCACTTTCACTCTCTAGCTAATTGCAAACACCACACTTGTATTTCATTTTCATTGTAACACTTAGTCGATCCGTACCACATCTCGCACTGTATCCAGATTTTTGAAGCAATTGAAGAACAAGGCAGCTGCGATTGTCAGCTCCCGAGGTTTTATGCCGGCGATCTAGATTGATCAAGGGCTTTCCTCGTACATCTCGTGTCAACCTTTACTTTTTTGCTCATTGTTTGATCATAGATACAACTCAATATCCTGAGCCGTATCCTGAATACTGTTTTCCCAAATAACTTAACAAGTATATTTTCAACGCACTTTCTAGCACACTACCTCACTTAACTAATTTGATCACTTAATTACTTCGGTAATTTTTGACCAAAACAGTTACAGCCAACTGAAGTTTGCTGTAATCACTAAACAACCCCTGTTTTCAGCTTTTTAACATTCTAAAGCGTGCTCGATTGATTCCGTTAACATGTTTAGCGATCAATAACGACATTTAACATTAACAAGTAATCAGCAAGTAATCAGCAACATATCAAAACAACTTCATACTATCATTATTACATCATGTTTCATCTTTAATAAAGCTTTATGTTCATCTTCTTGGTTCTTGTTACTTTAGTGTTTAACATAAGCATTTTACTACAACTTTTAACCATGGTACAAGTTGAACAAGGGTGTAACAAAGAACTTACTACTAGCACAAGGCTAGGGAAGAATCGAGTGAAGAAGATGATGAAAAGTGGTGATGAACAAGCAAGAAACAAGGTCCTTTGAATGCTCCTCAAGTTGCAAGCCTCTTGTATCAACCTTTTAGCTTGAATGGGACTTGAAGATGGATGAATGCGGTGGTGGAAGGGTGGTGATGGTGGCGGTTTGGGGTGAGCCGAAAGAGAGAGAGAGTGAGTGAGGAGTGAGAGTGTGATGATGAGAAGTAATGAGGATGATCTTCATGCCATGCTCTTATAGATATGATCACATATCTTGTTCATTCTTACAAGCAATAATCCAAATAAAATATATGGTGAATCCTTGAAGATATGTTGGTGATCTTGTGGGTCCATGGTGACCGATTTTGGTTATGGGGAGGGGGCTTGGTGTAACATTTTGCAACTAGTAGGTAAGAACTAGTTAGAATCCAAGTATAATACTTCCTTATATTAGTATGTCGATATTTAGGGGGTGTTATGGTATACGGGGATCATGACTAGCCAAAAATAATTAAATAATGTGTTTGACAAATATTTGGTGTCCCGGGTAATGTCCGGTTGTTCGGTCGGATACTGTTCCGTTAAAGTGTTTAATTATTCCGTAAAGTGTCTTATATATATATATATTTTTGTAACACAATTAATTCCTAACACTTAGGAAAATATTCAGGACCTTTTAGTAAATTTTCTGCACATGAATAGTATGTTAACAAACACATGTAAGTATGACACAGAAATCAGAAAGCAGTTAAATGATTCAGCACAGTCATCAAGCACTTTAATTAACACTTAATTAATCGTACGGATACATGAAATTTTGAGAGTTGTCACAGTAATCGCTCTCAATACTATGAAAATTATAAAACCTGTTTTGATTAAACTGGGATTCACTCACCAGTATTTCTTGCTGACAAAATGTTTTAAAACGCGTTTCAGGTAACATAATATGAAAGCCCAATAGAAGTCAGCTGGAGAGCACTGAATGCTTGGGATAGTGGCTATAAAAGTTACCTAAAATAAACAAGACATTTTGTTTTCAATAATTAGGGTTTATCCCTATTAATGTATTGTCAAATAAACATGGGTTTTATCCCCATGAATTATTATTATAAAAAGTTGGTGTTTTACTCTGATAAAAATTATTTCCTAACTACGGTCCTGATGTATTATGCTGCCAAATTAATAAACACCGATACCACCCGCTCTGTAAGTCGCTCGCGGCCGCCTGCTCCCTGGCAGGGGTCGGGGGTTGCGACAGAAGGTGGTATCAGAGCTACAGCCACTAATTTAAGCCAGAAAAGTGTTCTGCTGACACTGAAATTTCAAATTTTGTGTTAGGAAATAAATTATGTGATTATGTGTTATTTGACTATTTGTTAGTTTACAGTATGAGTAATCAAGGAATAGAGGACGCTTATCGTCATTTAGATAGTTCACAGAAAAATGAGGGAACATCCTCTCAGCCTGATCCCTCAGGATATTCAGCCGATACCGAAGAAGGAATATTTATTTTTAAGGCACAATCGGAGGAACCTTTTTCTACTAAGAAAAGCGGTTGGTTTAGTAGAGGGGCTAATGAAAGGAGAAAAAGAATGAAAAAGTTACAACAAAAGAGAGCCATAGTCAGGGCCAATAGGGAGGCAAACGCACAAATCCAGGACGTAACCAGTAGACCACCTTGGGAAGAAGAATTAGATAGACAATTGGCCAATCTCCATATGTTAGCCACTCCAGCCATAGATAATAACCAAAATCAGGAAGCCTATCCGCCATTGTTACCCTTATTCCCAGACCATCCGATGCAAGAACCTGACCAAGAAGATCCATTTCCAATTCCTGATGTAGACCCTTACGAGATTCCTAGAATTCCCCCACAAAACCCCATAGCCCAATACACTGATCTTAATCCTTTAGATCCCTTTTGGAGTAGCGAATGGTGGACGCAGAGTGTAATAAGAAACCCATACCCTTATGGACAACCTATCCCTCAACACCCTGATCCTGTACCAGCACCCATGCCACCTATGAGCCAGGAAAATTTGGAGGAACTTCGCTCATTAGGTGATGAATTAGTAGAAGAAGGAGATAAAATACGAATAATAGGAGAGAAACTTATGTGGAAACAGGTCGTGCGTGATATACATGATTGGATCCATAATTAGATATACGTGTAATTTTGTTCAATAATATATATATATATATATATATATATATATATAAGTAAGGATGCATAGTATTTTTCCTTTCCAGTTGTAATTTGTAATAAATGCATATATATATATATATATATGAAAAAGAGTAAAAGTCGCAATGATCGACGTTTTTGACCAACTTGTTCCTGTGATTGTGTATAGATAATTATATTCAATTCTATTCTGTGATAATGAATATCTGATTAAATGTTCACAATTCAGATGGACAACGAAGTAAATCAGGAAAACCCGAATAATGAGAATAACGGAAATCAAATAGATAAGAGTGTCATTCAACATATAGTGGCACAAGGAATTATAGACGCCATGCCTTACATTATCAAGACAGTTAGAGAAGCAGATAGATCTGCAAATGGCAGTAAACGTCAACACACTGAACCAAGTCACAGTGTGAATAATGTCAATGGACCTATTATCCAAGTTCCAATCCCTAAAAGAAGAAGAACCGCTCCATACGGTTGTTCTTTTAAAGAATTATTGCCTGCAAACCTATAGAATTCTCAGGCAATGAAGGAGCCATTGCAACCCTACGTTGGATAGAAAAGACAGAAGCAGACATAAAAATAAGTAAATGTGCAGACGAAGATAAGATTATGTTTGCTTCTAATCTTTTCAAAAACGCAGCCTTAGAATGGTGGAATACTATTCTCCAGTCTAGGGGAAGTGACAGAGTTTATAATATGGAATGGATCAACTTTAAGGAAATAGTTGAAAGAAAATTCAGTCCTCCTAATGAGAAGGAACAAATCGCCAATAAGTTCCTAAATCTCAGAATGATTGGAATAGACTGCAAAGGTTACACTACCATATTCTTCGAATATGCTAGGATAGTACCATCCTTAGCCTCACCTGAACCAGTATTGATCTCCCGATATATTTGGGGATTAATTAGTGAGATTAGGCATGTAGTCAAGGCAGCTAGACCGCAAACCATAGAAGAAGCAGTAGAATTAGCTAATATCTTGACTGACGAACTGGTGCGTACGCAAGAAGAAAACCAGAGGAAGAACCTAGCTCAAAAGCTTACACAGGAATTCCGTTCTAGTAATTCCTACCGTGGAAAGGGAATAGGTTCTTATGTACCCTACTGTAAGTATTGCAAAAGAAAGCATTCTGGAAGATGCTCTATATATTGCAACTTTTGAAAAATATCTGGACACAAGGAAGAAGATTGTTGTCACACCCCGACCACATAAAACAACATAACGTGGCGGAAACGTCGGGGAGTATTGTAACAGAATCATTGTTTCACAACCATGGATTAAACAATTTCGTTTTATTTAATTAAATGTATTACATTACATTGGAATTAGACTTTTATTGTTATTAAGTCGCTAAGGCCTCGTCCGTTCCTATGTGAGCATGCATCAATATCATCATCAAATATCATCAACTATGGTACCTGAAACACATGTGAAAATACGTCAGCATAAAAATGCCGGCGAGTACATAGGTTTTATGTGAGTGTCAGATTCATGGCTCGTTTTACATGTTGCAATACTTATTTAAAAACCTTATTTTGAAAAGTATATTATTGCGACATAATTAACCAACTCAAATCAAGTTGGATATGATTTATAAAATCTCGTAGCCATGATCCCTAACTCCAAAACATTTTGTTTTATTAAATCAAATCGTAAAACATCTCGTAGAAACTCGTTAATAAGACTCGTATGGTTTATATTATTCAGAAAACATAACTGTGTGACATTGTTTCAAAATCGTTTACCCAAGTGATCTAGATAACGCAACGATATATAATGTGTTAAAAGCACTTATATATAGGAAGTACCAGCGGCGTATCCACCATGCTTTTAACACATTACACCCGCCTTGTTACCTAATCACTTCCCTAACCCAATGGCTCAAACAGTTACAAATGGTTCACATAAATCAAATGGTTACAAACGGTTCACATAAATCCAATGATTTCAAAGGGTTCACATACATCAAATGGTTACAAATGGTTCACATACATCCAATGATTTCAAATGGTTCACATACATCCAATGATTTCAAATGGTTCAAAACGTAAAACAACTGTGCTAGCGTGTTAAGTGAACATACATAGCAAGACATAATGAAATCATGTACTAATAGTGTACTAATGAACATAGCAAGTATATGATATGAAAAGATGGAAAGCATGAAAATAACAAGTAGGCACATGTGTTTCACCCCCAAAACGTTTGGAAAACAGTAAAAGAGGGGTCTATGTACTCACTTGAGGATGCTTAGAAGTCTTGAATAACAACCAAGCAAAGCTAGAGGGATCACGGAATCAAACGACACCTAATATAGGTAGTTATGTAAATAAACGGACCTAAATCGGAGGATCGGATAAAATGAGGTTTCGTAAACCAAATGAGTGTAAGGACTCATGTAATATGGTTTAACAAAGCCTACATTCTAAAACGAAACCTAACCTAAGTGCTCACGACCCATTACGACTCGTTAAGGTAGCTTACGCGACTTTAACGCGTCGTTCGCGTAAAACGCGTTCGGACCGCCTAACTAGTCCTATGATAATAAAAATATGCCTTAACATGTCTAATATTGTTGCCAAATCATTTTAGATATCAAAAATTATGTTACATATGCTTAAAATGAATTTTGGCGTAAAAAGGGCATTTTGGTCATTTACCTAAGGCATATAAACTACCTATCATACAACTACTTAAACGACGTGACCATAAGGTATAACCTCGGAAGGTTATTCCCTATACAACTATGGTCACCTAATGTGTTTGGTCGGATCCTAAAGATCGACCAGACGGGTCGGGTTCGAAAGTATAAGCGGTTGTTTAGACCGCTTACTTTACGACCCTACATAAGCACTAAACCTAAAGTGACGAGCTAAACATGTTAAAACATGCTTAACGAGGTTTGAAAACAGGTTTGGTATCAAAACAAACGGTTTTGATACCTAAAAGTAGTTTGGTTACAAAATACGCAAGAATACGCATTTTGGCCGAAACTACGACTCGCCACTATGCCTAGATAACGTGGTAATCAGTAGGTATAGTCACAAGAGACTAAAACCATCGTGACTACGCTCACGTTATGAAGTTCAAACGAACTTCATGTTGACCATAAACTGGTCAAAGCAGAAAGTCAAACACAGTTTGACTTTCACGCGAAAAAGAACGAAAGAGGACTTACAAAAGGTCCAAGAACGGAAGTTTGACCCGATTATTCTCACGTATGAAGTGAAAGCACCTCAACTTAGAGAAATATCAGATCAAATGTGAGTTGCAACAATGAGATGGATGGGGTATTTATAGTTTTGCACAACCGTTAAGATCGTTCATCGTAAAACGAGCTTCGATCTCATCCGTACACATGTGCCCATGGTTTTGTGAAACCATGGGAGCCCCTAGTTTCATTAAAACCATGTGAAAATGAGGGGAACAGCTGGAAAAATCTGGAATTTAGATTTTTCATTTTGGTCCCTTCCTAAGATAACTATGGCAGATTGTCAATTTTGGTCCCTGAATGTGCAAAACATGGTTTTTGATGCATTTTTGACACGTTTAAGCCCCGTTAATCCCATTTCAAGGCTCTAAAATGAAGTTAAAGTATAGGGAACATGAAACATGCTCAAAAATATCTTGGATGTCAGTTCGTTTGGTCGTACGGTTGCGTTGTTCGGTTAATTACGACGAAACACGAACGAATGCGAAAAACGATCCAAATTACGCGACGAATGGAATTTTATCATGCCAATCACTAAAATAAAATATTTTAATGATTACATAAATTTTTGGATGTCCGGATGTATTCAGAACGTAAGATATGCACGAAAATGCAAGCTTATGCACTTTTTGATGCTTTTAGTCCCTAAATGACCAAAAAGTTTATTTTAGCACACTGAACCCCTCAAAGCCTATTTCTAAGCTATGTAATGGATATTTAGGGTATGTTTAACTTATGGTCATGTTCCAGAATGTTCGTTACAGTACAAATCGGCATACTTTCGCAGTTTGTCGAAATTAGTCCCTGTAAGCGAATAAACTTGATTTCGCCACACCAAACCCTCCAAAACTTATTTCTAACTTATGTAAAGGTTATTTAAGGTATGTTAATCCTATTTCACTATTCCGGAGTGTTCGTTGCATTAAACTGGTTATATTTACGCATCAGTGCGCGTATAACCTTCCAGAAAGCGATTTAAAGCTTGAAATCGAACAAGAATTGATATGTGCAAAAGATACACATATTTATACAAATCCCAAGTATGAAATACAATATTTCATTGATTTGGTATTTGTTTGATGGTCGCAGAGGCACAGGTGTCACAATTGTAGGAAGAAACCCAGCAATGGGATATGCTATAATTGTGGAGAAAAAGGACACATTAGACCAAATTGTCCGAAACTAGCTCCATCCATGCCCAACAAGGCTAAGATGACAGAAGCACCCAAGAAGAATGCCAGAGCCTTTGTTCTAACAGTTGAGGAAGCTAAGATGATTCCGGATGTGATCGCCAGTATGTTTTTAGTTAATGACATATTTGCCAAAGTATTGTTTGACTCTGGTGCAAACCAAAGTTTTATCAATACTTCTTTCTACCAATTTCTTGACCAACCCTTAGTCAAACTTCAACAAGACTGTCTGGTAGAAACGGCCAATGGAGAATCTGTTAAGATAAGTGAAATCTTGCAGGAAGCGATAATAGAAATCCTAAACCATCATTTCTTTGCTAACCTTTACCCAATGAATTTAGCGGGTTTCGATGTTGTATTAGGAATGGATTGGTTGGTAGCCAATCATGACAATATTTTATCTGATCAAAAGTTAATACAAGTAAGTACACCAAGCGGTGAAAAGATCACAATTAAAGGAGATAAGCCAACTAGATCGATGAAATTCATCTCTGTGATGAAAGCTGCAAGTTATGAAAGGAAATGAGGAATATTATATATGATTTCTGTAATCATTAATACTAAAGGAAAAGAATTAAAAGATATTCCTGTAATATCTAAATTCACAGACGTTTTTCCAGAAGAGTTACCTGGATTACCGCCTGATAGAGAGGTTGAATTTAGAATTCACCTAATACCAGGGACGGCGCCGATAGCCAAAGCACCATATTGACTAGCACCAACGGAAATGCAGGAGCTGAAGAAGCAATTAGACAAACTTCTTAACAAAGGTTTTATACAACCAAGTTCATCCCCTTGGGGTGCACCAGCGTTGTTCGTTAAGAAGAAAGATGGATCGATGCCTATGTGCATTGACTATCGAGAATTGAACAAAGTCACGATTAAAAATCGGTACCCACTACCGAGAATCGATGATCTGTTCGATCAACTTCAAGGAGCTCGATTCTTTTCTAAAATCGACTTACGCTCTGGATATCATCAACTGAAAGTACAGGAAGAAGATATTCCTAAAACTGCTTTCAGAATGAGATACGGTCATTATGAATTTACTGTTATGCCATTTGGTTTAACCAATGCCCCAGCCGCATTTATGGACATGATGAACCGAATATGTAACCCATATTTGGATAAATTCATAATTGTCTTTATAGATGATATTCTCATTTACTCTAAGAGTAAAGAGGACCATGCAGCCCATCTACATACTCTCCTCACATTATTGAGAAAAGAGAAGCTTTATGCTAAATTCTCAAAATGTGAATTTTGGTTACAAGAAGTGCAATTCCTTGGACATCTGGTTAATCATGAAGGAATTCATGTGGATCCCACAAAAATAAAGGCGATTACTAAGTGGAAAGTCCCTGAGTCACCAACAGAAGTACGAAGTTTTCTTGGACCGGCAGGATATTATAGACGGTTTATCCGCGATTTCTCTAGAATAGCCATTCCATTAACTAAACTGACCTGCAAATCAGTTAAGTTTGAATGGGGACCAAAATAAGAAGAAGCTTTTAAGATTCTTAAGCAGAGGTTAACCAACGCACCCATACTTGCATTACCAGAAAGAACTGAAGACTTTATAGTCTATTGTGATGCATCTAAGTTAGGATATGGATGTGTGTTGATGCAACGTCAAAAGGTTATAGCCTATGCCTCTAGACAACTTAAGAAACATGAAGAGAATTACACAACCCATGACTTAGAATTAGGAGCCATAGTTTTTGCCCTTAAGATTTGGAGACACTATTTATATGGAAATAAATTTGTTGTCTTCACCGATCATAAGAGTTTAAGGTATATTTTCAGGCAAAAAAGAATTAAATATGAGACAGAGATGCTGGATGGAAGTTCTTAGTGATTATGATTGTGATATCCAGTATCACGCTAGAAAAGCCAATGTAGTAGCTGATGCTTTAAGTCGAAAGTATCATGAAAAACCAAAGTGAGTACGTTCTCTCAGATTAAATCTACAAGTAGATTTAAATGAACATATCAGAGAAGTACATGAATCAGTAATCAATGATGATACTAAAAAATTGAAAGGAATGATTAAGGAATTTGAACAAGGAACAGATGGAATTTGGAAGTTCCATAAGAAAAGAATATGGATACCTAAACAAGGAAACCTACTCTAAGTATGCGATACATCCTGGAAATGATAAGATGTATCAAGATCTAAGAAAGAATTTCTGGTGGATAGGAATGAAAAAGAATATAGCTGATTACGTTGCTAAATGTTTAACTTGTTCTCAAGTTAAAGCTGAGCATCAGAAACCATCAGGATTATTGCAACAGTTAGAAATGCCCATATGGAAATGGGAATTAATAACAATGGATTTTGTTACAAAATTACCCAAGACAAGAAAAGGAAATGATACAATCTGGGTGATTGTAGACAGATTGACTAAATCTGCTCATTTCTTACCCATGAAGGAAACTTTCAGTATGGAACAGTTAGCCAAGCTATATGTAAATAAAGTAGTTTCATTACATGGAATTCCTTTGTCTATCGTATCCGATAAAGATAGCCCTAGGTATGTTGGACCTTTTGAGATTATTAGCAGAATAGGACCTGTAGCTTATCAGCTACAACTGCCAGAGGAAATGGCAGGAATACATGATATATTTCATGTAAGTAATCTCAAAAAGTGTTTAGCAGACGAATCTCTAGTAATGCCTCTTAAGGACATATAGGTAAATGAGAAACTTAAGTTTATCGAGAGACCTATTCAGATTGAAGATAGAAAGATCAAGAATCTAAAACACAAGAGATTAGTTCTGGTCAAAGTGAAATGGGATTCTAAAAGAGGACCAGTATACACATGGGAACTCGAATCAGAGATGCAAAGGAAATACCCACACCTGTTCTAGTAGATCTCGAGGACGAGATCCAAAACAAGGTGGGGAGGATATAACAACCCTCCTAAAAATATTTTCGGACACCCTAAATGTCCTTAAATATACCTCGTACATGAAAACCGGACCCGTTATACCTTTATACTTGTAAAAATCAACAAAAACTGAGTTTGGCAGTCTCTCGCGGGCCGCGTAAGCCTAAGCTTTGGCTTACGCGGGGCGCGACAGCCTGGTCTTTATCCAGACACGTGGCGTGCCATGTGCCACCTGACTCAGCAAGGCTACATGCTGACTCGTCAAGGCTATGGCCGCCTTTCAGGAGCTCGCGGGCCGCGAAGGCATTAGCCTTGGCTTTCACGGGGCGCGACGGCCCCCTCGAACAGCCTATATAAGGGGGGCTAGGGTTCATTTGATCGTCGTTCATTTTCTGAATTCTCTCTCAACTTTCTAAAATATAGAAATTCTGCTCGAGTATAATAAACACTATATAGCGAAGCGCTGCCTCGTTGTAAGTACTATAACCCTGCTATTACCCTACATGATCGATTTAGAATTCCGTAATGCATGTCGGCTCTGCCTGACTCAATCATTGGAATGCTGTCTCGTGTGTACACCCGATTGATTTAGATTTTCCGTAATGCATGTCGGCTCCGCCCGACTCAGTCATTGGAATTTCTGTCTCGAGTGTACGGTTAATTTAAATTGGGTTATTTTACTAACACTTGTGCATTATTTGATTTAATAGAAAATAACCAGGAGATTTTCAGGAAGCCTTAGTATTATCTAAACTTGCAATGTGAGTAATCTTTCTTTTTATAAACTGTTTTTACAAAACCTTAATTTTTTTAAAATATAATTAGCAGTGATTGAGTCTTTGTAATTCTTCAATTACTACCGGTATGTTGGGGTTTTGTATACAAAATGTGGAACACGTACCATTGGACAATGAATTAGCCAATGAGTAATATAACCCACCAGTCATGGATTGACAGTACTGAATGAGTAATTGTGTAGATATAAACATTGTAATCGCTCTCAATACTGTGAAAACTAGAAAACCTGTTTTGATTAAACTGGGATTCACTCACCAGTATTTCTTGCTGACAAAATGTTTTAAAATGCGTTTCAGATAACATAATTTGAAAGCACAATAGAAGCCAGCTGGAGAGCACTGAAGGCTTGTGATAGTGGCTATAAAAGTTACCTAAAATAAACAAGACATTTTGTTTTCAATAATTAGGGTTTATCCCTATTAATGTATTGTCAAATAAACTTGGGTTTTATCCCCATGAATTATTATTATAAAAAGTTGGTGTTTTACTCTGATAAAAATTATTTCCTAACTATGGTCCTGATGTATTCCGCTGTCAAATTAATAAACACCGATACCACCCGCTCTGTAAGTCGCTCGCGGTCGCCCGCTCCCGGGCAGGGGTCGGGGGGTTGCGACAATAGAGCTAGTAGTAAGCTCCTCGCAACTTGTTATTACCTCTAATTTTAGTGGTTAAAGTATTATGTAATATGTTAACCTAAAGAAACTCAAAGAAACATGAAGATGATCTTGAACATAAAGCTTAATAACATGAAAATCTAAGTTGTTTTAGTGTATATATGAAACTTGATTGTTGATTTCTTGTGATTATGATGTTGATCATCATAAGAAGCTTGCTAGATGATGATTAAACACATGATCTAGCAAGTATAAGGACGGATCTTGAGAAAATCATAATGATCATCCTTTATGTTAATCATGAACTTGAATATAAGCTTGTTTTAGTGTATGATGATTATGTTTACAAGTATTAAGTCTTGAAAATAAAAGATTTCAAAGATAATATTTTCAAGAAAACAAAGTTTATTACAAGATTAACATGAAATTGTTGATGATCGGTGATGATCGGTGATGAATTACTAAAAGAAAATGATATGCCTATGAGAATGGAAACCTCCATTTTTAAGGGGAAACTATGGCAAAATTTTTGTAGAAATTAAACACTTAGAAAAATATTTTTAAACAAGTGTTTACAAGTAAATTTTGATCATGGTTTTCATATAAAAACTTGCCATAGTTTTTATTACAAAAATTACAAACATTGGAGGTTGATTTTTGATAAATAAAAATGACTATGTATATATTTAGGAAAATATATATTTAGATGTCACAAATTGTGTGTTACTTGTATATTATGTGTATTAGTTATATTAATTTAGCAACTTGAAAATAATATAATCCACCAAAATACCAAAAATTTGGAATACAAAATACTACCGAAATTCCAAGAAAATAAATATATAAATTATACCCGAATATTGGACAATCGGACATAAGAACTACAAGTATATATATTCCGGAAATAAATTCATATTTCGACAAACGTGTTAAACGGTATTTTGAAAACCGGAGAAACGGTAAAATATGGATTTTATAACTATTACAAAATGTATCATATTTTATCAAGTAGAAAATATATTATTTTTTAGTGGAGAAAAATATATATTTTCTTAAACAAGTTAAGAGTATATTATTTTGGGTGAAAATTAGATATATATATATATATATATATATATATTATAAGTTAATCTTAAAAATATATTATTTTTGAGGTTTATATGAAAATATATTATTTTTTCCAAGTAAAGTTATAGATATTTTCCTATAAAAATTCCCTTAAAATATGAATATTTTAAGAATACAAAGTTGGTAATTTTTAGTTGTCTAAAAATATATTCCGGAAAATTAAATACAAGATTAAGTGTGAAATACTTAATAAATATAAGAAAATACGTATTCTCGTACGTACAATTATACACGGAATACACCACCAATACTTGGCAAAATACACAAGTATAAAAATACACAAGTATAAGTATACCCATACTTGGGAAATAGTCATGAAAGAATTACAAAAGGAACTAAGTCAAAATATATTATTTTATCAATATTTCAAATAACTAAATAAATATAATTTAAGTTAAAATATTATTATTTTAACCAATAATTATATACTTTGGAATTATATAAAGTACATCAAAGATGTAACCCAAAGTATACCAAGAATACCAAATAAGTCATAATACCTAAGACTAAGAGTCGTTACACGACCTAGCCGTCTAATAAAACATAGCACGCGTGTAGGTAGTTGTACGACCAATGGAAAGAAGCTTTGAGTTACTAGACAGAAGAACGCAAATCAGTGAGTTCATATCCCCCTTTTCTTTTAACTGTTTTCAGTTTTATAACTTCGGGGGTGAAATACATGTTTCAATGTTTCAAACGTTTACAAATGGTATGGTTAGCTAAGGAATGAACTGTTAGATCA
This sequence comes from Helianthus tuberosus, assembly GCA_030545235.1. NCBI lineage: Eukaryota > Viridiplantae > Streptophyta > Magnoliopsida > Asterales > Asteraceae > Helianthus > Helianthus tuberosus. The sequence continues at coordinate 90,350,465 of CM060351.1, read as the reverse complement.
TGTGAGTGGTGGGTACACACTTAAGACCATTAATCCTTGTATAAGGACCGAGGGGCATGAGTGATAGATCTATTTGGGTGTTGCGAGCCACACCCATGGGACCGGGAGTTGGCCTATGTGGTGACTATGTCGTCCCCGCCGGGTGGCCCGGTACGAAATCCGCAAAGGTTTGAGCCTTCCTGCACCATTGCACACATATTAATGACCTTGCAATTCATTAATTGATATGTTCATAGACGCTTTCATACCGGTTTATAAAGGCATACTTACAATGATTACAAGTTTATACGAGCGCGCATACAAAACACATGAACTCGCTCAACCTTTGTTGATGTTTTCAAATTACATGTATTTCTGGAAACTAATATGGATCTGGCAGGCGTCGAAAGTTTCAAGAAATAATTTCAAGAATTTATGTCATCTTGTTTTGAAGGGTTTGAATGGTATATCTTATCTTTGATAAGATATATGAATCAAAGCCTTGTGTTTTAATGACTTTTGCTAAAAGTCCGTTATGGAACTTAATACATTTGGTTGGTTTGTAAGTTAAACTTGAAGTTGATGCTTGGTACTAAACAACTTGGGTTTGTATTATTTTGAAACGTATTAACGGATGAACATCATGGTGTTAATCATATAGTTGTTTGTTATAACTGAATGCAATGATATTAAGCAAGTCACACATCATACGCTTCCGCAAAAGTCAGGGTGTGACAACTCCATCAGCCACACCTACTCGACATAAAAAAAAATTGAATCGATACCAAATCTAAAACCAAATTATAGAAATTTAAGACTAAACTGAATCAAAGATTTGTCCACTACTGATTTGGAAGAGAGAGTTCAGATTGTGTTAGAGAGAAGATAGAGAGTTCAGATTGTGTTAGAGAGAAGAGAGAAATTGATAGGGACTTTCAGCTTAAAGAGAGAGAGAGAGAGAGATTAAATGTCTTTTATTTTTCAGTTTATTTCAAACTAGTCCCTAAAAATAAGTTGTTTTACACTATAGTCCCTGAAGAAATGAAATGACAACAATGCTCTCATGTGCAAGGCACATGATCAGATTTAACCAAAAAATCTAACTGGGTTTGGTCTAAAGGATATAACGTGCAAGATTTTGGAATATTATGTACAAAACTTGTCAACTTTTGCGCTAAAGGACAGCGCCTGCAATTTGTTGTAAACATAAAGGACAAAGCTTGTAATTTACTCTTTAATATTTGTATTTATTGTTACTGTAGGGGTATATTGGTAAACTTACATAGATCATTAATTTGTATTTTTCCTCTTTAATAGCTAACTACAGTAAATTTGTAATTTATTTCCAAAATATATTTTTTTTTCAAAAAAAAATTAATTTAATGTGTAAGTTGAATTTCAATATGTGTAGGATAAATTACGATATGCAGTGTATGATAAATTTTGATGTGTGTAGGTTTTTGGGTGGTGGTGGTGTGGGGATTCATTGTTTGTTTTGGGTTTAATTTGATTGTGTTCACAAGTAGTTCTCACGATAAATCGTGGTTCCCGCTTGAACCCTACCATATACATACATACATACATACATACACACATACACACATGCATACTAAAGAGTTCAAATGAGAATAAACTTTTTGTAAAAAGAAAAATGAAGAAATTCTAACTGATAAAAATGTTTTATTTAATATTTGTATTTATTGTTATTGTAGAGATATATTGGTAAACTTACATAAATAATTAATTTGTAGTTTTCCTCTTTAATAGCTAACTACAGTAAATTTGTAATTTATTTTCAAAATATATATTCTTTCAAAAAAAATTAATTTTGAGTGTAAGTTGAATTTCAATATGTGTAGGACAAATTACGATATGTAGTGTACGATAAATTTTTATGTGTGTAGACAAAAAAAATTTATGTGTAGAATAATAGTGTTTATGACTAATTAATCAGTCAAAGAGAATAATTAATGAGGTAAGAGAAAAACTATTTAATATTTTACAATTATATCCTTTCTTCTTTTTATTCTCAATTTATTTATTTCTCAAATGATCATCCCCTATAATATATATAGGGTTAAGTTCATTTGTGAACAACCCGCTTGATAGTGAACTGTGTGACCTAATTCTAGCCCTTGATTATCAATACACAAGTGTAAATCAATGGGCATAATTTGATCAGGATTTGATGATGAAAATACACTAGTGTATTTTACGATTTGATGTGAATCAATGGCCATGATTTGTTTACTCAGTTCACAAATACACTAATGTTAACTTTAGAACCCCACCCTATATATATATATATATATATATATATATATATATATATATGTATATATGTATATATAGGGTAAGGATATATAGAAAACCACTTTTAGCTAGAAAACCCAGAAAACTCTAAGCTCCCGACATTTTTTTTTTTGAAAAAAATAACATATGTAATATACATGTTTTTAAGACATTTGGGCCAAAAAAAACAAAAAAGCGCCGAGAGGATTTTAAAAAAAAAAAAAACAAATTTCAGCATTTTTTGTGTAACACGTGTTACATTGCAAAGTTGCTGAAATTTGTTTATTTTTTAAAAAAAAAACCCTTCGGCGCTTTTTTGATTTTTTTGGCCCAAATGTCTTAAAAACATGTATATTACATGTGTTATTTTTTTCAAAAAAAAAAATGTCGGGAGCTTAGAGTTTCCCGAGTTTTCTCAATAAAAGTGGTTTTCTCCATATACTTACACTGTATATATATATGTATATATGTATATATATATAAGATTCGCTTAAAGGGGGAACCACTACCAGTTGCGAGAACCAGAGAACTCCTCTCATCCAATAGAATTTTAACAAATCACCTATAATCAATTTAATTCAGAAGGGTGTTTTAGTCTTTTTCTTTCAATGTCATATTTCCTTTCCTTATCTCTAAAACACATCACATATCTCTCTCCTTTCATCTCTTTTATTCTTTTTATATTTAAAATTGAGAAAAAATATATTAGTTTTTAAATTCAAACACCAAAAGTATTACGGAATTTAAAAAAATACAAAAATATCGAAAATGATATATATTTCTTTTTGCTCTATTTCCCTAATTATGACATAATATTCTTTATAAAATGCAAGCTATATTTGTCTTACATGTTTATTAGAAAATATAAAATTATCGAAAATAATATCTACTTCTTTTTACTCTATTTTCCCATAATACGGACATAATATTTTTTTTTTTATAAAATGCAAGCTATATTTGTCTTATATGTTTATTGATAATTTCTATTTCATTCTTTAACGTTTGATGACTTTGCGCTACAACTTTTTAAAAAAAACATTCAACAACGTGCGTAAAAAAAGTTTTGACAACGTGCGGAAAAAAAGTTTGACAACGTGCGTACACATTTACACGAACTGAGTATAAGAACACCACTATGTAAAAAAATAAAAAATGTTTTGACAGCGTGCGTAAAAAATGATCGCCGACCCGAGCTCCTCTAAACGTCACACGTAAATATAATTTTCAAACATATGTAAAAACGGAAGGCGTAAAATAGTTTTTACGTACGTTTGAAAAATATTTTTACGTAAGTTGTCGAGTCGAATGTTTTTTTGCGCATGGTATCGAATGAAAAAATAATGTTTTTTACGCCCTTGATCGTCGGTCCGAGCTCCTCTAAACGTCACGCGTAAATATATTTTTCAAACATACGTAAAAACGGCATACGTAAATGTTTAGCTTTACATACGTTTAAAAAATTGTTTCTCGTACGTTGTCGAATGTTAAACAAAATTCGCGCACGGTGTTGAATGTAAAAAAAATCACACACGATGTCGAATAATTTGTTGACGTTTCCAAGTTAGCAGTGGCGAAGCTTGACCATGAAAACGGGGGGGTCGAAAACGTATATACCCAAAAATTTCTATAGAACCGGGGGGTCGAAAACATATATACCCAAAAAATTCTATGCGAAAACTACATATATAACACTACTAAGCGAAAAGTTCGGGGGGTCGGGCGCCCATCCCGGCCCCTCTTAAGCTACGCCCTTGCAAGTTAGATTTAAAACTGTGAGTAGGAACAAGTTCAGTGGATAAACAATCTCTTTAGACATAATAGACAATAGTAACAAGTTATTATGGCCTACTTACCAAAATTATTAAAAGCAAGTTCTTAGGGTAATGGTTAATGGTTTTTAACGGGCATTTTTCGCCATATCATCTTTATAATGCCTCTTCAAAAAATGTGTAACGGTTAATGCTCATTTCATTCATTAGTTTCCAATGTTTTTCTCCTCTTTGGGGATTACTCTAGAAATACCCCTCTCTCTTCATGCCCCTATAATACCCAAGGGGCCGACGATGAAGGCATTATCATACCCTTTCACGACCCTATAATACCCATTACGTATGGTATAAATAGCAAGTAAGGGCATCGAAACGTACATCATTAAGTTTTCGTTGATGCAATACTTGGCCTCACATCACAAGAATTATTCAAAGTTAATGATTCCTATTCTCAATGCTAAAATACAAATAAGTAGAAAGCCACTACTCAATTGTTCAGTTTCTACAAATAAAACATCAACTTTCCAAGTCAAAGTCAGTCGTTTTAATATTCAAAACTTTTGTGTGGTGCAAGAAATTTTAGGTTCCATACATGATCAAATCATGACAAATTCTTTTCGTTAGGTGTATTATACATTTTTACTTCTATGGCTATTGTATTTTATATAATCCCATTATAATCCCATCGAAGCGTACATGATTAAGGAGTTGTTTGCATTTGCCTCTGAACGGTTAAGCATTATACTGGCTTTTAATGGTTCAGACATCTTACTGCTTTAACACTTAACCATTCAAAAGTTGCCAAACATCCCTAAGTTTTTGTCGATGCAAAACTTGGCCTCACATCACAAAGAATTATTCAAAGTTAATGATTCCTATTCTTTGGCAACATTCAATGCTAAAATACAAATAAGTAGAAAGTCACTACTCAATTGTTCAGTTTCTACAAATAGAACATCAACTTTCCAAGTCAAAGTCACTCGTATTTAGAGGTGCAAATGAGCTGAGCCGAGCCCGAGTTCGATCAGGCTCGAGCTCGAGTTTGATTAACTTATGAGAGCTCGGGCTTGAGCTCGGTTTGATTCGAGCTTTGTTTTCAAAGCTCGAGCTTGGCTCGTTGGTATTTTCTCAAGCTCGAACTAGGCTCGGGCTCGGCTCGTTTATTATCTATTAATTAATATATTAAATAAAAATAATATAAATAATAGACTTTTTAGTCTCACGAGCTCGATAAGTGAAGCTCGGGTTCGGGCTCGTTTACTAAATAAGCTTATTTTTAGGTTCGATGTCGGTGTGTAAACAAGTTTAAATAAGCTCGGCTCGGCTCGACTTGGCTCGTTTACACTAAGGCTCGACGAGCCTAACGAGCTTCACATGCGAGGCTCGAGCTTGGGCTCGATAAACAAACGAGCTTTATTCTAGGCTCAAGCTCGACTCATTTTGAGCTTTTTCTCGAGCCAATCTTAAGTAGCTCGCGAGACGTTTGGCTTGTTTGCACCCCTACTTCCTTGTTTGTATCTTGGTTTTGAAATAGTTGTCAAAAGGATTAGGGAAGGACCGAAGGACACGATCATATTATTTACTTTACTTGAAGTGAATATTAATTTGAACCTTACAATCATATTATTATACAGGGTCAAGTTATTCTACAAAGCCTTCTAATTGTAAGAAGTGTAAGAAGGATTTATAGAGTGACAAGTGTCCAATAACCTAAAACTAAACCCACTACATCACCACCAAAAACCTAAACACCCACCCCCACCACCACCCAAAAACCTAAACCCCCCCCCCCCCCCACCCAAAAACCTAAACCCCCCACCCCCACCCCCCCCCCCCCCCCCCGCAAAAAAAAAAAAAAAAAAACAAAAAAAAAAACTATACCTCACCAAAAAAACCCCCAAAAAACCTACCCCCCCACCCCCCACCACCCCCCAAAAACCTAAAAAAAAAACCTAACCCCCCCCCCCCCCCCACCCCCACCCCCCAAAAACCTAAAAAAACCTAACCCCCCCCCCCCCCCACCCCCAAAAACCTAAAAAAAAAATATAAAAAAAAACTAAACACCCACCCCCACCCCCACCCCCTCGGCAAAAAAAAAAAAAAATTTTTTTTTTTTTTTTGGGGTGGGTGATGTGGGGGTTGGGGGGGGGGGGGGGGTGGGGTGGGGTGGGTGTTTTTGGTGGTGGTGGATGTTTAAGTTTTTTTTTTTTTTTTTTTTAGTGGGTTTTTTTGTGTAGTGGGTTTTTTAGGTTATTGGACACTTGTCACTCTATAAATCCTCCTTACACTTCTTACAATTAGGATCCTTTGTATTTGATCCGAATATTTATACATAAGAAAATGTTACAGAATAGTAACCAAGTTTTAAGAGTATTTTAATTAGGCCATTCGTATCGTCTTTTCCCAATTAGATAACTTAACATTCAAATTGAGCCATGTCCTTTTTTCCATATATCAAAAAAAAAAAAATGAAGCATAAGATGTTGGGGTCGAATTATTTTCATATATGAAATTATATTTGTTAAAAATAAAAACACTTTAATTACAATAAAAATTAAAAAAAGCAAGGTAAAATTCATGTCATCACCCGACGTTAGTATCAAATAAAAGGGAAAAAAATCATATCACCACAGTTACCTATGAAATTGATGAAAAACCTTAATTTTAATGAAGAGTTAAATGCCATTTTAGTTCCTGTGGTTTAGGTCATTTTGCCAGTTTAGTCCAAATGTTTCATTTTTTACCTGTGGGTCCAAAAAACTTCCACCGTTGCCATTTTAGTCCACTGGGTTAACTTCTTTCATTTTTTCTATTAAAGAGAAGGCCAATTTGGTCATTTTATATGATCGAATTGCCTCTATTCTAATCGGAACACTTTTAAAATATTATCTAATCGAACACTTTTCAAACTTAGTTACTATTCTACAACTTTAACCCTATTATACATACCAATAAAACAAATCGTGAATAGTAATTTATATTTATTTGTTTTATTTTGGGTTTAAGAGTTTAATATACAATTATAAATTAAAGGTACTATTGTTTTTTTGTATTGTTAGTTTATATTTCTATAACTAATTTATAATATTCTCACACTAAACTTTAATAGATCTATCATACGACGTCTGAACTCTAATAATTTTGTTTTAATAAATGATTTATGAATATGTCTGAACTTTAATAGATTTATCATACGAAAGTCTAATATTTTTTTTATAAATGATTTACTTTTGACACTTGAACTTTAACAGAGTTATCATACGACACTTAAAGTTTAATAAAATTATTTATTTTCTTTTTAAAAAATATTTGTTTATTTATCCTTTTATAAGTTTAATTCTTTTTTATTTTACTTATTATTTATTTAACTTATTATAACTAAAAATAACTTTTAACTCTAGACATTTTTACGTAATTGTGTTGCTTGCTTAATTTTACCGTCGTTTAAAATAGAGCATACATGGTCTATATTAACCCTTTAATATACCAGGTAACAAATATAATCATTTTTTTATTTAGCTTATTATAGTTAAAGCTAACTTTTAATTCTAGACATGTTTACTTAATCATGTTTATTGCTAATTTTTACCATCGTTTAAATTAAAGTCTGCAAGGTCTATTATAACCGTCGATATATCACTCAACACTCAGCCGAAGATGTATTTTTGTGAAACACTCGAGACCGGCATGGAACTTACTTCTACCATATGATTGCCAAGCAATCAATCCTCCTCCTTTTTAACTATAAACCTTTGTAAATATCAAGAGGACTTGGGGAAGGCTTAGGCTTGGGCTAAAGGTAGGTGGTTAGTAAAAATGGCTAAAAACGTAAAAAGCGTCGGTCGTGGTAAAACTTTTTGTTTTTGTGACTTTTATTCAAACTAAGCATTTTCAAACAAAGTTTCTTTGAGTAACTTGTTTGTTTATTGCTAGACTTTTTTTTTTTTTTTTATAAAGAAACGTCACAAGAAAACCGAGCTTTTTACTAAAATAAAGGGTTTTAAAAGAAAAAAAGGGTTTTTGTGGATAAAGGGTGTTTGTTTTGTGGGTTTAGAAATGAAAAGGTTTAGGTTCAAAGGGGTTAACTAAGGGGATTTTGGGTAGGTGATAAAGAAAAGGAAAAATAATGGTGTTGAAAGGAAAATGGGTTAGTCCTAATGCCTCCATCATTTACTTACTTGGGTTTAAGTTGGTAAGGACCGAGAAAGTATCGTCGTGGTAAGTTCTAGAGTCGTAAGAACAAAGCGGCTATTCACACAAGAAACGAAAAATGAGCATTTAGTTTAAAATCTATGCTTGTATGCTCAATAAAGGCTCAAAACTCACTTATTGTGGGAATGGGTTTATAATGTGATCAAGTATATATAATCAAATTTTAACTAGATTTTTCATATCGTTTCATAATTTTCTTATGTTAGGTCTTTTATCACGATGCTATCGGTTGTAAATTTGTAAAAATATAACATTTTTAGAACTTGTTATTCCCAAATTAAACCAAGACAAGTAAAAAAAATGTAAAGTTTTTGAAAAAAATTGGGGTGATCAGCGGTTCCAATAGAGTTTTGTGTAAGGCTTGTTATTAGGACTTGCAAAATTCAAGGTTTTAGCATCCCCCCACACTTAAATTACACATTGTCCTCAATGTGTCCTAAAAATAAGTTTTTAGGTTGATTGAATGTGTAAAAAGGTGTTTTAAAAAAACAAAATTTTTGTTACTGGGCGTCTGGCCACGGGCCCGTGTTGGTCCGGGCACGGCCCCGTGGTCAGATTGCTAGTATCATAATTAAACATAAGGCTAGACACGGGGGCATGTTCAGTGAGCACGGCCCCGTGTCCAGTTACCTGAACTGGACGTTTTGCTGCAGAACCTCGGGCACGGGGGCGTGTTGGCTGAGCACGGCCCCGTGCTAATCTTGTTGTAATGATAGAAAATTGTCGGGAGTCTCTGTTTTTGTGCATGGGGTGTGGGTTATTCTTTCCCTTGGTAACCTCCACCATTTCGAGTGTATTTTATTCCTGAAAAGTAAAGCTAAACTAGAAAACATAAAAGTTAATCTAAACTAAAGCTAAGGATAGTTCCGCGGAATACCTCTGTGGAGCGCCACGTTTATAAGGGTCCTTGGCTAGAACCAAAGTCAGTCATATGTTACCCAAGTGGGATGTCTTGCATCCCATGTTGCACCGTCGGAGAGTATCATCCAAGCTTGAGTCTATGACATTCATGTAGTTGACCGGGTCGTCGTCTTCTACTCTCTTCCCAACCCCGAACTCCATCTATTTGTCTCCGACCCTCAATGTTAGTTTCCCACCACTCATATCTACCATTGCGTGAGCAGTGGATAGGAATGGTCTTCCTAGAATGAGTGGTACTTCGGTGTCTTCCTCCATATCGAGTATGACAAAGTCGGTCGGGAAGACAAAGTCTCCGACTTTTACCAATAGATTTTTGGTGACACCTTGTGGATATTTGATAGACCTATCGGCGAGTTGTATGCTCATCTTTGTGGGGGTTGTTTTACCTAATCCAAGTCGGTCAAACATTGATGCGGGCATGAGGTTGATGCTAGCCCCAAGATAGGCTAGCGCATTGCGTATAGGTGATCCCCCAATGGAACAAGGGATGGTGAAGCTTCAGGGGTCGATTTTCTTTTGTGGGAGTTTGTTGAGTAGCACGGTGGAGCATTCTTCACTTAAATTAACTAATTGCAATGTTTCAATTTTCCTTTTGTGAGTAAGAAAGTCTCTCATAAATTTTGAATATTTTGGCATTTGAGTGAGGACTTCCACAAATGGAAGATTGATGTGCAATTGTTTTAGTAAATTTACGAATTTTGTGAATTGCTCATCGGTCTTTTGGCCAAGTAAGCGAACGGGGTAGGGCACCGAGGGGTTCTTGGTAGTTTCGTGATTTAGCGGAGGAGTTGTTTCTTTTTGGGGTGTTGGTGAGGTCGTGGTTTGAATGGGCGGACTTTTGTTGGATGGAGGTAGCGGATGTGACAACCCTCAAAATTTCAGGTATCCGTACAATTAATTAATATTAAATTGGTGCTTAATGACTGTGCTTAATTACAACTGCTGAATAAACTGCTTTATGATTTTTGCATCATACATACATATGCATCACATTTCATACTGTCACTCCATTTATTACACACAAACTTTAGTGACAAACTTGATGCACAAAGCACAGTTAGCACAGTGAGCGGATAACTCAGAAACATGCTGACAATGCCAGCACATAGACAGACAATATATTGAGGCCCAGTATGAGCCGAAAACAAGGTACTACACTAGCAGGGAGTGTAGGGAAGTAAGAACCATAAAACTGCGTCACTAGGTGATAGTTTAGGTTCCAGAAAGTGCCTAAAACCCACTTTAAGTGCAAAATTCTGCACTTAATAACAAAATTCAGCATTTAAACATGCTAGTCACTTGCAAAAATATGGCAAAATGGTCCTGTATACTTTCCTAAGTGTCGGGAATTGAAAGTGTCACTAAAAGTTACATAAAGGACACTTTACGACATAACTTAGCACTTTAACGGAACAGTATCAAACCGAACAACCGGACATTACCCGGAACACCAAAATAATGCTAGAAGCATTGTTTTTATTTTTCTAAGCTAGTTATGGTCCCCGAACACCCTAACACATTATATATTACATAACACACATAAAACACTAACTTAACCTTGGATTTCAATCAAGAACATTAACTAATTTAGTTGAAACCCAACTAGACCCCCCCCCCCCCACCTTACGGTTACAAGGGTGGTACCCCACCCTTGATTTTCTTGATTTGTTTAATGGGTTTGCTATGTACTTAAGGAACATTATATCTAATGGTTAATTAGATGTTGGAAAGGTTTAGTATATAACCACAAGTCCCTCATCCTTATCACCTTCACAACAACTCAACAAAATTCCTTCTCTCCTTCTTTCTTTGTTTCGGCCGACCCCAAGAACCACCATCATCATCATCATTTGTTCATCTTCATCCATTTTACTTGCATACAAAGGTGTTAAGGGTCATACAAGGGAGCTAGGAGCTTTCGGATCATCAAGGACCTTCTTCGTTTGCTATTAACCACCTCATTTCTACTCTTGATCTTCCCTAGCTTAAAAGCTAGTAGTAAGTCTCTTGAATCCTCATTTACTTCTTGTTTATGGAGGTTAATAGTTAAATTATGAAGAAAACTCAAGAACACTAAAAATCATAAAGATAAGTCTTGAACATAAGCTAACTTGATGATGAAATCTTGATGATATAAAGTTGTTTTGAATATGTAATGATTATTTGATGATTTCGTGGTGATATGATGAATGATCATCATAGTAAACTTGCTAGATCATGATTAAAAACATGGTCTAACAAGATGAGAGGTGGTTATGTGTTACAAGAAATAATCATCTTTTAGAACTAAACATGGACTTGAAAGAAAAATGTTTTTCTTGTAAAATAACAAACAAAGTGAACTAGTAATCTTGTAAATCTAAGGCTTGTGAATGATTTTCCAAGGAAACTAAGTTTAAAAAGATGGTTTTTGAAAGATTATGATTTTTATTAAACATACACTATTTTTAGTAACAAGACAAGTGCGGAAATACTTTTAAAAGTAAGAAGATCCAATAAACACACATTTTTGGAAAACTAGTTTACAAGTTGTAAAGACTTAAAATCTTTAAGAATAAGGTTTTAACAAAAGTAAACAAACTTCGGAGGGTAACTAAACCCACTAAACCCCCCACTAAGTTACTACGCGTTTTTACGAAAAACCAAGTTCATGTTATTATGTAAAGTGCATTGTCTTTGCACTTGGTTAGTGTAATGTTGTTTAATAATTTGTTGTTGATTGATTGAATGAATTTTTGAAAAGAAAATGATATGCTAATAAGCATGGACATCTCCGTTTACAAAGGAAACTCTGGCGAAATTTTCTAAAATTCCAACACTTAGAAAATATTTTTCTAACAAATGTTACAAATATATTTACAACTTGTGTTTCGAATATAAACTTCGCCATGGGTTTTGCCACAAAAATACAAAGTATCGGAGAACGATTTTATAAATAAAAACGGATAAATATATATTTAGAATATATGTTTTACACTAAGACACTTGTGCGAATATTTGTATATATTTTGTGAACTAGTTATATTATTTTAGAGTAAAATAATATAACTTAACAAATACCATGGAAATTACAACTCCAAAATAATACCAAAAATATCAAGGAATAGAATATTTAAGTTACACACTCGGTATCAAGAAACCGAACGTTAAGACATAACTTATAAAATATTCCAGAAAATACTCTTACACATATATTTTGGTAAAATATTATTTTGGAAAATAAAGAAGTAAAAATATATTATTTTTGGGAAAAATACATATATTTTGGAAATACGTTATTTTTGGACAAATGAGTTAAATATATTTTTCTAAGTGGGACTTAAAATGTTTTTTTTTGAAACTACAAATAGACATGTATAAATACCCCCATCCTTGGGAAGGAAATGCGCATATAAAATACTTGAGAAGTATGGATACGAAATAGTTGCCTAACTATTATTCCTAAACCCTAAAAACAAAACTTAAGTTAAATTAATTATTATTATTTTAACAAGAAGTTACAACTTGGAATAAAATCAAAGTAACGTAAATCAAACCCATAAATACAAAAGCAAGGCACGACCCGTTCGTCTAATAGACAATAGTACGTTGTAGGTTGTTGCGTAGCGGACCAAGTTTGAGTTGACGATACGATTCAGGAGACGCACTACTGTGAATTCATGTCCCCCTTTTCTCTTAACTGTTTTCAGTTTTATACTTTGGGGGTGGAATACATGTTACAATTATTACAGACGCTTTTATACATGGTATGGTTAGCTTAAGGAGGGTTTACTACTTAGATCATGTGAAAGGTGGGTACAACACTTAAGGCCATTAATCCTCGTTGTTAACCTTGAGGGACATGAGTGATAGATCTATTTGGGTGTAGCGAGCCCACACCCATGAGGCCGGGGCAGCCCATAGTGGTGACTGTGTCTTACAGCCGGAAGCCCGGTACAAATTTGCTAGGTTTGAGTACTTCCTGCACCGTTTCACACATACCAGTGGCTTTGCAACCCATTGGTGATTTCTTTTTCCTTAATTGCTACATACCAGGGACTTTCATACATACAGACACATTACAAAGGTTTATACATACTCACTTACACATGAACTCGCTCAACTTTTGTTGATTTTTCAAACTACATGTATTTCAGGAAACTAGCGGATCTGGCGGAGTATGCATATGTTTAGCTGCGTTGAATAAAAGATGTCATCCAGGGTAGTAGGTTTAGGAGGTGTAACCCTTACCTGGATGGGTTACATGTCTTTAAACCACGTTTTATTTAAAGTCTTTTGTTGTGACTTATGAACACGTTTAAAACATGTATGGTTTGTAACTTATCTTAGGTGTCGACATTTTCAAACAACGATGTTGTGGTATTATTAAACTTAATGAATGGATGAACATCTTGTGTTTTTATCATATAACATTGTTATGATTGTTGCTATGGTATTAAGAAGTCACACCAAATAAACCCACGCTTCCGCAAAAGCCAGGGTGTGACAGCTTGGTATCAGAGCCTCGATCATAGCGAACTAGGATTCTTTCTCGAGTCTAGACTATGATCATCAGGGATCTCACGAAAATGTTTTCAAACATTTTTACATTGCATACACTATACGTCCAGATCCAGGGTACAAACATTTTTACAAACAGAAGGCACAAATACACATTTCAAAAGGGTATATTTATAATTCAGTCCTAGAGGCTGAGGGAGGATCAGTCCTAGAGGCTAAGGGAGGATCAGTCCTAGAGGCTGAGGGAGGATCAGTCCTAGAGACTGAGGGAGGATTTAGTCCTAGAAAATTGGTCTTAGAGACCAGGGAGTTGGTCTTAGAGACCAGAGGAGTTTAGTCTGAGAGACTGGGGAAGATAGTCTATGGAAGACTAGGATGATTACTTGCTTACATTATTGTAACTTACATGCTTATTTGATTATATGTTGATATATGGGCAATTGTCGTGATTGTTTTGTTACAGACGTCATGTCTTCTTCGAGTGGAGTTTCTGGCACACTAGACCCCATAGCAGTAGATTTAGATGATCCGATGCCCACAGATCCTGAGGTCTACACATCGGATACCACTAGTACGGACGATGACGATTTCCAGCCTTTTGCTTTGCCGGATGTCGGATACGATGCTCAGCTCGCTGATGGTATTCTAGTCGGGGATCTACCTCTTGCTGAGATCCCTGCTCCTATTCCACTTGCTGCATTTCCCATTGAGGATTTGCCACTCGATGTTGTGTCCGATGACGACATCGATCTTTTCGTCGAGGGTCCCCCTGAGGACGACCATGAGGGTGGGGCCCCGATTGCTGATGATGTCGCCATTCCTTTGGTTGAGGTTCCGGTTGCTGATGTTGTAGTTTTACCACCTGTTGAGGCTCTTGCTGAGGAGATTTTACCTGATCAGCCCGGTACTGATTCTTTTGAGTAAGTATCATCCTCTACTTTGCACGCCGTCGGTTTGCGTCGATATCCTACTGACTCCGACTCCGACTCCGATACAGCTATGTCAGCTGCACCTGGTTCGCCTCACGAGTTTGAGTTTGATCCTGAGTTCGAGGATGAGTTTGATCCAGTTTTTCCTCCTGATTTTGATCCCGATCACGAGATCGAGTTTATTCCTGAAGACCAGCCCTTGGAGGCACCGGTTGTTCCTAGTGACCAGCTTTTTGATGTACCTGCCGACCTTGATATAGCCTTTGCTGACCACGAGCCTGTCATTGCACCAGAGCCTGTTATTGCTCATGACCCTGTACTTGTGCACGACCCTGTTCTTGATGATGCTCCAGTCATTGCACCGCCTGTTGTGGATGCACCAGCCATTGCACCACCCGTTGTTGATATTCCCATTGTTGCACCACTAGTGGTGGATGTTCCTGTTGCTGATGCACCTCTGCCTGATCCTGTGCTGGCGTTTGTTGACCGTGCACCTTTCGCCACACATATTGATCTGAGATATGCCGACACCCGTAACGGGTGGATTGA
Organism: Helianthus tuberosus; assembly: GCA_030545235.1. Lineage (NCBI taxonomy): Eukaryota > Viridiplantae > Streptophyta > Magnoliopsida > Asterales > Asteraceae > Helianthus > Helianthus tuberosus. The sequence continues at coordinate 90,335,314 of CM060351.1, read as the reverse complement.
GGATGATGATTATCCTCCTTTTGTTGTACCAGTTACACGCCCTGTTGCACCTGTTTTTGCACCTCTCGATGTTCCCCAGTTGCACCAGCGCATATCCGATATCCATCGCACCGACCTTCCTATCACTTTTCTCCAGGACATTCCTCCACCTCGTCCTGGGGAGGGATCTTCGAGGTAGCAACCAGCTTTTGTTCCGCCTATGTCATCAGCTGTTCCATTCATGTCTCAGCTTCCTCGCACTACATCACCTTTTGCACCCTTAGGCGAGCCATTTCTATGGTCTTCGCCCAATATCATGCCTCTGTAAGACCCCTATCATCCTTACCATGTTGGATATACCACAGATAACATACTTACATCCCTGCAGATACAACAGGATGCTTTGAGCCGTCGAGTCCATGAGCTGGAGAGGACTCCGCGTCCTTGTCATTGTCAGTCTCCTTTTGCTACACCACCAGCTCCTCTTCCACTACACCCGGATTCTGATGTCCGTTTCCTCACTCCTGAGCAGCAGATTGTTTACTTGTTGCGCGTTATCCACGCCCTGGAGGAGGATTGGGTGCATTTGCGTCGTTTTCTTTTCTTCCCTCCTCCACCTCCTCCTCCGCCATCAGCGTAGCTATATTTTTGGTTTGGTGCAGGTAGATCATTTTGGTGAGAGAGTCGCAATTGGGCCAACATATGAAGACTTTTGGAAGACCCCGTTTTTGTATATGATTTGTGTAGACTGACTTGTATTTTGGGGTGATGTAGCCCTATGATCTTATTTTGATGTATGATGTACTGTGAAACATGTAAAACTATATTGTGGTCATGATTAATGAAAGCTCAATGGCAACGTTCTCACTACATGCTTTGTTGAATTATTTGTTTTATATTATAACATGGGATGTTATGTGTTATGAGGTTGGTGGATGTTATTATATATGCATATTTACTATACTTACTATGACCTGACGAATATGATCATCTTTTAGAAGATGCCTCCACGACGAGACACACGCCTGCCTACTACTGAGGCGGAACTCCAGGAGCGAATTGCCTCAGCGATAGCACAGTATGAGGCCTCTCGCGCAGAAACCAGCAGGAATACCTCAAACAACAACAACCCACCAAATGGTAATATCCAAGTCCCTTAAGACACATTACAACACATTTGGGTATTTCTTACACATCCGCTAACACCTTCTGTAAATGTTATCGCTTGTACAGGCTGCACCTATAAACAATTTCTTGACTGTAAGCCCTTAAACTACGATGGCACTGGAGGCGCTGTTGCATTTGTCAGATGGGCAGAAAAGACGGATTCTATTTTAAGGATGAGCAAGTGTGCTCCTGAACAGCAAGTTACATACATCTCAGGGCTCTTTCTTGATGGTGCTTTATCATGGTGGAATTTGCAAGTACAGACCTTGGGAGAAGCGGCGACATATGCATTAACATGGACTGAGCTGAAGGAGCTCATGAGGAAGAAATACTGTTCACGGGCTGAAATACAAAAGCTGGAAACGGAATTCTGGAATCTTAAAATGGATGGCCCGAAGATCGCCGAGTATGTTCAAAGGTTTCATGATTTGTCCCATGTGGTACCTTACATGGTTACGCCTGAATTCAAACGCGTGGAGCGTTTCATCTGGGGGTTGGCACCCCAGATTATGAGCATGGTAACCTCTTCAAAGCCCGCAACCATTACTGAAGCCATCGACCTGAGAGTGTCCTTAACTGAAGAAGCCATCAGGCTAAACAAGTTTTCAAATGCTGATCAGAAAAAGAAGGAGACTCATGTGGAGTCATCTGGCGAGAACAAAAGAAAGTTCTCCAACTTTAAAAAGGGCACCAGCAGGAAGAAGGAGGTGAACCTACCAGTTGAAGCTAAAACTGGTGCTGAAATCAAGGGAAAGGGATACATGGGCGCTTTGCCCAAATGTGACATATGCCTGTACCATCATTCTGGTCAGTGCAGGTTAAGGAAACGCGAGTCTTGCAGGAAGGAGGGACATTCGAAGAATACATGCTGGGTTGGTACAGGTGCTGGTCGTGGTAACATGTAACACCCATTCTTATAAATCAAGGTTTAGCGTATTATTTACGAAAACAATCATGTAATTAAGATTACATACCCATCGGAAAAACGGTGTTACTAAAACCTTTTACAATTTAAAAGTTTAGAACATAATGTAATTAAGTTCGTCACTTAAAAGAAACAATGAAACGACATTCGTCATTTAACATAATAACGATACATAGTGCGGAAGCTTATTTCGTGATCGTGTTCGGTTCTTGCTCGTCGCTTGATCTTCATCCGGGCATTCATGGCAATCACCTATGATCAAAACCAACTTAAAAGTTAGTTTTGATAGTCAAATATGAAGTTCAAACAAGTACAGGGGTTAAATATGACAAAAAATATCATTTTTCCAAGTTTGGAGGCGTCGCGTGACGCCAAGGGGCGTCGCGTGACGCTAGGCCCCCTTTTCAGCAGAATGTTGCTGCATATTCCATGTACGATCTGATTTCACGGAAACGGCCATAACTTCTTCGTTATTGATCCGTTTTACCCGATTCTTTTTCCTACGCGTCCGTAATTTAATTCTCCATCTTATGGAGTTAAAATCCAACAACCTTCATAATAAAATTTCAGACTTTTAAGTCTTCGGCTTATCGCCCTTTTACCAAATTTTTGACCCGTTTATGCATTTTATCAAACGAACATATTTGTTTGATTCCTACATCACCTACACTTCTCAAATTGTTATTAACTACCATTTTAGGTTCTAATCACAAGTTTATTTCACAATTTAAACCCGTTTTCGCTCGTATGCTTATTTTGACCCCGTTAAGGGTATTTAAGCACTTTCGAGTCTAAAATCGCTTTCATTTGTATCTAACTTTATATTTCCACATTTCTTACCATGTAGGCTTCCACCACAACTATATTTGTGGTGGATTTAATATGGAGATATATATATTCCAAGTTTTATCCCTCGGACTATCATTTTACGGCAAAGACCCATATTGAGTCTTTTGACCCAAGATTTACCCTTTTCATTCTCTATACCTATTCAAAGTATTTGCTTGATCATATAACTTGTTTTTAAACGACTCTTAAGGTTCATTTACTCGATTTTGCTTACGAGGGCATTTTGGTCATCTTAAACCCTTTCTTTACAACAAAGGACTTTTCATGTCGTAATTGACCAAAATTCCACTTTTTAGACTAAGATATTGTTTAAATAGTCATTATGTTTTTAAAACACAATGACAATAACTTAAATCATTCGGTTTACTTAAAAGATGACCCAATGTCCATTTTAACTTATTTAGCCCTCATTGAACTTCAAGTTCTAATGATGATTTGACCAATTATACATACCTGGCTCGAATCAATATATTGATTCGTTTTGATACCTTGCCTTAGTAGCCGCTAAGCGATAGCGATGTACATATCCATCCGATATTTATTTCTATGATCACATAGCTCAACAAACTATTAGTCGATGTTGTCAAAGGGTGATAATTTCACCTTTTGACCCGTTTGGTCTAAAGGACCATGAAACTCTATGAGATGATGTTTATTACCATCTTATCTATATGACTAACTTCGGTTTACACCGTATAGTCGTTCTACTTGTAAATCATCTATCGATTTCTTTGACCCATTATAACCCAAGCTATAATGTGTCTTTTCCCCAATTTAACGGTTATTGTCAACAAGTGACCAAAGTACCATTTTACCCTTATTATTTGCAATGGTTTACCTTATAAGGTAACCATTTAGAAACTCATTATCTTTTAGTCATTTCCTGACTAATTAACCGCATTAGCTCCTTTTTATCTATTAAACATGATTTATGACCATTGTCTTTTGTTCCGGACCGCACTTGCCGTGTCGGAACATCATAATTTAAAACAAGACTTACTATTCACGACCTATCAAACCAATAGGTATCAAATAACTAGAGTGTAAGCTTTACTTACCTTGCATCCGAATTACGCTTTTCTTTTCTCACTTGCTTCGATCGACCCGCTTTCTCCCCAAGCTTCATCTAGCTTGTTAAGCGCCTACTATCATCATAATTCATAAAATGGTTAGATTAGTCATTATCAATTATGACTACTCCATCTAACGGGTCTTATGTCGACTTTATCACTTGATTAAATCATTGGTTATTTTGACTTCCTAGAAGCCAATTGATCTATCAACATACTAAAATGCACACTTCACATGGAATTTCTACATTTTAGCTTCGTTTAGGCATTTTAACAAACACCTAGCGGGCATAATTTTACATATTTACTAAGTAGTTCGTAACTAGTTATTTTTACCAAGATTTACATCAAAATTCAACCCTCCATGTCTAGTGTTCATGAACAACATCTAGTTCTAGTATCATAGCAACCAATATTCATCAGTTTAACACCCTAACCGAGTGTTCATCATATTGTCAACAAACCCATTTAACACACATGTAAGTAATCACCAAATCATTCAAGTCATAGCATCATATGCATGATTTCTACTTAGGGTTTTGTTCCTAAGCAAGTATTCATCACTAATCTAGCCATAGCTTCTATAATCCATGCCTAATTCGCGATTAGGATGATTATCAAATTTTTACAACTTCACTAATGTTAGAATTTCAACATACCTTACGATCCCCTTGACTTGGTGATCGTTTCTACGCGTTCATGCATTGATTTGGATCTTGATTCGAGCTTCAATTTGACCAATTTGTTGGAGTTAGGGTTTGAGCTCATGAGAGCTTTCTCCTGGTCGCTCCAAAACACGCACCACACTGGTGTGTGTGTGTTTTATTTTATTTCAAGTTTAATAATCCAAATTTCAAGTTACCCGGCTTTGGTCCCTCGTGTTTGGTTAGTTATTAATTAGATTGCAACCTAATTATTTTCAATAACATTCCCACTTATTAACTAGGTTTAATATTCCTAGTGAACTTAGTGGGTTCGGAAATATTTATGACTAAGTTTATTTTAGGTCCCGTTAACTCGGGCCTTTCATCCCTTTTATTTCCTTAAAAGCTTTTATTCACCTTTTAGTAAATATTAGGATTATTTATTCAAGTCCTAATATTCACCGGGTTAAATTTTACCACTAACGGTATTTTCCCCGTCTTTAGTATTAACGGGGTTTAATTACCAAACCCGTTTTCGGGGTGTTACAAGTCTACCCCCCCTTAAAGAGGTTTCGTCCTCGAAACCTGTTCTTACATAATTCATTGAGTTTAAACTCAATGTATTCTATTCGAGAAATTACTTATACTTTTTAACCAATCGTTAGTATTACCCGAAAAGTGTGGTAACATCTTTTTGGTTGCTAATTGTCTACATATCTCATACGACATAGTGTGACTTCGAAATAACGTAATCTCGTTATTTCCACTAGTTTAGTTAACTTAGTGATATCCATCGCTTTCATATACTATCGAATTCCTTATGAATCCGTTATTTTGACCCGTTTAAAGATCTTTAGTGAAATCTTTCACTTTTAGCAACTATTTCTTTTGTTTTCAAATTCATTTATTCGGTTCAGTTATACCGAATCCACCGCTTACAAGCTACCATTTTACTTAAATGATCTTAACCGGTCTCACTGACTAGACTTATTAGTCCAGTTGCTTTTTACCGCTCGCTTGGTTATAATGTGATTCCACTTCACATTGCATTTCTTGACCGTGATCGTGTCACGTCATGTTTAGTTTATATCAACCTTTCATTTTTCGAAAATACCACTTTTTGGATATAACGTCTTGCGCCTATCGGTGTCAAGACTTGAACCTTTCATGCTTAATATTCAATTTTCCTATCAGGATTCTGATTCGTAAAAACGTTATTTCTTACTAAAACCAAGGTTTTAGTTTAGGATCCTCTCTTTATCTTTCGTCAATTATCCGTAACAGGACATTGACAGTCTGTAATTTATTCTTTTACAGTCTTGGTTTTATGCGGGGATTTTCAACTGGTTCTCTCGCTGGTTAAATAACCCGTAGGTTCTTTCACGTAGCCTCGTAGGCTATTTCCTTAGGTCTTCACCCCCTTTTTACTGAAAACACTAAGGTGTATTTCCTTTTCTTTTCGTGACCCAAGAGTCATTCTGGTCCCGTAGACCTTAACACTGTGTTTAATCCCGTAAGTTATGATGATCCCGTAAATCATCTTTTATTTGTATCTACATTCAAATGTATATATATATATATATTCATATATAGCTTCTAAGCATGTCTTGCTATGTTTAAAATCGTATATTTTCGCTTATGAGCTTTAGTTGACCTTGATCGTAGTCTAAGGCTTCATTTGTTTATTTCCGGGCGAAATTTTCTGACTTTGTCCTTACGTTGGACATTTTACAAAAACGACCCGTTAAGGGACATATTCGCATTTTCCGGGTTCGAGTGTAAGTACACTACCTCCTAATGCTTGTCTAAATCATTTTACATGCTTGCGTTTTCTGGGTTCGAGTGTAAGTACACTCCCTCCCAATACTTGTCTAAATCATTTTACATGCTTGCGTTTTCTGGGTTCGAGTGTAAGTACACTCCTTCCCAATACTTGTCTAAATCATTTTACATGCTTGCATTTTCTGGGTTCGAGTGTAAATACACTCCTTCCCAATACTTGTCTAAATCATTTTACATGCTTGCGTTTTCTGGGTTCGAGTGTAAGTACACTCCCTCCCAATACTTGTCTAAATCATTTTACATGCTTGCGTTTTCTGGGTTCGAGTGTAAGTACACTCCCTCCCAATACTTGTCTAAATCATTGTTCATGCTTCTTTGTCCCTTCACTCGGGCTCATTATTCTGATGTAATACGCTTCCGTCCCCGGTTGTGCGTTTACATTATTATCAAATATTTTGCTTATCTGATTCATTTGGGTACTTTTAAGTTAGTCCCATTCACCCCGTCCTTACTACATCGGATGTAAACGTGTTCGCCATAAGAAGTTCATGGTATCATATGCCACTACTTACTTGGCCAGAGTAAGCGATTAACACATGACACATATGATCTTTTTATAGTTTTCACATCACGCCCTATGTAAGTAACGCCTCTATTTGTTTCTCTTGGAAACAATATCCCGAATACATTTTCTATTCGGGTTTTTCCAAGTTTTTAATCTACATATGCAACTTTCAATTTCTACTTGTTTGTTGCATATTACTATTTGTGCGATTATTTAAAAAGTGCACCTGGTAATGTTTGCCCCAACGGGCGTTCCTTGCCATTAACCTTGTTCGCGGTCGTTACGCGATTTAGTCCTCGGTGAGCATACTCTTTGGACCGTTCATCTGTCAAATATGCGATTTGTTAAACTCTCGCTATCCTCATATGCGAGTGTCCTTCAATTAAAACATATACAACAATTAGTAATTTCAACATTAAAGGATGCCCGTATTATAATACAAGGCTTTTCTACTATACGCATCAACGCGTGTAATTTCGTTGACTATATCTATTCTATATCGTTTTTTATTGGTGTAACGTGTATTACACGATAACCATATGTGTTGTTCTCAACACTTTAATCATACTAAACCATTGGTATACATGTACTTACCGGATTTGCGATCAAGCCTCGAACCGAACACTATTCTTTGTCAAGAGCATAAGGTTTAAGTCCAAGCATGGTTCCTCCCCACCATACTCGAATCTCTTAAACCAAGGCTCTGATACCAACTTGTAACACCCATTCTTATAAATCAAGGTTTAGCGTATTATTTACGAAAACAATCATGTAATTAAGATTACATACCCATCGGAAAAACGGTGTTACTAAAACCTTTTACAATTTAAAAGTTTAGAATATAATGTAATTAAGTTCGTCACTTAAAAGAAACAATGAAACGACATTCGTCATTTAACATATTAACGATACATAGTGCGGAAGCTTATTTCGTGATCGTGTTCGGTTCTTGCTCGTCGCTTGATCTTCATCCGGGCATTCATGGCAATCACCTATGATCAAAACCAACTTAAAAGTTAGTTTTGATAGTCAAATATGAAGTTCAAACAAGTACAGGGGTTAAATATGAAGTTCAAACAAGTACAGGGGTTAAATATGACAAAAAATATCATTTTTCCAAGTTTGGAGGCGTCGCGTGACGCTAGGCCCCCTTTTCAGCAGAATGTTGCTGCATATTCCATGTACGATCTGATTTCACGGAAACGGCCATAACTTCTTCGTTATTGATCCGTTTTACCCGATTGTTTTTCCTACGCGTCCGTAATTTAATTCTCCATCTTACGGAGTTAAAATCCAACAACCTTCATAATAAAATTTCAGACTTTTAAGTCTTCGGCTTATCGCCCTTTTACCAAACTTTTGACCCGTTTATGCATTTTATCAAACGAACATATTTGTTTGGTTCCTACATCACCTACACTTCTCAAATTGTTATTAACTACCATTTTAGGTTCTAATCACAAGTTTATTTCACAATTTAAACCCGTTTTCGCTCGTATGCTTATTTTGACCCCGTTAAGGGTATTTAAGCACTTTCGAGTCTAAAATCGCTTTCATTTGTATCTAACTTTATATTTCCACATTTCTTACCAAGTAGGCTTCCACCACAACTATATTTGTGGTGGATTTAATATTGAGATATATATATTCCAAGTTTTATCCCTCGGAGTATCATTTTACGGCAAAGACCCATATTGAGTCTTTTGACCCAAGATTTACCCTTTTCATTCTCTATACCTATTCAAAGTATTTTCTTGATCATATAACTTGTTTTTAAACGACTCTTAAGGTTCATTTACTCGATTTTGCTTACGAGGGCGTTTTGGTCATCTTAAACCCTTTCTTTACAACAAAGGACTTTTCATGTCGTAATTGACCAAAATTCCACTTTTTAGACTAGGATTTTGTTTAAATAGTCATTATGTTTTTAAAACACAATGAGAATAACTTAAATCATTCGGTTTACTTAAAAGATGACCCAATGTCCATCTTAACTTGTTTAGCCCTCATTGAACTTCAAGTTCTAATGATGATTTGACCAATTATACATACCTGGCTCGAATCAATATATTGATTCGTTTTGATACCTTGCCTTAGTAGCCGCTAAGCGATAGCGATGTACATATCCATCCAATATTTATTTCTATGATCACATAGCTCAACAAACTATTAGTCGATGTTGTCAAAGGGTGATAATTTCACCTTTTGACCCGTTTGGTCTAAAGGACCATGAAACTCTATGAGATGATGTTTATTACCATCTTATCTATATGACTAACTTCGGTTTACACCGTATAGTCGTTCTACTTGTAAATCATCTATCGATTTCTTTGACCCATTATAACCCAAGCTATAATGTGTCTTTTCCCCCAATTTAACGGTTATTGTCAACAAGTGACCAAAGTACCATTTTACCCTTATTATTTGCAATGGTTTACCTTATAAGGTAACCATTTAGAAACTCATTATCTTTTAGTCATTTCCTGACTAATTAACCGCATTAGCTCCTTTTTATCTATTTAAACATGATTTATGACCATTGTCTTTTGTTCCGGACCGCACTTGCCGTGTCGGAACATCATAATTTAAAACAAGACTTACTATTCACGACCTATCAAACCAATAGGTATCAAATAACTAGAGTGTAAGCTTTACTTACCTTGCATCCGAATTACGCTTTTCTTTTCTCACTTGCTTCGATCGACCCGCTTTCTCCCCAAGATTCATCTATCTTGTTAAGCGCCTACTATCGTCATAATTCATAAGATGGTTAGATTAGTCATTATCAATTATGACTACTCCATCTAACGGGTCTTATGTCGACTTTATCACTTGATTAAATCATTGGTTATTTTGACTTCCTAGAAGCCAATTGATCTATCAACATACTAAAATGCACACTTCACATGGAATTTCTACATTTTAGCTTCGTTTAGGCATTTTAACAAACACCTAGCGGGCATAATTTTACATATTTACTAACTAGTTCGTAACTAGTTATTTTTACCAAGATTTACATCAAAATTCAACCCTCCATGTCTAGTGTTCATGAACAACATCTAGTTCTAGTATCATAGCAACCAATATTCATCAGTTTAACACCCTAACCGAGTGTTCATCATATTGTCAACAAACCCATTTAACACACATGTAAGTAATCACCAAATCATTCAAGTCATAGCATCATATGCATGATTTCTACTTAGGGTTTTGTTCCTAAGCAAGTATTCATCACTAATCTAGCCATAGCTTCCATAATCCATGCCTAATTCGCGATTAGGATGATTATCAAATTTTTACAACTTCACTAATGTTAGAATTTCGACATACCTTACGATCCCCTTGACTTGGTGATCGTTTCTACGCGTTCATGCATTGATTTGGATCTTGATTCGAGCTTCAATTTGACCAATTTGTTGGAGTTAGGGTTTGAGCTCATGAGAGCTTTCTCCTGGTCGCTCCAAAACACGCACCACACTGATGTGTGTGTGTTTTATTTTATTTCAAGTTTAATAATCCAAATTTCAAGTTACCCGGCTTTGGTCCCTCGTGTTTGGTTAGTTATTAATTAGATCGCAACCTAATTATTTTCAATAACATTCCCACTTATTAACTAGGTTTAATATTCCTAGTGAACTTAGTGGGTTCGGGAATATTTATGACTAAGTTTATTTTAGGTCCCGTTAACTCGGGCCTTTCATCCATTTTATTTCCTTAAAAGCTTTTATTCACCTTTTAGTAAATATTAGGATTATTTATTCAAGTCCTAATATTCACCGGGTTAAATTTTACCACTAACGGTATTTTCCCCGTCTTTAGTATTAACGGGGTTTAATTACCAAACCCGTTTTCGGGGTGTTATATAACAATGGTTAAAGGGGTTTTGGTAACAACAATCACGGTGGTAACGGAAATGGGAACCGCAACGGCGGAAATGGCAATCGGGGGAATGTTGGGAACCAGGCTGGGAACCGGGGAGCAAACAATGCCCAAGGTGGTAATGGTAACGGTCAAGGACCGGGATGTTTCAACTGCGGAGACATCGGGCACTTCAAGCGCGAATGCCCAAAACTCAATCAAGCTCGTGGAAGGGTATTCAACATTGGAGCAAGGGAAGTACGCCAGGACCCGAATGTTGTCACTGGTACGTTCCCTATTAATCAACGCTTTGCATCTGTGCCATTTGATACTGGTGCCGACTATAGTTTTGTATCGCTAGAATTTAAGAAAATGTCTTGGTTAACTGCTATTAAATTAGACATTCTGTACTCAATTGAACTAGCTAATGGAATGCTAGTTGAAACAAATGAAGTTATCAGAGGTTGCATGATAGAGCTGGGAGAACACGAGTTTACACTGGATCTACTGCCAGTCGAGTTGGGAAGCTTCGACGTGGTAGTAGGGATGGATTGGTTGTCAAGCAACAAAGCCGAAATTGTATGTCACGAGAAGACCATTCGCATCCCATTGGCGGACGGAGAAACGATTGTGGTACATGGAGAGAAGCGAGATACGCCTCTGAGGATCATTAGTTGCTTGAAGGCTAGAAAATGTTTGAAGAAGGGATGTGTTGCCTTCTTGGCACACATCGTGGATAAAGAAGCAGCTGAGCCGAAGCTAGAAGATATTCCAGTCGTAAAAGAGTATCCTGAAGTCTTTCCAGAAGACTTGCCAGGATTGCCGCCACAGCGACAAGTCGAGTTTCACATTGACTTGGTTCCAGGTGCCGCGCCTGTGGCTAAGGCACCCTATAGACTTGCGCCTTCGGAAATATAGGAGTTGTCGACGCAACTTCAGGAGTTACTAGACAAGGGATTTATCAGACCAAGCTTCTCGCCTTGGGGAGCTCCAGTTTTGTTCGTTAAGAAGAAAGATGGTAGTTTTCGCATGTGTATCGACTACCGGGAGCTGAATAAGCTGACTATCAAGAATAGATATCCTTTGCCAAGAATTGATGACCTGTTCGATCAGTTACAAGGTTCAAGTTTTTACGCAAAGATCGACCTTCGATCGGGATATCACCAGTTGAGGATACAAGAGGAAAGTGTTCCAAAGACTGCTTTTAGGACTCGCTATGGACATTACGAGTTCCTGGTCATGCCGTTTGGTTTGACAAACGCGCCAGCAGTATTCATGGACTTGATGAAAAGAGTTTGTAAGCCGTACCTCGATAAGTTTGTGATTGTGTTCATTGATGACATTCTGATCTACTCAAAGACGAAGGACGAGCACGAACAGCACTTAAGAGCTATTCTAGAGCTACTTAAAAAGGAGAAGTTATATGCTAAGTTCTCGAAGTGCGAGTTCTGGCTGCGTGAAGTTCAGTTTCTTGGTCACGTGGTTAACGAAAATGGAATTCATGTGGATCCCACAAAGATCGAGGCAATCAAGAACTGGGAGACTCCTAAGACACCAACCGAGATTCGACAGTTTCTAGGTTTGGCTGGTTATTATCGAAGGTTCATTGAGGATTTCTTAAAAATCGCTCAACCTTTAACCACTCTCACTCAGAAAGACAAGAAGTTTGATTGGGGAGACAAACAAGAAGAAGCATTTCAACTGTTGAAAAACAATCTCTGTGACGCACCGATCTTATCTCTACCCGAAGGCACTGACGACTTCGTGGTATTTTACGACGCCTCGCGTCAAGGTTTAGGTTGCGTGCTGATGCAGAGACAAAAGGTTATAGCATATGCATCTCGCCAGTTGAAAGTCCATGAGAAAAATTACACCACGCATGATTTGGAATTGGGCGCGGTGGTGTTTGCATTGAAAATCTGGCGACATTACTTATACGGGACGCGATGTACAATCTTCACTGATCACAAGAGCCTGCAGCACATATTTGATCAAAAAGAGCTTAACATGAGACAAAGACGCTGGGTAGAACTATTGAACGATTATGATTGCGAGATCAAGTATCACCCAGGGAAGGCGAATGTGGTCGCCGATGCCCTGAGTCGAAAGGAAAGAATCAAGCCTATAAGGGTTCGAGCTTTGGAAATGATGATTCAGACGGATCTCTCGTTGCGCATTCGTGCTGAACAGAGAGAAGCTCTCAAGGAAAGGAATGTTGAGAATGGGTATCTCCGTGGGATGGAGAAGCAGTTGGTACCAAACGGGGAAGGAACGTTGTGCTTCATGAAACAAATTTGGGTTCATTTGTTTGGTGGTTTGAGAAATGTTATTTTTGATGAAGCTCACAAGTCACGGTACTCGATTCATCCGGGAGCGGATAAGATGTACCAAGATCTTAAGGATTTCTATTGGTGGCCAAGGATGAAAGGCGATGTTGCGATATATGTTGGCAAATGTTTAACTTGCGCCAAGGTAAAGGTTGAATACCAAAAGCCTTCAGGTCTATTGCAGCAACCTAAAATACCCCAATGGAAATGGGAACATATATCTATGGACTTCATAACGAAATTGCCAAGGACGCCAAAGGGCCACGATACGATTTGGGTAATAGTAGACCGTCTAACAAAGTCTGCGCACTTTTTGCCAATCAAGGAAAAAGACAACACGAGTAAACTTGCTGAAATATACATGAGGGAGATTGTTGCACGACATGGAGTGCCTCTCTCAATTATCTCTGATAGAGATGGACGCTTCGTGTCAAGGATTTGGCAATCCTTCCAAGAAGCATTTGGTTCTCAGGTGAATCTGAGTACTGCATTTCACCCGCAGACAGACGAACAGAGCGAACGAACGATTCAAACATTAGAAGACATGTTGTGAGCTTGCGTAATGGATTTAGGTGGGTGTTGGGACACCCACCTACCATTGGTTGAATTTTCATACAACAACAGTTACCATGCAAGCATTCAAGCTGCACCGTTCGAAGCTCTCTATGGACGCAAATGTCGATCACCGATTTGTTGGGCTGATGCGGGTGATAGACAACTAGTTAGTCCGGAATTGGTCCAGGAAACGACAGACAAGATTGCACAGATCCGAGTGCGCATCAAAGCGGCTCGTGATCGACAAAAGAGTTATGCGGACCTAAGAAGGAAACCTCTGGAATTTGAGGTTGGTGATATGGTTTTGTTGAAGGTTTCACCCTGGAAGGGTGTGGCACGCTTTGGGAAGCGTGGAAATTTGAATCCGCGATACATTGGTCCATTCAGAATCCTGCAAAGGATTGGGCTTGTAGCATACAAATTGGACTTACCTGCTGAACTTAATGGCGTTCATGATACATTTCATGTATCTAATTTGAAAAAGAGTCCAACTCAAGAAACAGTTGTCATTCCTGCCGACGAAGTTCATATTGACGACACACTCCACTTTACTGAAGAACCTGTCGAGGTTACTGATTGGAAGGTTAACAAGACACGCCGGAGTAGTGTCAAACTCGTCAAAGTTTGATGGAATGCACGACACGGGCCAGAATTCACGTGGGAGCGTGAGGATCATTTGAAAGCCAAGTACCCACATTTATTCCCCAAGACCCCTGCATCTAGTAGCAGAGCTAAAATTTCGGGACGAAATTTCTCTAACAGGGGGAGAATGTGACAACCCTCTAAATTTCAGGTATCCGTACAATTAATTAATATTAAATTGGTGCTTAATGACTGTGCTTGATTACAACTGCTGAATAAACTGCTTTATGATTTTTGCATCATACATACATATGCATCACATTTCATACTGTCACTCCATTTATTACACACAAACTTTGGTGACAAACTTGATGCACAAAGCACAGTTAGCACAGTGAGCGGATAACTCAGAAACATGCTGACAATGCCAGCACATAGACAGAAAATATATTGAGGCCCAGTATGAGCCGAAAACAAGGTACTACACTAGCAGGGAGTGTAGGGAAGTAAGAACCATAAAACTGCGTCACTAGGTGATAGTTTAGGTTCCAGAAAGTGCCTAAAACCCACTTTAAGTGCAAAATTCTGCACTTAATAACAAAATTCAGCATTTAAACATGCTAGTCACTTGCAAAAATATGGCAAAATGGTCCTGTATACTTTCCTAAGTGTCGGGAATTGAAAGTGTCACTAAAAGTTACATAAAGGACACTTTACGACATAACTTAGCACTTTAACGGAACAGTATCAAACCGAACAACCGGACATTACCCGGAACACCAAAATAATGCTAGAAGCATTGTTTTTATTTTTCTAAGCTAGTTATGGTCCCCGAACACCCTAACACATTATATATTACATAACACACATAAAACACTAACTTAACCTTGGATTTCAATCAAGAAAATTAACTAATTTAGTTGAAACCCAACTAGACCCTCCCCCCACCTTACGGTTACAAGGGTGGTACCCCACCCTTGATTTTCTTGATTTGTTTAATGGGTTTGCTATGTACTTAAGGAACATTATATCTAATGGTTAATTAGATGTTGGAAAGGTTTAGTATATAACCACAAGTCCCTCATCCTTATCACCTTCACAACAACTCAACAAAATTCCTTCTCTCCTTCTTTCTTTGTTTCGGCCGACCCCAAGAACCACCATCATCATCATCATTTGTTCATCTTCATCCATTTTACTTGCATACAAAGGTGTTAAGGGTCATACAAGGGAGCTAGGAGCTTTCGGATCATCAAGGACCTTCTTCGTTTGCTATTAACCACCTCATTTCTACTCTTGATCTTCCCTAGCTTAAAAGCTAGTAGTAAGTCTCTTGAATCCTCATTTACTTCTTGTTTATGGAGGTTAATAGTTAAATTATGAAGAAAACTCAAGAACACTAAAAATCATAAAGATAAGTCTTGAACATAAGCTAACTTGATGATGAAATCTTGATGATATAAAGTTTTTTTGAATATGTAATGATTATTTGATGATTTCGTGGCGATATGATGAATGATCATCATAGTAAACTTGCTAGATCATGATTAAAAACATGGTCTAACAAGATGAGAGGTGGTTATGTGTTACAAGAAATAATCATCTTTTAGAACTAAAAATGGGCTTGAAAGAAAAATGTTTTTCTTGTAAAATAACAAACAAAGTGAACTAGTAATCTTGTAAATCTAAGGCTTGTGATTGATTTTCCAAGGAAACTAAGTTAAAAAAGATGGTTTTTGAAAGATTATGATTTTTATTAAATATACACTATTTTTAGTAACAAGACAAGTGCGGAAATACTTTTAAAAGTAACAAGATCCAATAACACACGTTTTTGCAAAACTAGTTTACAAGTTGTAAAGACTTAAAATCTTTAAGAATAAGGTTTTAACAAAAGTAAACACACTTCGGAGGGTAACTAAACCCACTAAATCCCCCACTAAGTTACTACGCGTTTTTACGAAAAACCAAGTTCATGTTATTATGTAAAGTGCATTGTCTTTGCACTTGGTTAGTGTAATGTTGTTTAATAATTTGTTGTTGATTGATTGAATGAATTTTTGAAAAGAAAATGATATGCTAATAAGCATGGACATCTCCGTTTACAAAGGAAACTCTGGCGAAATTTTCTAAAATTCCAACACTTAGAAAATATTTTTCTAACAAATGTTACAAATATATTTTACAACTTGTGTTTCGAATATAAACTTCGCCATGGGTTTTGCCACAAAAATACAAAGTATCGGAGGACGATTTTATAAATAAAAACGGATAAATATATATTTAGAATATATGTTTTACACTAAGACACTTGTGCGAATATTTGTATATATTTTGTGAACTAGTAATATTATTTTAGTATAAAATAATATAACTTAACAAATACCATGGAAATTACAACTCCAAAATAATACAAAAAATATCAAGGAATAGAATATTTAAGTTACACACTCGGTATCATGAAACCGAACGTTAAGACATAACTTATAAAATATTCCAGAAAATACTCTTACACATATATTTTGGTAAAATATTATTTTGGAAAATAAAGAAGTAAAAATATATTATTTTTAGGAAAAATACATATATTTTGGAAATACGTTATTTTTGGACAAATGAGTTAAATATATTTTTCTATGTGGGACTTAAAATATTTTTTTTTGAAACTACAAATAGACATGTATAAATACCCCCATCCTTGGGAAGGAAATGCGCATATAAAATACTTGAGAAGTATGGATACGAAATAGTTGCCTAACTATTATTCCTAAACCCTAAAAACAAAACTTAAGTTAAAATAATTATTATTATTTTAACAAGAAGTTACAACTTGGAATAAAATCAAAGTAACGTAACTCAAACCCGTAAATACAAAAGCAAGGCACGACCCGTTCGTCTAATAGACAATAGTACGTTGTAGGTTGTCGCGTAGCGGACCAAGTTTGAGTTGACGATACGATTCAGGAGACGCACTACTGTGAGTTCATGTCCCCCTTTTCTCTTAACTGTTTTCAGTTTTATACTTCGGGGGTGGAATACATCTTACAATTATTACAGACGCTTTTATACATGGTATGGTTAGCTTAAGAAGGGTTTACTACTTAGATCATGTGAAAGGTGGGTACAACACTTAAGGCTATTAATCCTCGTTGTTAGGACCGAGGGACATGAGTGATAGATCTATTTGGGTGTAGCGAGGCCATACCCATGAGGCCGGGGCGGCCCATAGTGGTGACTGTGTCTTACAGCCGGAGGCCCGGTACAAATTTGCTAGGTTTGAGTACTTCCTGCACCGTTTCACACATACCCCTGACTTTGCAACCCATTGGTGATCTCTTTTTCCTTAATTGCTACATACCAGGGATATTTATACATACAGACACATTACAAAGGTTTATACATACTCACTTACACATGAACTCGCTCAACTTTTGTTGATTTTTCAAACTACATGTATTTCAGGAAACTAGCGGATCTGGCGGAGTATGCATATGTTTAGCTGCGTTGAATAAAAGATGTCATCCAGGGTAGTAGGTTTAGGAGGTGTAACCCTTACCTGGACGGGTTACATGTCTTTAAACCACGTTTTATTTAAAGTCTTTTGTTGTGTCTTATGAACACGTTTAAAACATGTATGGTTTGTAACTTATCTTAGGTGTCGACATTTTCAAACAACGATGTTGTGGTATTATTAAACTTAATGAATGGATGAACATCTTGTGTTTTTATCATATAGCATTGTTATGATTGTTGCTATGGTATTAAGAAGTCACACCAAATAAACCCACGCTTCCGCAAAAGCCAGGGTGTGACAGCGGAGCCTCCTCGGGACCTACGGTACGGTTTCTCAACGTTATGAGATGCACTTGCGCCTTTGGGTTGGTCTCGGTATTGCTGGGTAACGCACCTTGTGGTCTCTCAGAGAAATGTTAAGCTAGTTGATTTGGTTGTTTTTCAATGTTTTGAATACTAGCTTGTTGATTTCTAAAGCTCGATTCCATTTGTTGGAATCAATCCAAGTTTTTCTTTTCGGTGTCGGAGATGAGGCATGAGATAGTATCTTCAAGCCTCTCTTGTCCCCCTTGTTGTTGAGAGAAATTTTGTGACTCATTTCTTGGTTGTTGAAAGTTTGTTTGTTGGTTTTAGTTTTGTTGATTACTACCATTGCCGGGTTCTCTCCAACCAAGGTTAGGGTGGTTACGCCATCCTTGGTTGTAGGTACCCGTTGGGGGACCTGACGGTCTAGGTCTATTATTAATGTAGTTTACCATTTCCGTTTGATTATCCATTTCTTTCATACATCTCCAATTTTCATGTGGCCCACCACAACCTTCGCAAGCCATAACCGAGGCCGTTTTTGTCATTTCTAACTTTTTAATTTTTTAAGAGAGGGCTTCGATTTGGGCTTGTAAAGAAGTGCTCTCATCTACCTTATGGGCGCCCGGGGCAATAGATTTTGTGCCTCGTGGAGTGTGCCATTGAAAATTGTTTTGAGCAATTTCCTCAAATTGATTATAAATTTCATTTGGGCGACGATAACCTAGAAGTCCCCCGGAGCTAGAGTCAAGCGTTTGTCTTGTGTGTGGCAACAACCCATTATAGAAAGTGGATACTTGTTGCCATATTACAAGAGGGAAATACTTATATAGAAATTTTTAGGCTAGTTCATCCCAAGTGTTTACCGAACCACTTAGGAGGGTGTTAAGCCAAGCCTTAGCTCGTTCTTTTAGTGAAAATGGGAACATTCGGAGGCGGATGGCGTTGTTTGATGCCCCGTTGATCCGAAAAGTATCACATATTTCCAAAAAGTTGGTAATATGTAAATGGGGATCTTCGTCCGCAAGCCCATGGAAAGTTGCGGAATTTTGGAGCATTTGTATCAAATGCGGCCGAAGTTCGAAGTTGTTGGCATCGACATTTGGTGCATTGATAGCGGCGCCGAGATTACCTACCGTGGGCCGTAGGTAATCCATTAGGGTACGCTGATCCGCCATTGGAAGTGGGTCCCCCGAAACTTTCTCTTGGATTTTAGCTTTAAGTCTTTTTCTTAGAAAGCGTCCGGGTTCGTCTAGAGGTTCTTTTATGTCTTTATTGGAACTAGAGCTCATGCATTGCGTAGGAAGTTCAGGTGCTACGCCTGGGTCCCAAGTCCTGCGATAAAAACAAAAAAGATTGTTGGTCAGAAGTCTCACCACGGCCCAGTGGTCGTTGACCACGGCCAGTGGTCGTGGTTACAGTGATTGTTTTCTGGATCCCAGTTACTGACAGTAATGATGCTGGGCACGGACCTGTGTCCGATCAGATGCGGCCCCGTGCTGAAGTTTGCAGAAGCTAAAAAAAATCAAATGAATCCTAAAAAAAAGATAAAAATAAGAAAAATGATTAGGTCATTGATTCCTAACTTTCTTAAAATCCTTGTGTCCCTGGCAATGGCGCCAAAAAACTTGCTGTGTGCGAAGCGTAATATGTTTTTATTGATATTTTAAGCCCATTTTACACATTAGTTAAGTTTTAAATTTATAAAACACAATACTTTACTAACACTAAACACACACATGGGCAAGTGCACCCATCGTGAGCATAGTATAGCATTGGTAAGATACCGAGGTCGTCCAAGGACACAAGCGCTTTTAATACCGGTTTATCCTCAACGTCTAATCAATCTAAAATTTTTGGAAAAGGTTTTAAACATGAAAAATAAAAACTAAAAATGCTGAAATAAAAATAAAAAATAAAAACAGATAGACAAGATGAATCACTTGGATCCGACTCGCCTTTAATGTATCCTTGGATGATTTCCGCACTTTTGCACTTTTAATAGATTATCTTAGTTATAGTAGTAGGCCCCTCTTTTGAAGGTGACGTTACCCTCAACCCAGTGGTTTGAGTCAGCAAGGATACAATCCCAAAGGGTCGGAATATTGAAAGATAATTAATTAAGTTATTAATGCGAAAAGTGGTAGGCCCCTCTTTTGAAGGTGACGTTACCCTCGGCTATGTGGTTTGAGTCAGCAGGGATACAATCCCAAGTAGTCGGTTTAATGTATTAATAGTAGTTTACATATGAGGGGATCAAGTCATTCGCACCCCCACCATCCAATACCAGTGGGTATTGAAGGAGTTCCTAGTAAGCTTGACCCAGGTCCTTGCAGGATCTATACTCTGAACAAGGCAAGAACCTTACTAAACCATTCCCTTAACCCCCGACTAGGTAGCCAACATATCTCTATATAGACCGTAGAGATATGAATGGTGAAAATCTTTTACTTTATATAGACAGTAAAGTAATGCCAAGACACCACGGACAAATGATAAAGAAGTTTCATCTTCAATATAAGAAACTAGTTATTAAAGTCATTAATACAAAACCAAATAAAAAGTGCGAAAAGATTAAAAATCAAAAGTAATACATTAAATGTCTGTCTTCACCAAGTGATATAAGAGACTTAGTCAAACATGGCCTTTGATTGACAAGAACTCTTACGATCAATTTTGGATCCCGAGACTACTACACACACTCTAAGGTGGATGATGGATGATGGTGGTGGATGTGGGTGTTGTAGTGGTGGCAAAGTGGGAGAAAGGTGGTTTGCCAAGGGATGCCTTTGATTTGAGCCAAGCACCCCTATTTATAGCCTGAACAGAAGCCCGGCCACGGCCCCGTGTCCGCTAGACACGCCCCTGTGGCCATCTCCTTTCTCTTCCGTCATTAATTGCAATTGTCTGCATTAGGCTCCACATGGCCCCGTGTTCGCTGGGCACGACCCCGTGTGCAGAAGCGTATCTGTACTACCAAGATTTGCAAGATTCTTCGAATCTTAGTGTTGACCACGCCCCGTGCTGAGCTGGGCACGTCCCCGTGGTGGGCATAGAAGCTTCTACAGCTTTGTCCATTTCTGCAGACATCTGACCACGCCCCCGTGTCCAGTGGGCACGGGCCGTGGTCAGCCTTCTGTTTCCTGGTTTTGCTTGTGGAGATGCTGTCAAGGGGTCGGGCATGCCACCTTTATTCATTTTCTTTGTATTTTAGTTAGTTTTTGCTGCATACTTGTTTCTTTTGTTCGTTTAAGCTCATTTGGTCCTGAAAATACAAAAGGAAGACAAAAACACACTTTTTCCAACATTAGTACTAAAAAAGGGTTATTTTTATGCCTCATTTGATGTAATTTATATGTTGCATTTTACACACAAATACCCCCACACTTGAATCTTTACTTGTCCTCAAGCAAAACTCTTTATTATGTGGCTTACACACCCAAATGGAATGGGTAGAAGAGAAGTTTTGGGCTTGTCTTGAGTGTCGGGAATCCATGATCTTTATTGGGTTTTATTTT
This sequence comes from Helianthus tuberosus, assembly GCA_030545235.1. Lineage (NCBI taxonomy): Eukaryota > Viridiplantae > Streptophyta > Magnoliopsida > Asterales > Asteraceae > Helianthus > Helianthus tuberosus. Next base: position 90,313,677 of record CM060351.1, on the reverse strand, counting down.
TATAATATCTACAATCCTATTCGTTATGATTTATTTAGAACGTTTTATAAGAGAAATTACTTATTTGGGCATAACATGCCTTTTTAAAATTTCATTTATATACAAGTTCACATACCTCATGGGAGATCACTCAACACTCGGCCGAAGATATATTTTTGTGAAACACTCGAGACCGGCATGGAACTTACTTCTACCATATGCTTGCCAAGCAATCAATCCTCCTCCTTTTAAACTATAAACCTTTGTAAATATCAAGAGGACTTGGGGAAGGGTTAGGCTTGGGCATGCCACGTTTATTCCTTTTCTTTGTATTTATGTTAGTTTTTGCTGCATATTTGTTCCGTTTGTTCGTTTAAGCTCATTTGATCCTGAAAATACAAAAGGAAGACAAAAACACATTTTTTCCAACATTAGTACTAAAAAAGGGTTAGTTTTATGCCTGATTTGATGTAATTTATATGTTGCATTTTACACACATCAATAACCTCTGGAGGTTATTCCCTATTCAACTATGGTCACAAATATGTGTTGGTTGGATCCTAATGATCGACCAAACGAGTCGGATTCGAAAGTCAAAGCGGTGGTCAAACCGCTCGACTTACGACCCTAAACAAGCACTAAAATAGAAGTGACAAGTTAAACATGTCAAAACATGTTTAACAAGTTGAAAAACTGATTTGGTATCGAAACAAAGTGTTTTGATACCCGAAAATAGATCCGTTGTAAAATGCACATAAACGTGCATTTTGAACGAAACTTTAACTCGTCACTTCGACTAGTAAACGTGGTAATCAGTAGGTATAATCGCAAGGGATTATAACCATCGTGATTACGATCACATTGCAAAGTTCAATTGAACTTTAACTTGACCAATTCATGGTCAAAACCGAAAGTCAAACAGTAAGTCAAACTGTTTGACTTTTAGCATGAAATAGCTAAAATAAATAAACAAGACTATGAAGAACACTCACTTTTGTTCTAGGATGAAAGAAAAACTCAGATGGGAGGCATCCAAAAGATGGTAGCCAACTCCAAACAAGTGGGAGAGGAGATAAGAATGGAATGAGCAAGGATTGAGGATGAAGGCCTTGCTATTTATAGCAATCTTGAGTGTGCAGGATTGTGACAAGTGGCTAGGGTGTTGTCCAAGAAATAGTATGATCATTCCAAGTGTTAGAATCAGATTTAAAGACATGGAGGTTACTCAAAAGTATGTAAACAATGGATCAAAACAAGGTGCACAAGCTGAATTTATGAAAAAAATAACATTCTGTCCAAGTCTGGCTGTCACGCCCCGTGACCAAGACACCCTCAGGGTGTCGCGCCCCGCGCCAGTTTAGTTAGGTTCTGGTTTTGACAGAAATGGTCCCTGCAGCTTGATAAACTTGTTTTGGACGCATCTAACCCCCGTTAATCCAATTTTAAGGCTTTACAAGGATGTTAACGCATAGGGAACTTGAAATATTCTTGGAAACATCGTGGATGTTAGTTCGTTTGGCTGTATGGTCAAGTTTTGCGCTTAATTACGACGAACGCTCAAACGGACGCGAAAACAAACGAAATTACGCAACGAAGGACATTTTTGCATTCCCATAACTAAAATACAATATTTTAATGATTACAAAAATTTTTGGATGTGCGTATATGGTCTGTATGCAGAAATACGCGAATTTGCAAACTTTTGCAGTTTTGACGCTTTTAGTCCCTGTGATCGAATAAACATGATTTTGACATACCGAAACCTTCGAAACTTATTTCTAAGTTATATTAAGGGTATTTAGGGTATGTATAATTTATGTTCTTGTTCCGGAGTGTACGTCGCTATGAGAATTGGCAGACTTTCGTAGTTTGTCGTAAATAGTCCTTGTGATCGAATAAACTTGTTTTTGACATACTAAACCCTCCAAAAATTATTTCTAAGTTATGTTATAGGTATTTAGGGTATGTTTAGCTTATGTCATTGTTCCAGAGTGTACGTTGCATTAAACTGATTACGTTTGCGTAATAGTTTACGTATAACTTCCAGAAAAGCTTCTCGAGAGTTCGAAATCGTACAGGATTTGATATGTATCATTATCACATGTAATCGTACAATCTGGTTCGAAATCGTATAGGATTTGATAAGTAAAACTCTGGGCCACGTTTGGACTTCCAGCAAATTTTGTTAATTGTACTCGTCTGTTGTCTATCGGAAAGAGTTCAGACCCGAAGATTTAATCTTCATTCCAATAGATTGGTGTATGATTGTACCGAACCTCAAGAGCGTCATGTAATTGTCAAAGTGATGTCCTTGTTGTAGCAAAATAGGAGGAAAGTATGAACTTTGGAGTTTCGAACAACGGATGGAAGAATGTTTCCTATGAAGACTATTATAGGAAACTTGTGTTTGCTCGAGTTGGAGTTGGAGAGATAAAACAACATTGGTCAAGGTCCAGAACTTCTGGTAACTTAAATAACGCCACGCTTGCAATGTAATAATGAACACTTATATATAGGAAGTACTAGCGGCGTATCCACAATGCCCTTATTACATTGTTCCCGTTTCGTTATTCTTATCACTATAGGTTTTACACATGACAAAACATGTTGTGGTTTCTGTTCACTGAATTCCATAATTATGTATGCATCCATAATTACGTAATTCCTTGCATAGTCCGCACAGTTCATTTTATGATGTGTAAGGGAAAAATCGAATGAATAATCCTGTGATGACTTGACTAGACCACCATAGGGTCTCTTTTGTGACAACCGGTAATTAACGGCTTCTAATTGCGCAATTAACAAACGTTTGGGCGATAACAAATAGTGTTTAAGACGTGAAATAACTTAATTAGGCTATTGGAATGCCTAGGAACGCTTATCCGACGTTACAGCGCGTGTATGACGATCTGCGAAGAAACCGTTGAATATTAAACGATAACGAATCGAAACCGTACGAAATACAGACAACACCGACAAATACGAATTTTCTACGAGTATTTTATACTTATAAATTTAGTTATTTGAAGTTATCGTGCTTCCAAACAGCACAAGATGCAAACGTGAAAGAAAATCGCGACTGCAGAAACGCACCGGCAATGAAACGAAGGCATTGGACACTCGTATTACCTTCAAAACACAAATATGATGACATATTTGGTTCGTAATCAAATTCAAGATTCCATTTTATATAACTCTTTTATTTTGTTCAATCAAACCAAGAGCTAAATATTCTTAAACATTATTGTCTCCAAATTTGAGATGTATTTTACTACAAAAGTTTGTACCACCTACTTTTCTAGATCCAAACTTCGCTTCCCTGGGGACTACACCACCAAATTGTGGATCCACTTAGTCTAAAATACACATGTGAGAAAGGAAAGTCTCATTATTATTATTATAGCATAGATAATAGCTGGTTGAAATGTCAAACCATTTGTCTTTTTTTTCCTTGAATTCATGGTCTGACACAAAGAAAATGAAAAGAGATTTGTTATCCAACCTTACACTTAATCTAGCATGCATCTATATTTTTTTAGTACAACTCCCATACTCCTACAACAACAACATACCCAGTAAATCCCGTAAATAGCAAAGCTACTTATAGGGTCTGGGGAGGGTGGGATATAGACAGACCTTGCCTCTATCCATCGGGATAGAGAGGCTGCTTCCAGAGAGACCCTCGGCTCGAAAACGAACAACAAACCAACACACCAACTCAAAGAATATCGAAATAAGAAGTCAAACATACCAAGAAAGTGATCAAAGTGTAAATCATCTATTGTAGCATATAACATCATTTGGGCATAAACACAAGAGGCAATCACCGGAAAGGTCCCTTAAAGAATAAGAGAAACCTACGACTCTAAAATACACCCAAGGCCTTATTGCAATATCCTCTAAAAGTCCTTAACCCTAATCCTATGCCTCCACGAAGTCCGATCTTGGACCTTGTCCTCAGAAAGATGCAACTCTTGTAAATCATGTCTAATCTGCTCATCCCATGTCAGTTTGGGTCTGCCTCTTCCTCTCCTCCCCTCCACAGTAAGGGTTTCCACTACTCTAACTGGTGCCGTCGTTTCCCTCCGCTTCACATGCCCAAACCATCACAATCTCCCCTCCCTAATCTTCTCCGATATACTAGCTACTCCTAATCTTTCCCTAAAAAACTCGTTTCTTATCCGATCTAACCTCGTGTGTCCACACATCCACCTCAGCATCCTCATCTCTGCTACCTCCATCTTGCGCGCTTGTGTCTTCTTAATAGCCCAACAGTCTGTTCCATATAGCATAGCGGGCCTAATTGCTACCCTGTAAAATTTCCCCTTTAATTTAGTTGGGAACCTCCTATCGCACAATACCCCACTGGCTGCCCTCCATCTACACCAGCCAGCCTGTATGCGATGGGTTACATCACTATCTATGTCACCATCTCTTTGTACAAACGACCCCAGATACTTAAATCTAGTAACCTGCGGGACCAATTGATCCTCAATGGTGATTTGGGTGTCATCGTCATCAGCTACACCACTGAAATCACAGTGTAGATACTCCGTCTTAGATCGACTAATCCTTAGGCCCTTGCCCTCTAAAGCTACTCGCCACTCCTCTACCCTCGCGTTCAGGCACTGTTTTGTCTCTGCGATCAACACAATATCGTCTGCAAAAAGCATGCACCACGGAACTGTCTCCTGAATCAACTTGGACAGCTCATCCAAGACAACCGCAAAAAGAAAAAGGGCTCAACGCAGACCCCTGGTGGAGACCTACCTCCACAGGAAAGAAGTTTGTATCACCTACAGGCGCGCGGACACTAGTTTCCGTTCTATCGTATGTATCCTTAATTATGTCTATATACTTCCCCGGTAGCCCTCGACCCTCCAAACTATCCCAAATCAGTTGCCGTGGGACAGTGTCATATGCCTTTTCCAGGTCGATAAACACCATATGTAAATCTTGCTTCTTCGCTCTATATTTTTCCATCAACCTCCTTAGAATATGTATCGCTTCTGTCGTTGACCTCCCTTTCATGAATCCAAATTGGTTTACTGAAACCCGAGTTTCTCTTCTAATTCTTGTTTCAATTACCCTCTCCCAGAGCTTCATAGTGTGACTTAGCAGTTTGATTCCTTTGTAGTTCCCACAACATTGAGCGTCTCCTTTATTCTTGTATAAAGGCACAACGACGCTACTCCTCCAGTGATCTGGCATTTTTCCAGTCTTGAAAATACAATTGAATAAAAGTGTTAACCATCGGACTCCTTCTTCCCCCAAACACTTCCACACCTCAATCGGTATGTTGTCCAAACCCACTGCCTTGCCTCTTCCCATCTTCCTAAGTGCCATCCTTACCTCGTCATGTGTGATCCTCCTGCAGTAGCAATTATTCTGTTGTCGCCTTTGAATCCTGGGATTGCTGCTATCTTGTCGGTATGCCCTACCGTGGTTGAAAAGATTATGGAAGTAGGTTTGCCATCTCAGCTTAATATCCTGTGCCTTGACTAAAACACGTCCATCCTCTCCTTTGATAAACTTTACTACTCCTAGATCTTGTCTTCTTCGCTCCCTAGCTTTGGAAATCTTGAACATATCATGCTCCCCCTCTTTCCTTTCCAAACGTTCATACATTTGTTTATAGGCTGTGTTTTTTGCCTCGGTCACCGCCTTTTTCGCTTCCCTTTTTGCCTTCTTGTATATCTCCCTTACCCTCAGCCGCTTTTCCTCATCTGTGCACCTTAAGAGATCTCTAAAACTCTGTCGCTTATCCTTTATTTTGGTATGCACGTCTTCATTCCACCACCAGGACTCCTTATGCCCACTAGTCTTTCCTGTTGTGACCCCTAGCGTCTCAATCGCCGCTGTAGTGATCGTAGTCGCCATAGCCTCCCACATCCGGTTTGCGTCGTCACCTAGTTGTATCGATGTCATCGAGTTAACTTTATCTCTAACCATCATAATTTTTTCTCCCTTCAAGTTTCCCCAACGGATCCTAGGTCGGGTTTTCCTCTCCCCCTCAGTTAGCCTTACTTTTAGGGCTATATCTGCTACTAGCAAATGGTGTTGAGCCGCTGCGGTCTCCCTTGGTATAACCTTGCAGTCCATCCACATCCGTCGATCTTCCTGCCTCATCAAAAGATAGTCGATTTGCGTGTTACGTCCTCCGCTACTAAAAGTGATCAAATGAGATTCTCTCTTCCTAAAGAACGAGTTTATAATACCTAGGCCGTGAGCTGCAGCAAAGTCTAGAAAACATGGGAAATAGATTAAAAAAAACATGGGAAATAGATTAAAAAAAAATTTCATAAAGTACAAGAACCATCATAGAAACTTAAATCGGTTCTACCCAACCAATGTGTACCAAAAATCTAGTCAACCAACCAACATTTCTAGTTAAAGATCTTAGTTGGTATTTAAATTAGTAAAAGTCCCAAGCTCTTGATATAAATACTACATTTGTATTATATTTACAATCTTCCACCTACAAAGAAAACTCCCTAACTTTCTACACCCTACGACCTCACCCTCACATCCATACAACTTCTATTTTCACCTTCCAGCCTCATATTAAAGACTCACAATCAAGGTTCCAAGGTGTATTTCAAGCTTTTAAAGAGTTTATTTTCAAAGTGTTGGAGCTTCAAAACTCTTTTTTTTTTTCTTCACCAATCCTTCTCCTTGCTATTGTAAGTGTTTGTTATGGTTAACCTTTGAGTAGTTGTTTATACGTCAAATCATCCGAATAGCGTTTTCCTTCTTCTCAACTTAGAAATTCATAAACCTTTTAGTTATTATTAGGAAAAGCTATGATTTCTTAACAAGACTACAAGAAGTTGAGTTTGTGAAAACAACATATGTTGTTGGTGAATAGTAAATTATTAGTTGCAAATAAGTATCACATGAAATATGAAGTTGATATATATATATATAATAGTTGATGGCAAAGATATAGGAATTTTATCCACGTCAGAAAGATGAAGTTGATATCTAACCCTTAATAAAAAGAATATAAGTGTTCATGCATGCTTACATAATATACTATATGTATACATAAGGGTTTACAAAAAGCTGTAAATCACATGACCATGATATTATATGGGAATAGAGGGTGAGGATGTTAACTTCTTATTTTCTTAAAAACCTTCTGTACATTTTGTTTTTGAGGGAAACTACCTCTAAAGTAAAAAAAAAAAAACAAAAACAAACAAATAATAAATTTCATTAATAATGAAAATTGATTGCATGTATACACTAATACGTGATATATGGATTTGTAGAAATGGTTATAATAAACTGTCATAAATTTGTATTTATGGTGTCATAACTCTTTTACAAATATGAATGGTTGTATGGTAAAAAAAAAAGTTATGATTGTTTTTAGAAAGATGCCTAGAAACTTTAATGACATAATTTTATGTCATAAAGGCACTAAACTAATATTCTTCACCTTATGTAGTACAAGAATTCATTTAAATAAGTGTAGAATTTGAACGAACAAATATAAATAATTGTCGTATTAAGAGAGTTAGGGGATGGTTCAAATGAAAACCACTTTTATTGTGAAAACTCGAAAACTAACTAAAAAAAACCTAAAAAACACACTAATTTTTTTTTCAATTTTTTTTACACAAATCGCTGGTTTTTATATATAAAAAAAATCTTTTTTTCAAAATTTTTTTTTTTGTGTACTGCACATGTGTAATAATACACATGTGTAGTACACATGTGTAGTACACATACACATGTGTAGTATTAGACATGTACACTACACATTTTTTTTTTTTTGAAATTTTTTTTATATATAAGAAAATCTGCGAAAATTGTTTTGCAAAAAAAAAAAAAAAAAATTTTTTTGGTATGTTTTTTTAGCTTTTTTAATTAGTTTTCGAGTTTTCACAATAACTAGTGGTTTTCATTTGAACCTTCCCCAAGAGAGTTATTCTCTAAATATAAATGTGCAATTTATATATCTATATAGCGTTTCTCGTTGAACCGGGTTAAAACTATATCTACTTTTACACCCGGATATGATTTAATCAAGGACCACTACGAGTATAACAATGTCGATACATTATTATTATTATTATCATAAAATATATGTTTTGGTGTAAATATATATGTTTTGTCAAATTGGAACGAATCACCAACGTGTCGTGTTAAAACAAGAAACGAGTTGTTTCAAAACTAGCTAGTTGGATGATTTGACTATGACCAACACATATGCTAGGACTATATTTCATGGACCTTAGTGTCTTATTGGTTTAGGACATCTGTAGGTCGGGATTATATATATTACATCGGACATTATATTACGCTAGCTTTGCATTGGATAACGAGGTGAGTTCATAACCCCCACTTTTTCTAGTTTTACATTTTTATAAATGTTTTCGGGGGCGGAAAGACATGCAAGTTTTGCAAAAGTAAACAATTTTTCGATAAACGAATACTCATTTCTAAACTGTGTTGCGAATGGATTTCAAGGAACTTAAATGGTTTACGAATGATTTGGACTAAACATAACGGTTTTACAAAACACACGCGTATTTACGAAACGTGCATGATTTTCATGACTAGAGCGGGAATGTCCTAGCTACATCAACGGGACTGGGTTGGTCTGCGTACGAAAAACGAGATAACCCAATGTGTTCATGTCCCCCTTTTCTTTTAAACGTTTTTGGTTTTATAACTCTCGGGGGGAAATACATGTTACTTTGGTATGGTTAAGCTACGGAATGAATTAGTAGATCACGTGCGAATAGGCTGATACTTAAAGCACCATTAATCTTGTTTAAGACCACGGAACAAAGGGGGTAGATCTATCGGGTACAGGGCGAGCCCCACTCACGAGTCCTTGTGTGACCACATGGAGTTTCCTTTGTTACCCTCACCGGGTGGATCGGTACTAAATCGCTTACGGGTTGGTGGCTTCCTATGTCGATACACATATTAATGTCTTAGCTACACATTAATGATCAGCATGTTCATTGACGCTTTACATACCGGATTTCGATACCTAAACATTCAAATGCCTTTAAGATTCATTTGACACAAACTCACAGATACATGGTTTTACAAACATTGGTAACGTTTTCAACTTATGTACAAGTAAGAGGACGAGTTGGTCCTGCTTACAAAGACTCTCGTGGGCTAGACTCACAGTTTTCATATATCATGCCGAGAAAATGATTTTACTATATTTTCTCAACAACTTTAAAATCGGTTATCAAAAAGATTGATTCTAAATGTTTTACAAACAAACTATGAACTCACTCAACTTTATGTTGACTTTTTCGCATGTTCTTTCTCAGGTTGCATTTTCAACACTATGGACCGGTTGGAATAGGAGAACCCATGGGAATTCGAGTACTTAGCGGCGTTCATTTTTCTAGAAGTCTTAGCTTATTTGCTTCCCCTATGCAATGAAGATACCGGTCCAGTCACGCCAGCTCTGATATTTCGGGGTGTGACAGATTGGTATCAGAGCTATAGGTTTCAGCAAATTAGGTTTCTGTAGAGACACCTAGGCTTTAACCTCACTATCCTCTGGGGACTTAGATATCAAGAATTGAACACATACAGAACGCCTAAGACTCGAATATGGGTTCGAATCGTTGCCAAAAACAATGAGTCAACAATTTTGGTTTTAAACAAACACAAGTGTTGTGTTGATACACGGTTCACGAAACAGATTCATACATTGAGCAGAACTTTGAGAGTTTTGGATAACATGCATCTAGGACCTTTGGGGAACTTATGTCAAAATCCATTAAAGGTCATTACGTAGGAACTGCGACTATTAACTCGGCAAACACCATTATATTTTGTCGTCCATGTTATCTTAATTAACCGAGCAGGTAACGTACGCGGAACGAAACGCTAGTGCACAGGAATACATGAAACTCAAATTATACGTCAAAGGATGTCGGAGCACATCACATTCTACGTGGAACGAAACGCTAATGCACAAGTATACACAAAACATAAACTATACGTCAGCGGATGTCGAGGTATATCATACATGACTTTCGAGGCAAGGACTTTGGAAAACATGATTGGACACGATAACAACGATGCTAATCCCGACAGCGGGAGAACTACCGATTGCAATGCAGCACTTTGCCACGTGATCCTGCAAACGACACGAATCTCGCTGAGGTACACTTAAACAAGATTTCATAACGATCGATGCTTAGTCTAAAGAGACTCACAATTATTGGCGCTGCAAAAGAAGTCACATGTCTCCGCATTCCCCCTATTTCATTTATGGTGATTAGGCTATGTTCGACATTCCATGGTAATGTCATTCAACAACCAGTCATCGCACGAAATTCCAGGTAAAGTCCTTACATTTCTTTTGTTGAAATTTCGACTTCTTGCATATAGTGAGTAGATTTTTGCATTTCTACTCCCCCTAATGGCCATTGCATCACAAAGATTTTATTTCATGATAACGAACGCTTAATTGCTTCATTCTTGACAAATTCATATGTTACACATGCATTGTTTGTTACGCATGTGGTTTCATTTCGAATGTTTGTTTCATCAATGTTTCATATATTATTTCGCTATACTCAATCTTTGCATTGTGATCTATATGACTCGTATTATTGTTAAGTGTTGACTCCTTGATATTGAGTCGACGGATTTCTTGGAAAACTCATCCTCTTTTGAGTGGCATGCATGGTTTTTCGTTGTGGCCATGTCGAAACTTTTATTGATACATGAATTCATTGTTGGATTATGTTTCAACCAAGTTCAATTGATTGAACTTGCTCATAATATATATTCGATTTAAGATTCCATATGATGGATTGAGGCCGTCATATTCGAAATAATCCCAACAAGCAATTCATTTGCTTTGAACCATAACATGCTTGTTTGGTCTTCGACTTCATTGTATCGTTTCTTTGATCACGATCACCTTGTGGTGGCGTCTTTCACAAGTCTGAAGCTTGCGCTAATCTCGTTGCTCACATTATGTACAGATTTAATTATTTATTTATTTGTTATTGATATTAAATCCGCCTTGTTGGTTTATCATATTAAAGCAATCTTAACAGAATCGTGTGTTAAGATAATGGTACGCAAATTTATTTCATTTTCCGGTGTACCTCTTAATGGTTCTTTCACCATCGAGTGAACATTTTGTGATATTTATTGCTTTTCATCTTCGCTCGAAAACATTGTTTATTTGTTTCATTTTCAATTGAAAATCCTATGAGAATTGTTTGACACATATATTCAGATTTACTTCGTTGAATCTCTCACTTGATTTTAAAACAAGGTGATGCTTGTTCAGTCACCACTATTATTGAATTATTTCGATCACTACGACACCTTGTGGTGTCGGTATAAACTTGTAGCTTGGGCTAATCAATATCGAGCGTTTCATGCAAAAAGACGGTGATACTTGTTCGTTCACCACTATTATTGAATTATTTCGATAACTATGACACCTTGTGGTGTCGGTATAAACTTGTAGCTTGTGCTAATCACAATCAATCGCTTCATGCGAAACTGCGTATGCTTTTTGTTTGACTAATCACTCAAATAGTCTTAATACAACTATGTATTAAGGGGATGATACACCCGGTTCGGTCGTATTTCATTTCGGTGTATCCTTGCAACTCAACAAAGTCAACACGTTGATTTTATCTTATTCAATTATTGGGTCAATCGATCAGAACAAGAACTTAACATAGCAGCATGGTTATCGTACAATCGTGTAGCGTTAAGTTTCACTGTGACTCCCACTAGGATCCGTTGGATTCGCCCCCATGTGAAGGAGGGACAATTTACCTAAATGCATCAACTTAGGTGTGTGTGTTTCATCAAGTTAATAACCAAGTCCGGGGGCTTCCTTAAGTCGTGCAATTGAGTCCAAAGTACGTCTGCGTATTCATGAGGTTCCAAGGAAAGACGTGTAAACGCATTCAAGAAAGTATGATTGTATCAACATTACACCATCATTCTCAAGGTTTCGTGGAGTGATCACCAGTGATCAGGAGTCTAGCCTTCTAAATTCTCTAAACTAGAGAGTGGTTCGTTTCAGTGGCTCGTCAGGGAGGAGCGAGAACGTAGCGTTGTTGTGGTACGGGTGTGATGGTTTGTTCTAAGCCAATGGTAGGAAGCGGACAAACTAGCCATCAATAATCATGAGTCGGTGCAAGAGTTAGTGCAGAGATTTTGTATATGCAAGAAAACTATTATAAAATAAGGTACGTCTCTTGTAGTGTAAGGTGGGTCATGCGAATGTATAATTTATCGTGCTTGCTAGCAGGTTGAATGATCCATAACTCTGTCCCTAAATGTCTTGAAAAACATTTCACCAATAATGGCATCCATTCGCTAAGTTGGGTATACGATAGAGTTAGTCAATTAGAATAAAAAAAATGAACCATCCAACAGGGTAGTAAAGTAGTCTCGTGAAAGTCGTGGTATGGTTGTTGGCGTTTCCTTAAATTTGTTGCCATCCGAAACAACAAGGAGTTACTGAGGTTCATACGAAGGATCGAGTGTAAACAGGGTCCATCGATAATCGAAAATTTCAACCAGTTAACCTGCTGTCTAGAAGCAATTTCCAGTAGTAGTACATGGCGGCATGGCACAAAAAGGGAAGTTCGTTGCATCACGGTCACAAGGGTATATCACTTGTCCAAAACAGAGTTTGGTTGGTAGGGTTGCTAGTTCGCAAAACGACGTACGCATGTAATTGTGGCTGCTTCGTTTCTGGTATAAACGACTAGTGAAGATGATAAGGTTCATCAACAGGATGCGTGGGTGTAGTTCTCCTAAACCCAAGTTCATTTGAGCCGGTTCTGGTCTATGTGGTTGTTGGCGTATAAGCCGGATGTACGGAGGGTCAAGTGGCGACGTCATGTCGAGATAAGCGTACAAATAGATAGAATGCATAAACAGTCGTAGCAGGGTGACGAGCAATTAGAATGGGGTTTTACCACCTCTTGTCAAGTAGTTAAACGTTTGTGTGCCACATGGGGCGCGGTAGGGATAACAGGCAACAGGCTACTGTGCTAATAAGTATACCATAAACAACACATCATGCAAAAGTACCCTAGCAAGTAGGCCATATCAACATAAATCACATTACCTAGAGTATTGAGTCTTGCACGTGGAGCGAAGCGTCGTTGTGGATCGTTGAGCACTGTACAGGTTATAGTCTGGTTTTAACAAAAACTTTTTCCCCTTTATTAAATCCAAGTTCACTATAACCAATGGCTCTGATACCAATCTGTCACACCCCCAAAATCCACATGCGGAGTATCACCGCTTGGAGGCGTGACTGACCAGGATCAAGCCACCAATCATATTGAACAAGCATGTAAGTAAACATAATTCAACCAAACAATATGAAAGGTGTTCAAAACCAAAGCATAGTTAAGTGTTTAGCGGAAGCATAATTGTAAAACCCATTGTAAGTATTAAGTACGAAATAAAGTTATGTTTTTAGCATGGCACACACTGCCATGTCCCACAACGACCGCGCCTCCCTGTGCAAGCTCCATGAGTACCTAACGACCTGCAAAGCATGTAGCAACGAATCAACAACAAAGTTGAGCGAGTTCACAGTTGGTTGTTTAGTGATAGCATTCGTTTCGTAAATCGTATGTTCGTTTTGTAAACCATGTATCGTATTAATTCGTATCGCGGTCACCCTGACATGTTTGCGAAGATTAGTGGGGGCTTCCCATGTGTTATTAGACCACGCGTATCGACTGCTACGAAAATGTAAGAGGTGCCCTAAGTCAATGTCTATCAGCATTGACCCTTTGCCCATAGTCCATTAGTACACGCCCGTCCGACTGGCATGGTGTGAGGTTTGTTAAACCTAATAGCGCTATTAACTAATGACCCACTCGCCATAGGCCTCGGCGATTAAGTCGATAAATGAGGGACTTCAATTGATAGAGTTGATGGTCTTATGGTCGTGTACGTAGGTTTTACGTACGTGTCCTTCAATCCGAGGACAGCAGTAAGTATAAGTGTACGTAGGTTTTACGTACGTGCCCTTCAATCCGAGGACAGTAGTAAATAGTTTAATGATAATGATAGTTCGAGTAGTTATTCAATCCCATTCCCAACCCCTGGGAATCCCATGCCTTAGGAGTGTGAACTCACCTTGGTTTGCTCGGCAGATACACAGAAAGGTTACTTGAGCTACTAGAGGTCAACCACGTCCTAACATGGTTACCATACAAGTCAGGTCTAGGTTCAAGTAGTGCACGTATGTTTACACACAAGCTATCAGGTTACGAACACGTATTGATCATAATAAACACGTTATACATGTCAAGCAAAACAGTTAAACACGAAATGTCCAAACTTGTGCGGTTAGAATGCATTGGACTGAATTGTAAGTCCACTAACATCTTGTGCGAGTGGATCGTTGAAACCCAAACACTACCCGGCCCAATATAATAAAAGTAGTCCAACATGCATATGGCCCAAACAACAAACATGAGTCTTGTGAGATCCGGATAGACTTGTGAGATCCGGATGTCTTGTGCGATTGACCAATACTTGTGCGGTTGGGATAGGGCTTTGATGCCCAACCGTGTAACAGTTTGTGTGTGGCCCAAGCCTTGTGCGATCAGCACTGTCTTGTGCGATCCACAAGTCTTGTGCGATCATGCATAAGAATTCAGTACCTGGTGCTATAAGTAATTGTACCAAATCTTGTGCGACATGCCCTTGTGCGATCAAAGGGCTTGTGCGATCAGATCAGGTCTTGTGTGACCTGATCTTGTGCGACTGACTAACTTGTTCGATCAGTTATGTGATTTTCCTAAAATCATGCCATTCATTCTAACAGTTTCCTAATTCTCCTCTATTCCATCAAATCATCACTAACAGTTTCCAAACATACCATTAATCGACCAAACAAGTGTTTTAACATCAATTCTTATGAACCCTAATAAAATCAAAGCATAAACAATAACTTATCAAATCCTATTGTTTGGTCCGATTACAAAACATACAGCCTATTACATGCATTCGATCCCCAATCATCGTGCAACAATCCAAAAACAGTACATGATAGCCGATTAACATCTACTCGGTTTAGATCAATAGTATGCAAATCCGATTAACATGAACATTATCAAGTACACACATGTGAGCCGATTTCATGAACATTATGATTTAACAATTTATCATTTTCAAACACATAACCTCCCTAGATCATCATGTAAGCCAACACATCATTTATCATGCAACTAATGATTAAAACACTAACCGATTATAACAGAAGGATGATCCGAATCCAGGAAGTCTTCGAGAGAAGGGAATGGGATGTCGTCGGTTTCGAGGGAGAGAGAGAGAGGAGAGAGCTAGGGTTTTGTGTGTGTTAAATGTTTGTGGATTATGAGGATCACACCTCCTCCCCATAATGTTATGCGCAAATAAAGAATGGGCTGAACCCATTACGGGTCGCCCTTGTGATACAAGTGCAAGAAGTGTGGCCCAATAAGAGCTTGTGCGACTGGTCAAGTGTTGTGCGGTTGGGTTCGTTTTGTATACATACCATCGTTACACATAATCACATAACATAATATTCAATTAATACCTCATATAACGTAATCACATATTGTTCAAACAAGCTACACTTAGCACAAAGATAGGTTCTGAAATACGAGTTGTCACATTATCCCCAAGTTGAAAGAAATTTCGTCCCGAAATTTGGTACGTACTCACTGAGGAAGCTAGTTAAGTTGCATGGTTTTTCCTGGTTTTCCTGGGGTGTCACATCCTCCCCCCGTTGATCTGGAATTTCGTCCCGAAATTCCATGGTAGGTTCAGCCTCAGTAGTGGTTGTACTGTTTGCGAACAATTGGGGATACTTTTGTTTCATTTGGTCTTCGCATTCCCAGGTGAACTCTGGGCCACGATGGGAGTTCCAACGAACTCGAACGAGAGGTATTCTAGTGCGCCTGAGGACCTTAACATCCCGGTCCGTGATTTCAACTGGTTCTTCGACGAATCGCAACTGATCGTCGATAGTGAGCTCCTCCAAAGGAACTATGAGGGTCTCATCCGACAGACACTTCTTCAGATTCGACACGTGGAAAACGTTGTGAACTCCACTGAGTTCTGCTGGTAGGTTTAGTTTGTAGGCCACCCTGCCTATTTTCTCTATGATTTCGAAAGGTCCGACGTATCGTGGGTTAAGTTTGCCTCGTTTTCCAAAACGAACCACATCCTTCCACGGTGAGACTTTGAGTAGCACTCGATCCCCAACCTGGAACTCGAGTGGTTTCCTGCTCTTATCGGCGTAGCTTTTCTGACGGTCACGAGCTGCCGCCATTCGTTGTCATATTTGAGCAATCCTTTCTGTTGTGTCTACCACGAGTTCTGGGCCAATGATCTGACTATCCCCCACCTTTGCCCAACAAAGAGGTGATCGGCATTTACGCCCGTACAATGCCTCAAATGGAGCGGCCCGAATGCTGGTGTGGTAACTGTTATTATACGAGAATTCCACTAGTGGTAGATGTTTTTCCCAACCGTTGCCAAAGTCAATCACACATGCCCTAAGCATGTCTTCAAGGGTCTGGATGGTGCGTTCAGACTGCCCATCCGTTTGCGGGTGATAAGCTGTTACAAATGACAAGAACAGTCCCCTATTTATACTATTCTGGCTTTCTCTTGAAGCCTGACATACATGTTCAAGCGAAACCTACCTAAATATCTTCAAGCGAAACCTTCATACAATCAACTAACAGTTTGTCTTCAAGCGAAACACAACATTCTGATCATATGATGTGATGATGTCATTGTTGTGATGTCATCCTTGATGTCACACATGTGATGTCATCATTCTTATAGATGACTTCATGCTCGTTCAGATTTGCAACGCAACCAAGACGCGATATAAGACGAAGACGACAGATGAATGCACTAACAGACTCCCCCTCAGATGTTGACGAGTCTTAAGTGTCGAGTCTTTGCATCTTCAGTCTTTATCAGTCTCTTTTCTTTCTTAGCATATACCAGGATCTTCTCTTTGGCTCTAACCTCGTCAGACTCCCCCTCTCATCATGATGGGATCGCTGTCTGGAATTAGCTATCACCTAGAGATCACATTCTGGCTTTAATTCTGTTCAGCTCAACTCCTGCACACATTTTCTCATCAAAATATAAGTTTTACTTAAAACAATAAGAACAACTTATTAGTAACAGTTACATCAAGTTCAAATTAATGACCCTGATTAACTAATGAAACTTTCTTAAATAAAATTTTTTTCAATTCAGCACACACACTCCCAAACCTGTTCATCATGTTCAGCACTTGGAATTTCGAAAATCAGCTCTTCATCATCAATTGTCGAAAATCTTTTTGAATTTTTCAAAAGTTTATGCTAAAACACACTAAAATCTTTTTGGATTTTTAATAACAAAGGAATGCAGTAAAGAAATATTTACATACAATATTTTTGTGAGCTTGTGTAAGAGGATCATATCAGTTTATGTGACCAATCACTAGCACCGTTAAGCTTTAAACATTTTCAGTTCTAAACGATTCACGTTGATTGACGATATTGTTGTCCACATAAACTCAATCTAAAAACTTTCGAAATGCTTACCGATACGTTAAAGTATATTAATTTCCACTAAGTTCTTATGGACCCCACAATCTTAGCATATCCCCTCATCATGCAATACACTGACTCAAGTAATGCCTTTAAACTTTTATCAACTGGGATTTGTGCGAAAACAAAGCAGAATGTTTAAACATTAACAATCAGGTCGATACTTCCGTATACGCAGAGACAGTCCAATGTTTAAACAAAATAAGAAAAATAAAACAAGTTGAAGTTGTTTAGGCGTTAACCACCAGGTCGATACTTCCGTATACGCAGAGGTGATCCAAAGCTTAAACGAAACACCAAAGAAAATAAAGCAGAACGTTTAGGCAATAACATCCAGGTCGATACTCACGTATACGCAGAGGATGTCCAATGCTTAAATAAAATAAAGAAATCAAACAAGTTTAAATCTTTGCAAAATGAAATGCACAAACACAGTGACTTTTCAGCAAAGTTGTGAAAGTTCACAAACTTAACCAGTTTTATGTCTTTCGACAATCAGTGATTACTGAGTAGGCACACAATCAAGAAGGACAAAACTAAGTACTATGCTTTCAATCATGTTTCCCACTAGAACTAGGCTTTTTCATTTAGGTTTGTATCGTTCTCGCAAATCTACTAGTCTAGCTGAGCCTACCGTCACATCTTAAGTTAGATCGCTTATCACATTTTATCTCTCCATTTCTTTAGCATGCTGTGACAGTCCAACTGATCTACTATCATTTCCTCTTTTTTCACAACAAAACTCATTTTTACATTTTTCAATGTTTTTGTCATTTTCAAATTTTCTAAATTTTTTTTTTTAAATTTTACTCCCCCTAAAATCAAAATATGTTTCAATTTTGACTTTCTGGGAAAATTTGAAAACAAGCTGTACAAGAAATGTGACAACATGATGAGAATCACTTCAATTCTCCATTCACTTGGCTTGAACAATCAGAACTCCCCCTGACAACAAACTATTTTCCATAGTGATTTCAAAACACTTAAGTTTGTTTTAATCAAAATGGTTTTTCCGGAAAATAAGTTTTGTGTGTCAATTTTCAAATTCGGGAATCATTCATCACCTTGTTTTCTTTAACCACATGTAAAGATTTAACATTTCTGATTTAAACAACAAAACCACTTGTAGAAAATCAAGTACAACTTAATGTCCCTGATTTACCACATGTAAGTTCGAAATATCACTTTTCGTGAATTTCTCAATAAATGTGCCGATACCTACTCCTCACTTACCAACCTGAGAGTTCCGGCAAGTCAGGTTTTTCATTTGAACAGATTCACCCAAGCCTGACGGTCCTTGGGTGATTTCGAATTCTTGCTCAACAATGATGGAAAATTTTCATCATCCATTGTTGAACCAGAATTCTCAATTTTTACCTCAACACAAGGCTCTTCTGGTTTACCATACTAGAATCATTGCCTGAACGTGGCTTGTCTGACTTTAACGAGTCAGATTCATTGCCAACAACTGGCTCCTTTGTTTCCGGAGAAACAAATTCATCACCAGCAACTTTCTTTTTCTTCTTTCTCTATTTCGTCCTCAGATTTGTATCTGATGAATCCGTTTTGCTTGATTTGTCATTCTTTGGGGAGCAAGACGATTTATCAGAACTTTTATCTGTTTTACTAGTTGTATCCGAGGACAAAATCCTTTCGAGATACTCTCTTGCTTTCTTTCTCTTCTTCCTCAGTCTGTCTTTCTGCCCCTACGAAAGCTTCACTTTCGGTTTTAGAACTTTCTGTTCTTGAACTTTAGGTTCTTGAACTTTCTGTTCCTTGGGCTTTGCTTTGACCTTGACTGGTTTCTTTGCCATTTTCTGAGATTCAGCCCTCGATCTTCCCTTTGATCTCATTGGGTAATCTCTGGCAATGTGACCTTTGATTTGGCAGTTATAGCATCTTCTCGTCTCATAACTCCAATTCTGGCAGTTAACAGCAATGTGTCCTCGAACACCACAGTTGTAACACACTCTGTTATCGTACCATTCACCACTATCACACCAAACACTCAGATCATAGCATTGTCTGGCTTTGTGATGATCATCATCCCTCCTAAAAACTGGATTTGGTTTTGAAGCACTGTGGTCAAACCTGCACCACTCATTACCAACAATTTTTAAGTTTTGATTTTCTAATTTTTGTAATTTTTTATAATGATTGGATGATTGAACTGATGAGCTTTTATTCTTGTTATAAACATTTTCTGAATTTTTATCTTTTTGTTTCTGTTCCACTTTCTTCTTCAAAGGTTTTTGCGTAGAGCATTCACCCTTTTCAGTCGATTGCAGAACAGTTTCTTGAAATTTTTCTTTTAATTTCAAAAATATTTTCTTTTTCTCATTTTCATCATCAGACTCTGACTCAGACTCGTCTGCTGAATAAAACTCCTCATTTTCATCATCAGTTTTCTCCTCACAATCTTCAACTTTGACTTTGTCAAAGTTTGTGACATTGTCACTTATTGGAACAAAATTGATCGGTTTTGGACATGGATAATCTGGTGTTGATGATGAAATCTCAAAACCTTTCAATTTCTCTTCAAGCTCTTTGATTTTAATCCGAGCTTTTTCAGCTTCATTTTCAAGTCGAATGATTTTCTTAAGATGAGAATTTATTTCAATCTGTTTTTCAAGATTATTTTTAAAAATAGCAGATTTCTCATCTTCTAAAATCTTCATTTGACTTTGAAAATCTTTTTCAAATTTTAATTTTAATTTTTCATTTTCAAATTCTTTTTCCTTTTCTTTCAAAATCTCGTTTTTCAATGTCAAACTGTTCAAATCACTTAACAGTTTAACATTTTCAGATTTCAGCTTTTCACAATTTTTCTGCAAATCAAAAATCTGTTTCTCATCAGCTTTCTTCTCGTCTTTCAAAACTGAAATTTCTTCAGTCTGTTCCTCTCCCACTTGAACACCTTTACTCTTGCTCTTCTTTAATATTGATTTTCCATTTTGACTTTTCTTCTTCTCAGCATTTCTCTCCATCTGTTCTTCAAGTTTCTTAATGAATTGACAAATTGTCAATCTAGAGTATTCTCCATTTCTTTTTAAATCCAAAAGATATGTACCCCACTCTTGTTGAGGTATGGCATTGGCCAATCTTTCAACCCATTCATTTGGACTTTTCTGAATACCCTTCTCAGACATTGAGCGAACAAGATGGCTATACCTCTCAATTATACTCTTTGTACTTTCTCCTGGACAACCTGAAAACGAGTCAAATTCTTTCTTTAATACATTTATTCTATTAATTGTTTCACTACTCATATTAAAGAAATTTATATCCATGATTCGTAAAACCCGTTTTTCAAAACAGTCACTTTAAAAGAAATATCAATTTCAAATTAGATCACCTTTCAACCAAAATACCTTTCAATTGTTCCGAGTATAAAGTAGGTTGTACTAAACAATGATTGGGCCGAGAACTATTGTGATAACTATCAAATTGTGGGCTGACAAAACAAGTTCTCAATATTGATTGAATAGCAATTAAAGTCTGATCACATGCAAACTTACAAACTTACACAACAACAATTATCACATGCAACTTGAATTCTATTGGACCTCA
Organism: Helianthus tuberosus; assembly: GCA_030545235.1. NCBI lineage: Eukaryota > Viridiplantae > Streptophyta > Magnoliopsida > Asterales > Asteraceae > Helianthus > Helianthus tuberosus. The sequence continues at coordinate 90,292,525 of CM060351.1, read as the reverse complement.
CAAATTGAAAACTATTTTCAATGTTTAATAATGGCCGACAACTAAGTGGTGATTTAATATGACCTTTAATGAAATCACATGTTCAATCAATTCAAAAATGTCCAACAATCTCTTTAATATATTCTGATTAGACCGAAAATCTGATGGGATCACCACTATGACCGAGAATAAGACTTTATCAAGTCTAGTATATCACGTGATTTGCCAGTTCATTGTTGTCTTTCACATGCTAACTAACACAAATCGACAAAATGTGAGAACAATTTACAAGAATCACATGCAATTGACCTTTAACTTGTTAAGATGGCCGACAACAACATATTTCACAATTCTTTGATTGGGCCGTTCACATATGTAGACACAAGACTTCTTTTCCCGAAGTACTGACACCCTCGTTTAATGATATACACAATACACGAAGCCCTTTTCAAGCAGTCATTGTTTTCAAGTGGTGTGTCAGAGTCAAGCGAGACTTACGATGTAAACTCAAGCGAAAGACCAAATTCAAGCGAAACCTGAACTTTTCAAGCGAAAGCCTGAGTTTCGCTTCAAACAGTACCACTTTTTCAAGCGAAACCTAATTGTTCGTTCAAGCGAAACCAAGTTTTCAGGCCATTTTTACAAGTTTTACTTCGAATTTTAAGCTGATATTCTCAAGGGTTTGTTAATACATGATTACGCACAAAATGTATGAATTTGAGCCGATTTTATCCGTGAAAAATTTTTAATTTTGAAAAATAATGGTGTAGAAATCAGAAAAAGTGATGAAAACAGGCTGTTTTGGCAAGATCTCTTCCTCCTGAGCTCTGATACCACTTGTAGGATCGTTTTGTGACCCAAACGAGTCGTTCAGAAGAGATTTTATCAGTTTCAGATGCGGAAAATAAGAAACTGACTTCGAAACAGCTTGCTTATCACTTTAAACACTGATTTGATTGATATAATAGCAATTACAATCAGTCTTCACACCGGCAGCACCTCGGTATGGAATTTGAAATCTGTTACAAATGACAAGAACACTCCCCTATTTATACTATTCTGGTTTTCTCTTGAAGCCTGACATACATGTTCAAGCGAAACCTACCTAAATATCTTCAAGTGAAACCTTCATACAATCAACTAACAGTTTGTCTTCAAGCGAAACACAACATTCTGATCATATGATGTGATGATGTCATTGTTGTGATGTCATCCTTGATGTCACACATGTGATGTCATCATTCTTAAAGATGACTTCATGCTCGTTCAGATTTGCAACGCAACCAAGACTCGATATAAGACGAAGACGACAGGTGAATGCACTAACATAAAACGTGCATCATGATCAGAGATAATAGAGGTGGGCACCCCGTGCCTCGAGACAACTTCCTTAAGATATACGTCTGCTAGAGTGGAGAACTTATCCGTTTCTTTGATAGCCAAGAAGTGTGCAGACTTTGTGAGTCGATCCACGATCACCCAAATAGTGTCATTTACGCGCTGAGATCTGGGTAGGCCAGTAACGAAATCCATGGAAATCTGCTCCCATTTCCATTGTGGTATCTCTTGTTGTTGAAGTAGGCCTGAGGGTTTCTGGTATTCGACTTTGACTCTCGCACAAGTCAGACATTTACTAACGAAGGTTGCTATGTGGGCTTTCATACTAGACCACCAGTATGTAGTTTTCAAGTCGTGGTACATCTTATCCGAACCAGGATGTACTGAGTAACGAGACTTGTGTGCCTCAGCCACCACAAGCTCTCATAGGTTGCCATAGAATGGGACCCAAATGCGTCCTGTTACGTAGTATGCGCCGTCTTCCTTTTGTTCTAACCGTTGCCTTGAGCCACGTAGGGCTTCAGCCCTGACGTTTTCTGGTTTCAATGCTTCTACCTGAGCATCTCGTATCTATGCAGGAAGACTAGATTGGATAGTGAGTTGTAAAGCTCGTACGCGTTTAGGTGTAGTATCCTTTCGGCTGAGGGCATCGGCCACAACATTGGCTTTGCCCGGATGGTATCTGATCGAGCATTCGTAGTCATTCAGTAGCTCGACCCATCGTCGTTGTCGCATATTCAGTTCCTTCTGTTTGAAGATATGCTCGAGACTCCTGTGACCGGTGTAAATGGTGCACTTGGTACCGTACATGTAATGTCTCCATATCTTAAGTGCAAAAACAACAGCTCCCAGCTCTAAATCATGCGTAGTGTAGTTCCTTTCATGAACTTTAAGTTGGCGTGAGGCGTAGGCTATGACCTTGTCACGTTGCATCAACACACATCCAAGACCCTGAATGGATGCGTCGCAATAGACCACAAAATCGTCTGTGCCCTCTGGCAATGAAAGAATAGGTGCGCTGCAGAGTCTATCCTTTAGGTGCTGAAATGCTGATTCTTGTGCATTACCCCATCGATAAGTAACGCCCTTCTGCGTTAGTGAGGTGAGAGGTTGTGCAATCTTGGAAAAATCCTTAATGAACCTCCTGTAGTAACCTGCCAAACCCAAGAATTGGCGAATTTCCGTTGGTGTACGAGGTGCAGGCCAGTTCTTAATCGAGTCTACCTTAGATGGATCAACATGAATCCCATCCTTGTTCACTACAAGGCCTAGGAAATGGACTTCACGAAGCCAGAAGTCACATTTCGAGAACTTTGCATAAAGCTGCTCTGTTCGAAGAAGTTCCAAAATAAGTCATAGATGCTGCTCGTGTTCTTCCTGACTCTTAGAATATATCAGGATGTCGTCGATGAAAACTATAACGAACTTGTCTAGGTAAGGCTTGCACACTCGGTTCATCAAGTCCATGAAGACCGCATGTGCGTTTGTCAGCCCAAAAGGCATGACCAAAAACTCGTAATGGCCGTAGCATGTTCTGAATGCTGTTTTGGAGACGTCCTTGTACCGGACTCTCAGTTGATGGTAGCCTGACCTCAGATCAATCTTTGAATAGTAGCTCGACCCTTGCAGCTGGTCGAACAAGTCGTCAATGCGTGGAAGAGGATAGCGATTCTTTATGGTCACCTTGTTTAGTTCGCGGTAATCTATGCACATACGGAAGGTACCGTCTTTCTTTTCCACAAACAACACTAGAGCTCTCCAAGGCGAAGAGCTAGGACGAATGAAACCCTTATCCAAGAGTTCTTGCAATCGCGTTGATAGTTCATCAAGTTCAAAGATCAGTACTTGCGGCATCATCACATGTATAGCCCAATGCTCATCGAGTGATATTCGTAGAGTGTAACTTATCCAAGCGAGTGTCCGCGGGGATTGTTATTAGGATCACTGAATCCCAAAAGTATATCATGCATTGGTGAGTAGTCTCATTCGGTGGGTAAGCGTTTAAGAATCCACAACAAGGGTTTACTCAATATTGAATGTACAGCTGGCTGCACGCCAGTTGGGTATAGTTAAGATAAAGTATGTCGTTGACTACATAATGTTGTCACGGGGTTAAATCGATCAGAACAAGAACTTAACATAGCAGCATGGTTATCGTACAATCGTGTAGCGTTAAGTTTCACTGTGACTCCCACTAGGAACCGTTGGATTCGCCCCCATGTGAAGGAGGGACAATTTACCAAAATGCATCAACTTAGGTATGTGTGTTTCATCAAGTTAATAACCAAGTCCGGGGGCTTCCTTAAGTCGTGCAATTGAGTCCAAAGTACGTCTGCGTATTCATGAGGTTCCAAGGAAAGACGTGTAAACGCATTCAAGAAAGTATGATTGTATCAACATTACACCATCATTCTCAAGGTTTCGTGGAGTGATCACCAGTGATCAGGAGTCTAGCCTTCTAAATTCTCTAAACTAGAGAGTGGTTCGTTTCAGTGGCTCGTCAGGGAGGAGCGAGAACGTAGCGTTGTTGTGGTACGGGTGTGATGGTTTGTTCTAAGCCAATGGTAGGAAGCGGACATACTAGCCATCAATAATCATGAGTCGGTGCAAGAGTTAGTGCAGAGATTTTGTATATGCAAGAAAACTATTATAAAATAAGGTACGTCTCTTATAGTGTAAGGTGGGTCATGCGAATGTATAATTTATCGTGCTTGCTGGCAGGTTGACTGATCCATAACTCTGTCCCTAAATGTCTTGAAAACCATTTCACCAATAATGGCATCCATTCGCTAAGTTGGGTATACGATAGAGTTAGTCAATTAGAATAAAAAAATGAACCATCCAACAGGGTAGTAAAGTACTCTCGTGAAAGTCGTGGTATGGTTGTTGGCGTTTCCTTAAATTTGTTGCCATCCGAAACAACAAGGAGTTACTGAGGTTCATACGAAGGATCGAGTGTAAATAGGGTCCATCGATAATTGAAAATTTCAACCAGTTAACCTGCTGTCTAGAAGAAATTTCCAGTAGTAGTACATGGCGGCATGGCACAAAAAGGGAAGTTCGTTGCATCACGGTCACAAGGGTATATCACTTGTCCAAAACAGAGTTTGGTTGGTAGGGTTGCTAGTTCGCAAAATGACGTACGCGTGTAATTGTGGCTGCTTCGTTTCTGGTATAAACGACCAGTGAAGATGATAAGGTTCGTCAACAGGATGCGTGGGTGTAGTTCTCCTAAACCCAAGTTCATTTGAGCCGGTTCTGGTCTATGTGGTTGTTGGCGTATAAGCCGGATGTATGGAGGGTCAAGTGGCGACGTCATGTCGAGATAAGCGTACAAATAGATAGAATGCATAAACAGTCGTAGCAGGGTGACGAGCAATTAGAATGGGGTTTGACCACCTCTTGTCAAGTAGTTAAACGTTTGTGTGCCACATGGGGCACGGTAGGGATAACAGGAAACAGGCTACTGTGCTAATAAGTATACCATAAACAACACATCATGCAAAAGTACCCTAGCAAGTAGGCCATATCAACATAAATCACATTACCTAGAGTATTGAGTCTTGCACGTGGAGCGAAGCGTCGTTGTGGATCGTTGAGCACTGTACAGGTTATAGTCTGGTTTTAACAAAAACTTTTTCCCCTTTATTAAAACCAAGTTCACTATAACCAATGGCTCTGATACCAATCTGTCACACCCCCAAAATCCACATGCGGAGTATCACCGCTTGGAGGCGTGACTGACCAGGATCAAGCCACCAATCATATTGAACAAACATGTAAGTAAACATAATTCAACCAAACAATATGAAAGGTGTTCAAAACCAAAGCATAGTTAAGTGTTTAGCGGAAGCATAATTGTAAAACCCATTGTAAGTATTAAGTACGAAATAAAGTAATGTTTTTAGCATGGCGCACACTGCCATGTCCCACAACGATCGCGCCTCCCTGTGCAAGCTCCATGAGTACCTAACGACCTGCAAGGCATGTAGCAACGAATCAACAACAAAGTTGAGCGAGTTCACAGTTGGTTGTTTAGTGATAGCATTCGTTTCGTAAATCGTATGTTCGTTTTGTAAACCATGTATCGTATTAATTCGTATCGCGGTCACCCTGACATGTTTGCGAAGATTAGTGGGGGCTTCCCATGTGTTATTAGACCACGCGTATCGACTTCTACGAAAATGTAAGAGGTGCCCTAAGTCAATGTCTATCAGCATTGACCCTTTGCCCATAGTCCATTAGTACACGCCCGTCCGACTGGCACGGTGTGAGGTTTGTTAAACCTAATAGCGCTATTAACTAATGACCCGCTCGCCATAGGCCTCGGCGATTAAGTCGATAAATGAGGGACTTCAATTGATAGAGTTGATGGTCTTATGGTCGTGTACGTAGGTTTTACGTACGTGTCCTTCAATCCGAGGACAGCAGTAAGTATAAGTGTACGTAGGTTTTACGTGCGTGCCCTTCAATCCGAGGACAGTAGTAAATAGTTTAATGATAATGATAGTTCGAGTAGTTATTCAATCCCATTCCCAACCCCTGGGAATCCCACGCCTTAGGAGTGTGAACTCACCTTGGTTTGCTCGGCAGATACACAGAAAGGTTACTTGAGCTACTAGAGGTCAACCACGTCCTAACATGGTTACCATACAAGTCAGGTCTAGGTTCAAGTAGTGCACGTATGTTTACACATAAGCTAACAGGTTACGAACACGTATTGATCATAATAAACACGTTATACATGTCAAGCAAAACAGTTAAACACGAAATGTCCAAACTTGTGCGGTTAGAATGCATTGGACTGAATTGTAAGTCCACTAACATCTTGTGCGAGTGGATCATTGAAACCCAAACACTACCCGGCCCAATATAATAAAAGTAGTCCAACATGCATACGGCCCAAACAACAAACATGAGTCTTGTGCGATCCGGATAGACTTGTGCGATCCGGATGTCTTGTGCGATTGACCGGTACTTGTGTGGTTGGGATTGGGCTTTGAGGCCCAACCTTGTAACAGTTTGTGTGTGGCCCAAGCCTTGTGCGATCAGCATTGTCTTGTGCGATCCACAAGTCTTGTGCGATCATGCATAAGAATTCAGTACCTGGTGCTATAAGTAATTGTACCAAATCTTGTGCGACATGCCCTTGTGCGATCCAAGGGCTTGTGCGATCAGATCAGGTCTTGTGTGACCTGATCTTGTGCGACTGACTAACTTGTTCGATCACTTATGTGATTTTCCTAAAATCATGCCATTCATTCTAACAGTTTCCTAATTCTCCTCTATTCCATCAAATCATCACTAACAGTTTCCAAACATACCATTAATCGATCAAACAAGTGTTTTAACATCAATTCTTATGAACCCTAATAAAATCAAAGCATAAACAATAACTTATCAAATCCTATTGTTTGGTCCGATTACAAAACATACAACCTATTACTGTCACACCCCAACCACGTAAAACATCAAATCGTGACGGAAACGTCGGGGAGTGTTGTAACATAATTATTGTTTCACAACCATGGCATTTAAAAGTTATGTTTTATTCACCAAACAAAGAGTTACATTGTCTCAAAACAAGAACCAAAGGGTACAGAACATAATTAAACTAAGACTATCTTTATTTTAAGTCTCTAAGGCACAGGTCCGCCCTAGTGTCACGATCATCATCCTAAGCAACAGCTCCTGAAACACATGTGAAAATAGGTACGTCAGCATAAAAATGCCTGTGAGACACATAGGTTTTGTGAAAATAGGATTCATGACTTATAAGTTTAGAAAAAAAGTTGTTTAACAAAAGTCAGTCATGAACCTTGTTAATTGTTTTGTCTTATAAATCTTTCGAAAAGCGATGATATGTAAAGAGTAATGTGAGGTTAAATAAATAACCAAGTAAAAATGAATTTTGTATAAAATAAGTTGTTTGTAAAACAATGACTTGAAAAAAATATGTTATTTGTATAAAATGTTATATGTCTAAATTGAAATGATCTAAATAACGCTACGATATGTAATACCATACAAGCACTTATATATAGGAAGTACCAGCGGCGTATCCACCATGCTTGTATCGTATTACACACGCCTCGTTATTCAAATCATTTTACCCAAACAAACCACCAATGTAAATTGCCCATGTCTAAACCATTTGTCAAATGTCTTTGTGTAAATCATGTCAAAATGTCTATGTCAAAATGTAGATATGTATATCAGTATCAAAATGTCTATGTCAAATGTCAAATATGAAATGTGTAAACAAAATGTCATGTATGGCAAGAAAATATATATATATATATATATATCTACTGAGCCACAGATAAAATGCACAAGACAATGTATTGAAGTAAAACGTGGTTTAAATCAACGTTATGTCTTGTGGAAATGCATGCTATACTGAATACAAACATTTATGCGGTATTGTTAAAAATGCATACATCCAAGCCTTGTGACTGTGGTGATAAGCCTTTAAACAAATTAAAGGTCTATCTGTGTTATGGTTTATCGGATTCGGTCATTCCTTTCATCCAAACATACCTAGGATGTCAGGAATGGGAGTTGTCAATTCCTATGGTACCATTACCTACTAACGAGTGGCGTAATCAAAGTTAATGAATGTATATGGTCCCACTTAACAAACCAAATGTCATATCAAAATGTAAGCATGTGATGAAATGAAAATGTACTAAGCATGATGAACATACCTAGCATAAAAAGGTAATGTAAAACAATGTACTAAGTATGCACTGAATGAACATACATAGCATAAAATGTCATGTAAAACGATGTACTAAGTATGCTACAAAGGGCATACATAGCAAAAACACAATGAAAATAATGTACTAATAATGTACTAATGAACATAGCAAGTATATGATATGAAAGCATGGAAAGCATGAAAATAACAAGTAGGCACATGTGTTTCACCCCAAAACAGTTTGAAAACAGTAAAAGAGGGGTCTAGGTACTCACTTGAGATTGCTCAATAGACTTTAGATATCCACCAAGCAAAGCTAGAAGGTTACGGAATCAAACGGCACCTAATATAGGCAACTACATTAATAAACGAACCTATTCGAAGGATCGGGTAGTACGAGGGTTCGTAAACCATATGAGTGTAGGAACTCATGTAATATGGTTTAACAAAGCCTACATACTAAAACGAAACCTAGCCTAAGTGCTTTTGACCCGTTACGACCCGTTTAGGTAGCTTATGCTACTTTAACGCGTCGTTCGCGTAAAACGCGTTCGGACCGCCTAACTAGCCCTATGACAAGTAAGATATGCCTTAATATTGTTGTGAATTCAGTTTATATGGCAAAAGTTATGTTACATAGGCTTAAAATGAATTTTAACGTAAAAAGGGCATTTTGGTACTTTACCTAAGGCATATATATCACCTATCATACAACTACTCAAACGATGTGACCATAAGGTATAACCCCGGAAGGTTATTCCCTATACTACTATGGTCACCTAAAGTGTTTGGTCGGATCCTAATGATCGACCAAATGGGCCGGGTTCGAAAGCATAAGCGATTTATTAGATCGCTTACCCTTACGACCCTAAACAAGCACAAATATAAAAGTGACGAGCTAAACATGCTAGAACATGTTTAGTCAAGTTGGAAAACAGGTTTTGGTATCAAAACCAACGGTTTTGATACCCTAGAGTAGTTTGGTTACAAAATACGGAAGAGCACGCATTTTGCCCAAAACTACGACTCGTCACGGATCCTAGATAACGTGGTAATCAGTAGGTATAGTCACTAGGGACTATGGCCATCGTGATTACGCTCACGTTATGAAGTTCAAATGAACTTCGCATTGACCATAAACTGGTCAATGTAGAAATTCAAACGCAGTTTGACTTTCAATCATAAAAACGCATAAAAGAACGAAAGAACACTTACAAAGGGTCCCCCCAAGATTGATTATCCAAGTATTTCTCAGGTATGAAGTGTTGCACACTTCAACTTAGAGAAAATCTCAGATATCAAGTGGGTTGCAAGTGAAATGGGTGAGGGTATTTATAGGAAAGCTAGAACCGTTAGGATCGTTTATCGGGAAACGAGCTTCGATCTAGGCCGTCCAAGTGTGCCCCTTGTTTTACTAAACCATTAGAGCCCATAGAAATGGCCCATGGTGTTGTAAAAACCGTTTGCAAGTGGAAAGTGATGGTATAACAGCTGAAACAGGCTGTTTGCAATAATTCAGCAGATCTGGGAGGGCCTAGCGGCCTGCGTAAGAGACATCAGAAACTTACGCGGCCCGCCTGGGCAGCACAGATCAGAAAGATGTTTGTAGAATGTCAGTTTCAGTCCCTGTTGTGTTTTAAGGCCATTTCCGACACTTCTAAGGCCCGTTAAGCCAACTTTAAGGCCCTAAAATGATGCCTAAACATTGTGGACATGAAACATGCTCAAAAATATGCCGGATGTCGGTTCATTTGGTCGTTCGATCGCGATGTTTGCTTAATTACGACGGAATGCGCATAAGCGCGAAAAACGATCCAAATTGCGCGACGAATGGATTTTTCATATGCCAAACACTAAAATAAAATATTTTAATGCTTACATAAATTTTTGGATGTCCGGATGTATTCAGAACGTAAGTTATGCGCGAAAATGCAAACTTATGCACTTTTTGACGCTTTTAGTCCCTGAATGAGCATAAAGTTTATTTTAGCACACCGAACCCCTCAAAGCCTATTTCTAAGCTATGTAAAGGATATTTAGAGTGTGTTTAACTTATGGTCATGTTCCAGAATGTTCGTTACAGTTCAAATTGGCATACTTTCGCAGTTTGTCAATTTTAGTCCCTGTAAGCGAATTAACTTGATTTTGCCATACCAAAGCCTTCAAAACCTATTACTAAGTTATGTAAAGGTTATTTAAGGTATGTTAAGCATATGTTGATGTTCCGGAGTATTTGTCGCATTAAAATGACTACGTTTACGCACCAGTTTGCGTATAACTCTCTAGAAAGCGATATAGAGTTTAAAGTTGAATAAAAGTCAAAACATGAAAAATGTAAAACATAAACAAACAAACATTGGGATCAAATAAATTTATTTCATTGATAACTGAACCGTTTACAATGATTACAAGCACATATGTCACAATTACATGCATTCGATCCCCAATCATCGTGCAACAATCCAAAAACAGTACATGATAGCCGATTAACATCTACTCGGTTTAGATCAATAATATGCAAATCCGATTAACATGAACATTATCAAGTACACACATGTGAGCCGATTTCTTGAACATTAAGATTTAACAATTTATCATGTTCAAACACATAACCTCCCTAGATCATCATGTAAGACAACACATCATTTATCATGCAACTAATGATTAAAACACTAACCGATTATAACACAAGGATGATCCGAATCCAGGAAGTCTTCGAGAGAAGGGAATGGGATGTCGTCGGCTTCGAGGGAGAGAGAGAGGAGAGAGCTAGGGTTTTGTGTGTGTTAAATGTTTGTGGATTATGAGGATCACACCTCCTCCCCATAATGTTATGCGCAAATAAAGAATGGGCTGAACCCATTACGGGTCGCCCTTGTGATACAAGTGCAAGAAGTGTGGCCCAATAAGAGCTTGTGCGACTGGTCAAGTGTTGTGCGGTTGGGTTTGTTTTGTATACATACCATCGTTACACATAATCACATAACAAAATATTCAATTAATACCTCATATAACGTAATCACATATTGTTCAAACAAGCTACACTTAACACAAAGATAGGTTCTGAAATACGAGTTGTCACATAACGGCTTCTAATTGCGCGATTAACAAACGTTTGGGCGATAACAAATAGTGTTTAAGACGTGAAATAACTTAATTTGGCTATTGGAATGCCTAGGAACGCTTATCCGACGTTACAGCGCGTGTATGACGATCTGCAGAGAAACCGTTGAATATTAAACGATAACGAATCGAAACCGTACGAAATACTGACAACGCCGACAAATACGAATTTTCTACGAGTATTTTATACTTATAAATTTAGTTATTCGAAGTTATCGTGCTTCTAAACAGCACAAAATGCAAACGTGAAAGAAAATCGCGACTGCAGAAACGCACCGGCAATGAAACGAAGGCATTGGACACTTGTATTACCTTCAAAACACAAATATGATGACATATTTGGTTCGTAATCAAATTTAAGATTCCATTTTATATAACTCTTTTATTTTGTTCAATCAAACCAAGAGCAAAATATTCGTAAACATTATTGTCTCCAAGTTTGAGATGTATTTTACTACAAAAGTTTGTACCACCTACTTTTCTAGATCCAAACTTCGCTTCCCTGGGGACTACACCACCAAATTGTGGATCCACTTAGTCTAAAATACACATGTGAGAATGGAAAGTCTCTTTATTATTATTATAGCATAGATAATAGCTGGTTAGATATGACCGCTAACTCAACTCTTCAATAAAAACTCTTCCGTTCGCCGGTGGTTCGACGGAGTTAACTTCGTCCGGGATAGTGTGCGAGGTGACTGGATTTATACATCAGTGTGTGAATCCGATTACTACCTTTCATCCTATCTTGGTTCTTTAGTGTCTCCCATTCGCCGTCTGGGTTCGGCTCTGCGTGATTCTTTAGGAATTCAAAACGCCAGTTGGCTCGACGAAGTGGTGGTTCAGAGGATAGTGTGAGAGGCTTTGTCTTCTATCCCGTTATTGGCTCTGGAATAGACTTGGCCTCAATCCCTATTTTTTGTCCATTTCCTTCCATTCGCTTTCTGGGTTTTTGGGTTCCTCTCCGGCAGTTTTCTTCCTTGACTGTCGGAATGGATAGAGGGCATAGAACATTCGGTTACAATGAAGAGAGAAGATATGATGACTACCGGAGACATGGAGACTGCAGACGAGATGATTACATGACAGAGGAGCCGTGGAAGGTTGCAAAATATAAAGGAAGGAGACTAATTCAGGGAGACAAACAACAAAAGAAACCTCACATCAGAGAAACTACGTATTTCATCGGCAACTTGCCGTATGACTGTTCAAGCTACCTTTTATGTGATATCTTTCAGAACTTCGGGAACATGACCGATGCCTATGTAGCAAAGAAGAAAGACAGGGTGGGTAATACCTTTGGATTCATCAGATTTGCAGGGGTTAGAGACGTGCATGCTTTGGGAGAAAGTTTGGGATCGGTCAAAATAGACAAAGTAAGAGTTTATGTCAACTTAGCAAAATTTGAAAAGGACAACAACAACTTTGGATCAAATAAACAGAAGAAGAGTAGATTTGGTGATAATGATATGGCAAGTAATAAGCAACATGTGCCGGCCAAAATAAATCAACAACAACCACCACAGGTTGCAAAGGTTATTATGAACGACAATGGTAATAACAGACATCAGTATCAAAAAAACGCTTGGTTCCCTAATAAACCAAATGGGCTGACACTGGAAAAAGTAACAATGGAGGCCACGAAAATAAACATCGCTACTGGGATTCGAGAACTGAAAGTACCTGAGGAAAACCTGGAAACAAAGTTACAAGAAAGTGAGATATCAAAAGATTGGAGGATGAGGTCTATTATTTGTGATATTAAAGATCCCAATGACTTGAAAGATATTCAAACACTAATGGAACTAGAAGGCATCTCTGGTGTGTGTCTACAAAATATTTGGGTGGATTACGTATCTTACTCGTCTTCAAAAGTGAAAACGAAGCAGAGGTTTTTGTCAATCTAAAGAAAGAACAATGGTCTAGATGGTTTTCGTCGATTCAGCGATGGGAAGGACAAAAGGTATCTCTTCAAAGGTTTGCATGGATCAGCATCAGAGGGGTGCCATTACAATTTTGGGGTCCAGACATTTTTAATCAAATAGGTAATTTGGTTGGGAAGGTGATCATTCCATCAAACGCTTCCGTTGAAGACACGGACCATTCGGTTAACCTGGTTGGTGTTTTATCAGAAAAGGTTGGACGTATCAACAACTTGTTAACGTTAAGTTGGAGTGGTGAACCCCTCACAATCTGGATATCGGAATCGGACGTTGGTAGGAAAGACTAGGTGGATGACGGCCGGAATAATGAATGGTCACCGGATTGGGGGATTGGTAAACCAAGAGTCTCTCATGCAGAAGTTGGAACATCCTCATCGGGGAGTGAAGAGTCTAGAAGCAATAATGAGGCTCTTGAAAAAACAAAAGTAGGTGTGGAGAATATGGCTAGTAATTCGGCGGACATGTGTGGGTCCACTGACAGTGGGAACATTCCCAACACTCAAACTCCATTTATTAATATTGATGATGACTCACCACAAGTTAATAATAATAATAATATCAATTCTGATGATCCACGCAATACACCCCCGCCTCCACCTATGCGGCCCCCCAGATCCAATAAGGAGCCCAGTTCTGGATTGGGCCTCTATGACCTTTTCAATGAAGAAGAAGTTGTAGAAGACACTCCACCTACGAGGCCCATTGAGGATTTTAATATCGATACGTCTGATCCTTTTAATCTAATGGATATAATTAACCAGGTGGCCCAACAAGAGAAACAAGAGAAACCGGTGGTCTAACAAGAGAAAAACATTGACCTTAATAACCTTCCTAGCTCCTCTGTTCAGAGTGATGAAATTAGGTGTAATGTACAACCTCCCCCACCTCATCTGAAATAAAGTCATAAGAAGAAAAAGCAGGGCTTTCCTTCGATGAAAATGAAGGACACCTTTTGGAATGGTAGAATCATAGAAAGCTCGAAGTGCAGGAGTAAATCAACATCTGGGTTTGGTGATTCATCGACTGAAATGAGGGTGGATGACGATGGTATTACAGACGATATCATCCGTCAGAAGATCTCACGGGAGGCAATTGCAACAGTTGAAGTTGGTGAAAAGGTAGGCTTCAGACTCACTGGTTATGAAGACAGGGTCAGGAATCAGATTGAAGATATTCAGGCGGCAAATCATTCTCAATGAATTTCTTAACCGCAAACATTAGGGGGGCAGGTGACTTTAGCAAGGCAGAGCACATCAGGAATCTCAAAAAGAAAAACAACCTTGGCTTTATCGCCATTCAGGAAACTCAGGTGTCGAATTCGCTGAACTTACAGGTCAGTAATTTCTGGGATAATACTCTTTTCGATTTCGAATCTATAGAAGCATCTGGTAGATCTGGTGGATTACTAAGTGTTTGGGACACTAGAATCTTTGTGAAGAAGACGGTGGTAAAAAATAGATATTTCTTAGCGATTTTGGGGGAATTGTGCAATGGAGGAGGTGAGATCTCGATAGTCAATATCTATGCTCCTCACGATCTAAACCAGAAAAAACAACTGTGGGAGGATTTATTGGCCCTTATGGGCTCACACTCGGGTCCGTGGATTTTATTAGGTGACTTTAATTGCGTGAGGGAACCTACAGAAAGAAAGAACTCAAAATACAACAAACAAGAGGCAGCAGATTTCAATATTTTCATCAATGAAGCGGGTCTGACGGAATATACAATGCTAGGATGTGCTTTTACATATGTGACGGATGACGGGTTAAAATTCAGCAAAATTGACCGTATCTTGGTTTGTCATTCTTTTCTTTCTTTATGGCCATCGGCGAAACTATGGGGATTATCAAGACTCAAATCAGATCATAGGCCTTTGCTTTTGATATGTTCCGATGTGTCTTTTGGTAAACCCCCCTTTAGATTTTTTAACTCATGGCTTAAGGAAGAGGGCATTGCGGATGTTGTTAAAAAGGCATATGAGGGGGTTACATGCTCTGATCTACCGGATAAAGTGTTAGCTGCCAAATTGAAAGCTGTCAAAGCGGCTTTGAAACCATGGGGTGAAAAGATTAAAAGGAGAGACAGCAAGATGTTAACGGAGCTTCGAAAAAAGGTGGAGGATTTGGATCTAAAAGTCGAAACTGGGGTACTAACTGATCAGGAAGTTCGTGACAGGGAAATATGGCTGAAATCGATCAATGAACTAGACGACAATAGGATGGAAGATTTAAAACAGAGAGCAAAAGTTAAATGGGCTGCAGAAGGGGACGAAAACTCAGCATTCTTCCATGGTGTTATTAATGGACACCGGAAGAATAATAGAATCAACGGATTAGAATTCGATGGGGTATGGATATCGCAACCAGAAGATTTAAAAACGAACATTCAAAGGTACTATGAATCGATTTTTTCTGAACATGTGAACAACAGACCGAAATTCATAAATAATAGGTTCAAGGCATTATCCTTAGAACAGTCATCCATGCTCGTTAAAAGATTTTCAAAAGAAGAAATTAAGGAGGCAGTGTGGAATTGCGGGGGAGAAAAAACACAGGGCCCAGATGGTTTTACTTTCAGTTTTTTAAAGGATTTTTGGGACTTATTTGAAAAAGACTTTGTTCTTGCACTCGATTACTTCTATGTTCATGGCAAGCTGAATCGTGGATGTAATTCAAGTTTCATTTCACTCATACCCAAAAGTAACAACCCTCAAACGATCAACAACTTTAGGCCAATCAATCTGATTGGTTGTATTTCGAAAGTTGTGACCAAGATTCTTGCTTGCAGGCTCAAGAAAGTAATGGATTTTTTGATCAGTGACGTGCAAACGGCTTACATAAAAGGTCGAAGCATTCTTGAAGGTCCACTAATTATCAATGAACTCATTTCTTGGGCAAAAAGTTGCAAAAGAAAGATGATGTTATTGAAAGTGGACTTTGAGAAAGCGTTTGACTCGATAAGTTGGGAATTCATGGAATCGGTTCTGACGCAAATGGGATTTCCGGCTCTTTGGAGGAAATGGGTGATGGGAATATTAAAAACGGCCAGAAGTTCGATCTTAGTAAATGGTTCACCAACTTCGGAATTTGAAATTCAAAGGGGGGGTGAGACAAGGGGATCCTTTATCTCCTCTCTTATTTATCTTGGCGATGGAAGCACTTCATTTAGCAACGGAAAGTGCGGTCGAATGTGACATATTCAAAGGCATCAAAACACCGGGTTCGGGTCCTACAATATCACATCTTCTCTATGCAGACGATGCTCTTTTGGTAGGTGAATGGTCGGAAGAAAATTTCCATAACCTTGCTAGACTGCTGAGATGTTTTCATTTATCCTCGGGTTTAAAAGTGAATTTTTCTAAAAGTAAGGTGTTTGGGGTGGGAGTGGGAAACGGGGATGTCTCGGAGATGGCTACGATACATGGATGTGAAAAAGGCTCGCTACCATTCTCCTATCTTGGTTTGCCGGTGGGATCGAATATGGGATTGGTTAAAAATTGGAAACCCGTCATTGATCGTTTTGAAAACAAACTCTCACTATGGAAGGCACGGACGTTATCATTTGGTGGTAGAACGACACTCATAAAAGCGGTTCTAGGTAATCTTCCAACTTATTACTTCTCTTTATTTAATGCTCCGGTACATGTCATTAAATATTTAGAGAAAGTAAGACGTAAATTCTTATGGGGAGGTTGCCTGGGAAAGAACAAGATGTGTTGGGTACCATGGTTCAAAGTAGTGGCACCGAAACAACAGGGTGGTTTGGGTATTGGCAGCTTGGCTTCAATGAATAAAGCGATGATGGTGAAGTGGATAGTTAAATTTAGGAATGAATCTACACATCTATGGTCAAGGGTAATAAAGGCTATTCACGGGAGGAATCAAAACTACCTGACTATTCCGTTGATGAACTCAATAAGTGGGGTCTGGAAGAACATAGTACAGCTAGGCAAGGGTGCTGATCTTAAGTTATCCGATGTAAAGAGCAGGCTGGAAGTACAATTGGGTCGCGGGAACAAAACATTCTTCTGGTTAGATAAATGGGCAGGTGATTTTGTACTAAAAGAACAATTTCCTAACCTCTTTGCATTACAATCAGATAAATACTGTTTTGTTCAGCATCGTTACTCGTTGTTGGATGGGCTCATTGACTGGACATGGGGTGGAGAGTCTCCGATTTCCCTACCGGAGACAGCTAATATGTGGGTGGAATGTGTCAATCGGCTACAGAATGTTCAGTTAAACAAGAAGTCAGATCAATGGCTTTGGAAACAAGATGATCACCGAGAGGAATTCAAGGTGGGGAACCTGCGATCACAATTAGATGGGATTAGCGTGCTTCCAGAAACACATGTTCTAAGATGGCTTAGCTGGATACCAAAGAAGATAAACTGCTTTCTTTGGAGAGCGGTCTTGGATCGAGTTCCGACAAGAGATGCCTTGGCAATTAGGAATATACATATCCCTTCGGCCCTATGTGTGTTATGTAATTTACGGAATGAATCGGTGGATCACTTGCTAATTTCTTGTCAATATGCTCAAATGCTTTGGTCGGCGATCTCATCGTGGGTCAAAATACCTCTTCCAAGATATTTATTAAGCGTGGTGGGTTTACTTGAATACATTGAAGCACACAGCTCATCACAAGACAAAAAGAAGGCGGTCTATCTAATCATAGCGGCGACATGTTGGACACTATGGCGAATTAGAAATGATGCAATCTTCAACTGCAAAACGACGCATATTTCAAGGGCGGTTGGTGACATTAAGGCACTTTCGTTCCTATGGGTTAAAGCACGGGCTGGTAGAAAGGATCTAGACTGGAAAGAATGGGGCGAGTTTAGATGTTTCATATGATGTTCATGTATTAAGTTTCACTGTTATCCTCTTGGTTTATTTTGATGTACTAGTAACTATGCCTTAGCATCTTGCTATGGTTTGGTTACTTTTGTCTTAATAAAATCGCCTCTTTTCAAAAAAAAAAAAAAAGATAATAGCCGGTTGAAATGTCAAACCATTTGTCTTTTTTTTTTTTCTTGAATTCATGGTCTGACATAAAGAAAATGAAAAGAGATTTGTTATCCAACCTAACACTTAATCTAGCATGCATCTATATTTTTTTAGTACAACTCCCATACTCCTACAAAACATGGGAAATAGATTAAAAAAAAATTCATAAAGTACAAGAACCATCATAGAAACTTAAATCGGTTCTACCCAACCAATGTGTACCAAAAATCTAGTCAACCAACCAACATTTCTAGTTAAAGATCTTAGTTGGTATTTAAATTAGTAAAAGTCCCAAGCTCTTGATATAAATACTACATTTGTATTATATTTACAATCTTCCACCTACAAAGAAAACTCCCTGACTTTCTACACCCTACGACCTCACCCTCACATCCATACAACTTCTATTTTCACCTTCCAGCCTCATATTAAAGACTCACAATCAAGGTTCCAAGGTGTATTTCAAGCTTTTAAAGAGTTTATTTTCAAAGTGTTGGAGCTTCAAAACTCTTTTTTTTTTCTTCACCAATCCTTCTCCTTGCTATTGTAAGTGTTTGTTATGGTTAACCTTTGAGTAGTTGTTTATACGTCAAATCATCCGAATAGCGTTTTCCTTCTTCTCAACTTAGAAATTCATAAACCTTTTAGTTATTATTAGGAAAAGCTATGATTTCTTAACAAGACTACAAGAAGTTGAGTTTGTAAAAACAACATATGTTGTTGGTGAATAGTAAATTATTAGTTGCAAATAACTATCACATGAAATATGAAGTTGATATATATATAATAATTGATGGCAAAGATATAGGAATTTTATCCAAGTCAGAAAGATTAAGTTGATATCTAACCCTTAATAAAAAGAATATAAGTGTTCATGCATGCTTACATAATATTCTATATGTATACATAAGGGTTTACAAAAAGCTGTAAATCACATCACCATGATATTATATATGGGAATAGAGGGTGAGGATGTTAACTTCTTATTTTCTTAAAAACCTTCTGTACATTTTGTTTTTGAGGGAAACTACCTCTAAAGTAAAAAAAACAAAAACAAACAAATAATAAATTTCATTAATAATGAAAATTGATTGCATGTATACACTAATACGTGATATATGGATTTGTAGAAATGGTTGTAATAAACTGTCATAAATTTGTATTTATGGTGTCATAACTCTTTTACAAATATGAATGGTTGTATGGTAAAAAAAATGTTATGATTGTTTTTAGAAAGATGCCTAGAAACTTTAATGACATAATTTTATGTCATAAAGGCACTAAACTAATATTCTTATACTTATGTAGTACAAGAATTCATTTAAATAAGTGTAGACTTTGAACGAACAAATATAAACTTATCATTTTTATGTATATAAATAATTGTCGTATTAAGAAAGTTATTCTCTAAATATAAATGTGCAATTTATATATCTATATAGCGTTTCTCGTTGAACCGGGTTAAAACTATATCTACTTTTACACCCGGATATGATTTAATCAAGGACCACTACGAGTATAACAATGTCGATACATTATTATTATTATTATTATCATAAAATATATGTTTTGGTGTAAATATATATGTTTTGTCAAATTGGAACGAATCACCAACGTGTCGTGTTAAAACAAGAAAGAGCTAGTTGGATGATTTGACAATGACCAACACATATGCTAGGACTATATTTCATGGACCTTAGTGTCTTATTGGTTTAGGACATCTGTAGGTCGGGATTATATACATTACATCAGACATTATATTACGCTAGCTTTGCATTGGATAACGAGGTGAGTTCATAACCCCCACTTTTTCTAGTTATACATTTTTATAAATGTTTTCGGGGGCGGAAAGACATGCAAGTTTTGCAAAAGTAAACAATTTTTCGATAAACGAAAACTCATTTCTAAACTGTGTTGCGAATGGATTTCAAGGAACTTAAATGGTTTACGAATGATTTGGACTAAACATACCGGTTTTACAAAACACACGCGTATTTACGAAACGTGCATGATTTTCATGACTAGAGACGGGAATGTCCTAGCTACATCAACGGGACTGGGTTGGTCTGCGTACGAAAAACGAGACAACCCTATGTGTTCATGTCCCCCTTTTCTTTTAAACGTTTTTGGTTTTATAACTCTCGGGGGGAAATACATGTTACTTTGGTATGGTTAAGCTACGGAATGAATTAGTAGATCACATGCGAATAGGCTGATACTTAAAGCACCATTAATCTTGTTTAAGACCACGGAACAAAGGGGGTAGATCTATCGGGTACAGGGCGAGCCCCACTCACGAGTCCTTGTGTGACCACATAGAGTTTCCTTTGTTACCCTCGCCGGGTGGACCGGTACTAAATCGCTTACGGGTTGGTGGCTTCCTATGTCGACACACATATTAATGTCCTAGCTACACATTAATGATCAGCATGTTCATTGACGCTTTACATACCGGATTTCGATACCTAAACATTCAAATGCCTTTAAGATTCATTTGACACAAACTCACAGATACATGGTTTTACAAACATTGGTAACGTTTTCAACTTATGTACAAGTAAGAGGACGAGTTGGTCCTGCTTACAAAGACTCTCGTGGGCTAGACTCACAGTTTTCATATATCATGCCGAGAAAATGATTTTACTATATTTTCTCAACAACTTTAAAATCGGTTATCAAAAAGATTGATTCCAAATGTTTTACAAACAAACTATGAACTCGCTCAACTTTATGTTGACTTTTTCGCATGTTCTTTCTCAGGTTGCATTTTCAACACTATGGAACGGTTGGAATAGGAGAACCCATGGGAATTCGAGTACTTAGCGGCGTTCATTTTTCTAGAAGTCTTAGCTTATTAGCTTCCGCTATGCAATGAAGATACCGGTCCAGTCACGCCAGCTCTGATATTTCGGGGTGTGACATCTTTAACTAGATCAACAAATGATCTCTTTAAATAGACCACCAAAGAGTCTCTTCAACTAGATCACCACATGATCTCTTTAACTAGATCGACGAACGATCTCTTTAACTAGATTGACGCACAATCTCTTTAACTAGACCACCAAATGGTCTCTTTAACTATATCAACACATGATATCTTTCACTAGATCAACACATGATCTCTTTAACTAGATCGACGAACGATCTCTTTAACTAGACCACCAAAGGGTCTCTTTTACTATATTAACACATGATCTCTTTAACTAGATCGACGAACGATCTCTTTAACTAGACAACCAAAGGGTCTCTTTAACTAGATCAACACATGATCTCTTTAACTAGATTGATGAACAATCTCTTGAACTAGACCACCAAAGGGTCTCTTTAACTTTGGAATAGTACTTTTGGAATCCAAGGGTCTTAACTTTTGCATAGAGGCCCATTTAGGATTTAAGATAGTACTTTTGGATATCCTTCTAAGAATCTAGCATATTAAAATATGGAAGACTCTACAATGATGTTGATAGCGAGCATTTGAATCAACTAAACACATAATCACATAATCATATAATCGTCAACATGGTTATCAACTTGTACATACGCATTTAAAGTATATAAGGAATCCAATCAAGGACTTCAATTAGTACTTTAAATATCCTCAGGAATCTAACTATGAAGATAGGAAGATCCTATACGGATTTGGAATTCGTGTAGCGAAAATGTTTTGAAAACCATGTACTAGGTATGCTCATTCAACATACGAAGCAGAATGTCTTTGGAAACCGTGTACTACATAAGCTTGGTCAACATACAAAGCAGAATGTCTTTAGAAACCGTGTACTACGTATCCTAGGTCAACATACGAAGCAGAATGTCTTTGAAAACCGTGTACTACCTATGCTAGGTCAACAGACAAAGCAGAATGTCTTTGAAAACCATGCATGGGATCTTTGAAAATATGTTTGATGTTTTTGAAATATTTTATAATGTTTTTGAAATCATGCAATATATATATTAGGTAAATATGTTTATAAAATGTTGTAAACCAATGTGAAATGTCTTTGAAATCATTTATGAGGTTTTTGAAAATATGTATAATGTTTTTGAAATCGTGGAATAGGTATATTGGGTAAACATGCTATGTTAAAATGTTTTAAAATCATATGTAATGTCTTTAAAATCATATATTATGTATAATGTCCTGAAAAACTAGAAGGTAATGATATGTACATCGACATATAACATATTGTATAAGACCAATTAAGGACTTATAAAAGCACCCTTAGGTATCCAATCAAGGATTTAAAGTGGTACTTCGAGTATCCGTTAAGAGTTATAACTTGTACCTTGTACTTTGTTTCTTAGAAGAAACGAGTACTTAGGATTTTGTGGATATCGCGAGTGATCAAAAAATAGAAAAAACTACGAGAGTAGTTTGATTTGCAAGGAATCATATCCTTGGTTTCGGTATTGTAGGGGTATGCCATACATACGCGTAATCACATTGGTCTTGTAAATAAAATTGAAATAACAAATTTATTTATAGAACAACCAAAATGTTTTCAAGGTTCTTAGAAAATAAACAGAAAACATAAAACTTTATGTGTTTATTCAGACATCAGCACAAGTCTTGATATTGCCAGTGTTAATCTTGTGCCCATTCCTTGAGTCGTCATCTGCCAGCCAGGTCAATTGAAGTGGTTAGGATAACCACAATTGAAGTAGGTTCCTTATGGGTACTTAGGACAAACAAGTATCGCATGAGGAGTTGCGATAGGTTGAGTAGGAACTACCATAGCTTGGTTTGGCGTAGTGGCTGAATGGCAGACATTTGCTGTATGACCAATAAGTCCACAGTTTAAACATTTTCGGCATTGGACACTGGTATAGTGATGAACGTTACATTGATTGCACAGAGGAGCTTTTCCTCTGTATGGCTTCTTAGTTGGTCGTGATGCCACCTGGCTAGGTCCCACTTGGTTAAGCGGAGTTGGAGCAATCACTGTAAGGTTCTTTGAAGCTTTACGCTTCCTTGATTTTCTTGAAGGCTTGGCTTTTGTCTTCTTAGGTGCCTCATGAGTAGTTTCATCATTAAGATGAGACATGCCGACAACTAACTCAATGGTCCCACATAGTATTATGCTTATTTGTTGGGCGATTGTGTTAGTCAGTTCAGACCTTTGAGTATCGCTGCGATGAGGAGGCATTTTAAAGAGAGTGGAGAATATGAGAGAAACAAGTGAGATGATATTGGATGGTCAAAATTGAACGTTAAAATATCGACGAAGCATAAGGATTGTGATCATTTGTTCGTTGCCTAAAACAAACAAACGACATAGTGACTAATCAAAGTAAATGGGTCTTTATAATGTATCGCGGATATATGCTTTAGCCTATAGGTGGACACTCACCCCAAGAGTTCACAAGTAAGGGTGACTGGTCTGATGATGTGGATTTGTACGAACACTCTAGCCTTAGACAGAAAACTCAGGGTACTAGCACCCACCCTTCCAGATTGCACATGTTCACATTATTAAAGCCCAGACTTTGACCGGATTTTGAAAACTTCGAAGGCTAAAAAGCCTAAAACAAATCATCTAAGGATATATGATTTATTGTGAAGTTTTGGAAAAATTTAGACTCAAGAGAATGAATTATGTTTCGTCTTTGTTAATCACCTAAGGATAGGTGATTGGTATTGTATTAAGAATCTAAATGCAAGAAATCTCGCATTTGGTTCCTAGGAAGGTTATAGACTAGGTCAAGAGCATTACTAATAACCTAATTCCCTATAACCATGGCTCTGATACCAACTTTTCTGTAACACCCCGACTGCGTAATACAACAAACCGCGGCGGAAACGTCGGGGAGTCATGTCACAAAATCATTGTTTCACAACACATGGTAATTGAACTTTTGTTTTATTTCGTTAATCGACTCATTGTTTTGATATAAATCAAATAAACACAACAATTGTCTTTCAAGTTTTAAAGTCACTAAAGCTCGCGTTCATCCTAAGTGAAGTAAGCATCGACAATCATCACATAAAAGAACCTGAAACATATGTGAAAAATAGTCAGCAAAGAAAGCTGACAAGTACACATGTTTTGTATGTCAAATTCATGGCTTTGAATTCATATTGCAATACCTCGTCCAACCTCGAGAGTCAACGAGTGTAATCCTTGAAATCAAAAAGTGATTGATATTGCAATATATATTTTATCAACTTTATAAGTTGATATAAGTAAAACAAAACCATTGTATGTAACACCCCGACCGCGTAATACAACAAATCGCGGTGGAAACGTCGGGGAGTCATGTCACAGAATCATTGTTTCACAACACATGGTAATTGAAGTTTTGTTTTATTTTATTAATAGATTCATTGTTTTAAAACAAACCATATAAGTACAAACAATTGTCTTTCAAGTTTTAAAGTCACTAAGGCCCGTGTCCATCCTATGTGAAGCAAGAAATCGACAATCGTCACATAATAGTAACCTGAAACATATGTGAAAATAGGTACGTCAGCATAAAAATGCCTGTGAGTAACATAAGTTTTGTGATTTAGATTCATGGCTTTGGATAACATAAGAAAATATTATATGTTTAAAAAAATAGCCATGAATCCTTGATAAAAGCTTGGTTTCTAAAACACTTTGCATTGATAAAAATGTTTGTAGTATATACAAAAATACACTTTGTTTTTAAAATATTAGAATAGGTAGTATATCAAATATACTTTGGTCTTGAAATAATAGATTAAGTAGTATATCAAATATACTTTGGTTTTGAAATAGTTGAATTGTTAGTATATCAAAATATATTTTAGTTCATGAAGTAATAGATTTGGTAGTATATAACAACCCTAAAGAAAACTGACACCCTCATAATTTTTCCGACACCCTAATATATTTAAAATATCCCAATACATCCTAAAATACACCCCATATGCGAAAACGGGCCCCGAATACCTTAAATATTATTAAAAATAATCAAAAATCAGATTTTTGGGGTTTAGGCGGGCCGCGTAAGGCACCCCTTAACCCTTGCGCGGGCCGCGAGAGGCCAAAAATGTGGCGCAGCCCGGTGCTGACACGTGTCCGACTCGTGTTGAACCTATAAGCTGACCCGGATCACCTACGCCTTTGACCATGTTTGACGCGGGCCGCGTAGCCCTTTGTTAACCTTTACGCGGGCCGCGTAAAAGTCAAGATGTGGCACTATTAATAGCAGGCATCGGGTTTCATCAAAACTCGCTCAAATATTTCTTTCTAAACGTAACTCTCTCACAGTAGGCATTATACTCGGGTCTAATACCCCCCTAAATAGCGAAGTTCTGCTCCGTTGTAAGTATCATAACCCCTGGATACGTATTAGATACTCTGCCCGATTGATCTAGGGTTCCGTAACGACTGTCGTGGTTCTGCCTGACGTAGTCGTTGGAATGCCGTCTCGGGGAGGGTATTACTAATGTTAAAATGGGTTATTATACTAACACGTGTGCATTTGTGTAAATTATAGATTGTCACCAGGAAACCCTAAAGGATAATCTAAGACAGCAATGTGAGTAATCTCCTTTTTGTAAACAGTTTTTACAAAACCTTAAATATTTTACAATGCAATTTAGCAGTGATTGAGTCTTTGTAATTCTACGATTACCGCCAGTATGTTGGGGTTTTGTATACAAAATGTGAGACACGTTACCATTGGACGAAGAGTTAGCCAATGTGTAATATGACTCACCAGTCAGGATTGACAGTACTGAATGAGTAATTGGGTATATATAAACATTGTAATCGCTCTCAATATTGTTTAAATTAAATTAATGTTTCTTGATTAAACTGGGATTCACTCACCAGTATTTCCCACTGACAAATGTTTTTAAAACGCGTTTCAGGTAACATAATGTGAAAGCCAATTAGAAGCCAACTGGACAGCACTGAAGGCTTGGAAAAGTGTCTATAAAAGTTATCTAAATAAAGAAGACGTTTTAATTCAAATAAAATGGGAATTATCCCTATAAATCAGTTTGTAATAAAAACTTGGGTTTTATCCCAATATGTTTATTTATATAAAATGTTGTGTTTTACTCTGATAAAATATTTTCCTAACTACGGTCCTGATGTAAATTCCGCTGCCAAATTAGATAATACCAGATACCACCAAAATTGGCTCGCGGCCGCCCGTTCCCGTAATTGTATAAGGGGGACGGGGGTTGCGACAGAAGGTGGTATCAGAGCTAAGCCACTGATTCAGCCACAGACGTGTTCTGCTGACATCAAAATTCAAATTGTTAGGAAATAAATTATGAAAATATGTGCATAATTGTATTTTATTGTTATGTGTTATTTGACTATTTGTTAGTTTACAGTGTGAGCGACCAAGGACCATCTGACGCGTATCGTCAATTGTCTGGTTCGCCTAGAAGCGAAGGCACCTCCTCTTCTCAGCCTGCCCTCTCAGGGTACTCTGCTGATACGGAAGAAGGAATATTCGTGTTTAAGGCTCAGTCTGAAGAGCCATTCCCTCAGAAAAAGAGAGGATGGTTTAGTCGAGGGGCACACGAGCGTAGGAAGCGTATGAAAAAGTTACAAGACCAGAGAGCATTAGCAGCAGCTAAAAGAGAAACCGATGCCTATGCCCAGGATATGATTAATAGGGGTATATCCAACATCCACATCTTAGCAACCACTGCAGCTGACCCTAATCTAGAACAAATGATAGCACCCCAACCACAACTACCAATCCCTGACCAACCAATGGAAATAGAAAACCCTGAAAATCAAGTAGAAATGCATGACTTCAATCCGGAAGAAATACCTAGGGTACCAGCACCAAACCCCTTAGACCCAAATTACGACCCCTGGTGGGACGACAATAGGGACTATGTGCAACGTTACCTGATACATGAAGACATGCCCATGCCAAACTCGGGAGCCTACCCAGGTTTGGATCCTTTAGATCCCTATTACCACGATGAATACATTAGGGAGATTTTAGAAGATCCTTACCAATTCCAGGCACCTACATCCCATACCAAGAACCCGCACCCCAGATTCCGAACCCAGTCCTAGAACCTGCACCCCCAATGAGTGCAGACAATGTACAAGAACTTAGGACATTTGGTGAGAAAATTTTAGAAAGTAGTGAAAGAATGCGACAGATGGGAGAGCGACTCGTCTGGAAGTACGACGAGCGCAATATGGATTTCTGGATGAATCCATATCCATGAATGTGAGAATGGAAACGGTAGTAATAGTAATAATAATATAATAATAAAATAATAATAAAATATGTGTGTGCGGATGCCTACTACTATTAGTGTAATTTTATTTCAGTTGGTATTGTAATTTTAATTTCAGTGCTGGTGTGTAATAGATGCATATTATATGAATAGAGTAAGTCGCAATGATCGACGCTTTTGACCAAAATGCGTGTCATGTGATTGGCTATATATTAAATATTATTTTGTGATATTAGTACGTGGTAACTGTTTAAAATTCAGATGGCCGACGAAGGAAATCAAGGAAATCTGAATAACGATAACCAGAGTAACATTAACTTGGTTAATGAAAATCCAAGCATCAATAACAATGGAAATCAAGTGGATAATAGTGCTATCCAACACATAGTGGCACAAGGAATCATAGATGCAATGCCATCTATTATTCAAACGGTTCAGGAAGCAAATAATAAAGCAAACATAGCAGTAAGCGATCAATTGAACCAGAACACAGCGTGAACAATGGACCCGTACTTCAAGTGCCCATTCCCAAAAGAAGAAGAACCATGCCTTATGGTTGCTCTTATAAAGAATTCTGGTCCTGCAAGCCAATAGAATTCTCGGGCAATGAAGAACCCATTGCAGCTCTACGATGGATAGAAAAGACTGAGGCAGTCTTAAAAATAAGAAAGTGTGCTGAAGAAGATAAAATAATGTTTACTTCTAATTTGTTTAAGAACTCAGCCTTAGAATGGTGGAACACTATCCTCCAATCAAGAGGAAGTGATAAGGTATATAACATATAATATGAGGAATTTAAAAATATGGTAGAAAAGAAATTCTGCCCTCCCAATGAAAAGGAACAGATAGCAAATAAGTTTCTGAACCTTAGAATGACCGGGGTAGATAGTAAGGGTTATACTACCACATTCTTCGAATATGCTAGAATAGTACCAACCCTTGCATCACCGGAACCGGTATTAATCTCCCGTTATATCTGGGGATTAATTGGAGAGATTCGACATGTAGTCAAGGCAGGTAGACCCCAAACTATAGAAGAAACTGTAGAACTAGCCAACACCTTGACAGATGAATTAATCCGTACTAAAGAGGAAGATCAGAGGAGAAACCTAGCTCAAAGACTTACCCAGGAATTCCGATCTGGAAATTCCAACCGTGGGAAAAATGTAGGTTCCACATCTGCACCTTATTGCAAGTATTGCAAAAGGAAGCATTCTGGAAGATGCTCCATATATTGCAATTTCAGCAAAATATCAGGTCACAAGGAAGAAGACTGCAGGAGGAAAGCCAACAACAGGATATGCTATAACTGCGGAGAACAAGTTCATATCAAGCCAAACTGTCCAAAATTAGCTCCAGCTATAAATAACAAGAACACTAAAAATGCTAGAGCATTCGTTCTGACTGCAGATGAAGCTAAGATGATTCCAGACGTGATAGCCGATACGTTTTTAGTTAATGATGTTTTTGCTAAAGTATTATTTGACTCTGGTGCAAACCAAATTTTTATTAATACTTCGTTTTGCAAACTTCTAAATCAGTCATTAACTAAACTACCACAAGAATGTCTAGTAGAAACAGCAAATGGAGAGACAGTTAGGATTTCTGAAATCTTGCAGGGAGCAAGAATAGAGTTTTTAAATCAAAAGTTTATGGCAAACCTGTATCCCATGAATCTGGCAGGATTTGATGTCGTTTTAGGAATGGATTGGTTAATAGCCAATAAAGCCAGTATTTTATGTGATCAAAAGTCAATCCAAGTAAATTCACCAAAAGGTGAAAAGATCACAATTAAAGGAGATAAACCTTCTAGATCCACTAAATTCATCTCTGTGATGAAAACTGCAAGTTATATAAGAACAGGGTCTATAGTGTATTTGATTTCCATAATCACTAACACTAAAGGAAAAGAATTAAAAGACATTCCAGTAGTGTCTCAATTTTCAGATGTATTTCTAGAAGAATTACCAGGACTACCACCAGACAGAGAAGTTGAATTCAGAATTCGCCTGCTACCAGGAACGGCACCGATTGCTAAAGCACCTTACCGTTTGGCACCCGCAGAAATGCAGGAACTGAAGAAACAATTAGATGAATTGCTGGAAAAAGGATTCATACAGCCAAGTTCATCCCCATGGGGAGCGCCGATTTTATTCGTTAAAAAGAAGGACGGATCGATGCGTATGTGCATTGATTACCGTGAATTGAACAAAGTCATGATTAAGAAGCGGTATCCATTACCAAGAATCGATGATCTGTTCGATTAACTGCAAGGAGCTCGATTTTTCTCTAAAATCGATTTAAGATCAGGATATCATCAATTAAAGGTACAGGAAGAGGACATTCCTAAAACCGCATTTAGAACAAGGTATGGTCATTATGAATTTACTGTCATGCCATTTGGTTTAATCAATGCCCCAGCCGTATTTATGGACATGATGAACCAAATATGTAAGCCATATTTGGATAAATTCATAATTGTCTTTATAGATGATATTCTAATTTATTCTAAAAGTAAAGAGGATCGTGCAAAGCATTTACACTCACTTTTAAGTCTATTAAGAAAGGAAAAGCTTTATGCTAAGTTTTCAAAGTGCGAGTTTTGGTTAGAGCAGGTACAATTTCTTGGACACTTAGTCAATCATGAAGGAATTCATGTGGATCCCACAAAGATTGAGGCGATTACCAAATGGAAAACCCCTGAGTCACCAACCGAGATTAGAAGTTTCTTAGGATTGGCCGGTTATTATAGAAGGTTTATTCGAGATTTCTCTAAAATAGCCATTCCTTTAACTAAGTTAACATGTAAGTCCATTAAGTTTGAATGGGGACCAAAACAAGAAGAAGCATTTAGAATTCTTAAGCATAGATTAACCCATGCACCCATACTAGCATTACCAGAAGGAACTGAAGATTTTGTAATCTACTGTGACACTTCTAAGTTAGGTTACGGATGTGTGTTAATGCAACGCCAAAAGGTTATAGCTTATGCGTCTAGGCAACTTAAGAATCATGAAGAGAATTTTTCAACCCATGATCTAGAATTAGGAGCTATAATTTTTGCCCTTAAGATTTGGAGACATTACCTTTATGGTAGTAAGTTTACAATATTCACTGATCATAAAAGTTTAAGATATGTTTTCGGGCAAAAAGAGTTGAATATGAGACAAAGACGCTGGATGGAGATACTTAGTGATTATGATTGTGATATCCAGTATCATGAGGGAAAGGCAAATGTAGTTGCTGATGCTTTAAGTCGAAAGTATCATGAAAAGCCAAAAAGGGTACGTTCTCTTAAATTAAATCTACAAGTAGATTAAAATGATCAAATTAGAAAAGTACAAGAATCAGTAATCAAGGATGATACTGAAAAAACTAAAAGGTATGATTAAAGAATTAAAACAAGGAACAGATGGAATTTGGAGATTCCATAAGAAAAGAATGTGGATACCTAAATTAGGAAACCTACGTCATTGTATATTAGAAGAAGCCCATAAATCTAAATATACAATGCATCCTGGAAATGATAAGATGTACCAGGATTTAAGAAAAATTTCTGGTGGATAGGAATGAAAAAAGGACATAACAGCCTATGTTTCTAAATGTTTAACCTGTTCACAAGTTAAAGCTGAACATAAAAAACCCTCAGGTTTGTTGCAACAGCTAGAAATGCCGGTGTGGAAATGGGAATTCATAACAATGGATTTTGTTACCAAATTACCCAAAACAAAGAAAGGTAATGATACAATCTGGGTGATCGTAGATAGGATAACCAAGTCCGCTTATTTCCTACCAATGAAGGAAACTTTCAGTATGGAACAGTTAGCTAAATTGTATGTAGATGAAATAGTTTCACTACATGGAATTCCTTTATCAATTGTTTCTGATAGAGATAGCCGTTTTACCTCTAATTTTTGGTCAAGTTTCCAAAAAGCCATGGGAACCAAGTTGAATCTAAAGCACAACTTTTCATCCTCAAACGGATGGACAAAGTGAAAGGACAATTCAGACAATGGAAGACATGCTTAGAGCTTGTGTAATTGATTTCAGAGGTAATTGGGACGATCACTTACCTTTAATAGAATTTTCTTATAATAATAGTTATCATACAAGTATCAACGATGCACCATTCGAAGCACTTTATGGACGAAAATGCCGAACCCCAATCTGTTGGGCAGAAATTGGGGAAAAGCAACTATCTGGACCTGAGATAGTACAAGAAACAACTGACAAGATCATTCAAGTCAAAGAACGACTGAAAGCAGCGTGTGATTGACATAAAAGTTATGCTGATAACAGGCGAAAACCATTGGAATTTCAAGTAGGAGATAAAGTATTATTAAATGTCTCTCCTTGGAAAGGAATAGTAAGATTCATCAAAAGAGGGAAGCTAAGTCCCAGGTATGTTGGACCTTTTGAGATTATTAGAAAAATAGGACCTGTAGCCTATCAGCTACAATTGCCAGAGGAAATGGCAGGAATACATGATGTATTTCATGTATCTAATCTCAAGAAATGCTTAGCTGATGAATCATTGATGGTACCTCTTAAGGATATAGAGGTAAATGAACAACTCAAATTTGTAGAAAGGCCTCTACAAATTGAAGACAGAAAAGTCAAGAAACTCAAGCATAAGATATTAGTTCTGGTCAAAGTGAAGTGGGACTCCAAAAGAGGACCTGAGTACACATGGGAGCTTGAATCTGAAATGCAAAAGAAATATCCACACTTGTTCCAGTAGATCTCGAGGACGAGCTCTAAAACAAGGAGGAGAGGATATAACAACCCTAAAGAAAACCGACACCCTCATAATTTTTCTGGCACCCTAATATATTTTAAAATATCCCAATACATCCTAAAATGCACCCCATATGCGAAAACGGGCCCCGAATACCTTAAATATTATTAAAAATAATCAAAAATCAGATTTTTGGGGTTTAGGCGGGCCGCGTAAGGCACCCCTTAACCCTTACGCGGGCCGCGAGAGGCCAAAAATGTGGCGCAGCCTAGTGCTGACACGTGTCCGACTCGTGTTGAACCTATAAGCTGACCCGGATCACCTACGCCTTTGACCATGTTTGACGCGGGCCGCGTAGCCCTTTGTTAACCTTTACGCGGGCCGCGTAAAAGTCAAGATGTGGCACTATAAATAGCAGGCATTGGGTTTCATCAAAACTCGCTCAAATATTTCTTTCTAAACGTAATTCTCTCACAGTAGGCATTATACTCGGGTCTAATACCCCCCTAAATAGCGAAGTTCTGCTCCGTTGTAAGTATCATAACCCCTGGATACGTATTAGATACTCTGCCCGATTGATCTAGGGTTCCGTAACGACTGTCGTGGTTCTGCCCGACGTAGTCGTTGGAATGTCGTCTCAGGGAGGGTATTACTAATGTTAAAATGAGTTATTATACTAATACGTGTGCATTTGTGTAAATTATAGATTGTCACCAGGAAACCCTAAAGGATAATGTAAGACAGCAATGTGAGTAATCTCCTTTTTGTAAACAGTTTTTACAAAACCTTAAATATTTTACAATGCAATTTAGCAGTGATTGAGTCTTTGTAATTCTACGATTACCGCCAGTATGTTGGGGTTTTGTATACAAAATGTGAGACACGTTACCATTGGACGAAGAGTTAGCCAATGTGTAATATGACCCACCAGTCGGGATTGACAGTACTGAATGAGTAATTGGGTAGATATAAACATTGTAATCGCTCTCAATACTGTTTAAATTAAATTAATGTTTCTTGATTAAACTGGGATTCACACACCAGTATTTCCCACTGACAAATGTTTTTAAAACGCATTTTAGGTAACACAATGTGAAAGCCAAATAGAAGCCAGCTGGACAGCACTGAAGGCTTGGAAAAGTGGCTATAAAAGTTATCTAAATAAAGAAGGCGTTTTAATTCAAATAAAATGGGAATTATCCCTATAAATCAGTTTGTAATAAAAACTTGGGTTTTATCCCAATATGTTTATTTATATAAAATGTGGTGTTTTACTCTGATAAAATATTTCCTAACTATGGTCCTGATGTAAATTCCGCTGCCAAATTAGACAATACCAGATACCACCAAAACTGGCTCGCGGCCGCCCGTTCCCGTAATTGTATAAGGGGGACGGGGGTTGCGACATAGTATATCAAGAATATATCTTGGTTTAAGAATGAAAGCATCGGTAGTATATTAAACTATACTTTGATTTGAAAATAGCATATCAAACTATGCTTTGGTTTTGGAAATAACATAATCGGTAGTATATCAAACTATACTTTGGCTTGAAAATAGCATATTAAACTATGCTTTGGTTTGAAAATAACATATCAAACTATGCTTTAGAAGTATATCAAAATATACTTTAGTTTAGGAAATAACAGAGTCGGTAGTATATCAAACTATACTTTGGCAAACAATATCACATTGGGAGCATATCAAACTATGCTTTGGAAGTATATCGAAATATACATACATTGTGAGTTGGTAGTATATCAAACTATAGTTTAGTAAACAATATCACATTGGGAGCATATTAAACTATGCTCTGGAAATACCAGCGGCGTAACCACCATGCCATTATTACATTTGTCCTATTTCGTTATTCTTATCACTATAGGTTCTTACACATGACAAAACTTGTTGTGGTTTTTGTGCACTGAATTCCATAATTATGTATGCATCCATAATTACGTAATTACTTGCATAGTCCACACAGTTCATTTTATGATGTGTAGGGGAAAAATCGAATGAATAATCCTGTGATGACTTGACTAGACCACCATAGGGTCTCTTTAACTAGATCAACACATGATCTCTTTAAATAGACCACCAAAGTTTCTCTTCAACTAGATCACCACATGATCTCTTTAACTAGATTGACGAACGATCTCTTTAACTAGACCACCAAAGGTTCTCTTTAACTAGATCAACACATGATCTCTTTAACTAGATTGACGCACAATCTCTTTAACTAGACCACCAAATGGTCTCTTTAACTATATCAACACATGATATCTTTAACTAGATCAACACATGATCTCTTTAACTAGATCGACGAATGATCTCTTTAACTAGACCACTGAAGGGTCTCTTTTACTATATTAACACATGATCTCTTTAACTAGATCAACACATGATCTCTTTAACTAGATCGATGAATGATCTCTTTAACTAGACCACCAAAGGGTCTCTTTAACTAGATCAACACATGATCTCTTTAACTAGATTGATAAACAATCTCTTTAACTCGACCACCAAAGGGTCTCTTTAACTTTAGAATAGTACTTTTGGAATCCAAGGGTCTTAACTTTTGCATAGAAGCCCATTAAGCATTTAAGATAGTACTTTTGGATATCCTTCTAAGAATCTAGCATATTAAAATATGGAAGACTCTACAAGGATTTGGATAGCGAGCATTTGAATCAACTAAATACATAAACACATAAACACATAATCACATAATCGTCAACTTGGTTATAAACTTGTTCATCAACTTGTACATACGCATTTAAAGTATACAAGGAATCCAATCAAGGACTTCAATTAGTACTTTAAACATCCTTGGGAATCTAACTATGAAGATAGGAAGATCCTATAAGGATTTGGAATTCGTGTAGCGAAAATGTTTTGAAAACCATGTTTAGGTATGCTCAGTCAACATACGAAGCAGAATGTCTTTGGAAACCGTGTACTACGTATGCTAGGTCAACATATGAAGCAGAATGTCTTTGAAAACCGTGTACTACGTATGCTAGGTCAACATACGAAGCAGAATGTCTTTGAAAACCATGCATGGGATCTTTGAAAATATGTTTGATGTTTTTGAAATCTTTTATAATGTTTTTGAAGTCATGCACTATATATATTAGGTAAATATGTTTATAAAATGTTGTAAAACCATGTGAAATGTCTTTGAAACCATTTATGAGGTTTTTGAAAATATGTATAATGTTTTTGAAATCGTTGACTAAGTATATAAGGTAAACATGCTACGTTAAAATGTTTTAAAACCATATGTAATGTCTTTAAAATCATATTTTATGTATAATTTCATGAAAAACCAGAAGGTAATGATATGTACATCAACATATAACATATTGTTTAAGACCAATTAATGACTTATAAAAGCACCCTTAGGTATCCAATCAAGGATTTAAAGTGGTACTTCGAGTATCCGTTAAGAGTTATAACTTGTACCTTATACTTTGTTTCTTAGAAGAAACGAGTACTTAGGATTTTGTGGAGATCGCGAGTGATCACAAAATAGAAGAAACTACGAGAGTAGTTTGATTTGCAAGGAATCGTATCCTTGGTGTCGGTATTGTAGGGGTATGCCATACATACGCGTAATCACATTGGTCTTGTAAATAAAATTGAAATAACAAATTTATTTATAGAACAACCAAAGTGTTTTCAAGGCTCTTAGAAAATAAACAGAAAACATAAAAGTTTATGTGTTTATTCAGACATCAACACAAGCCTTGATATTTCCAGTGTTAATCTTGTGCCCATTCGTTGAGTCTTTATCTGCCAGCAAGGCCAATTGAAGTGGTTAGGATAACCACAATTGAAGCAGGTTCCTTGGGGGTAGTTAGGACAGACATGTATCGCATGAGGAGTTGCGATAGGTTGAGTCGGAACTGCCATAGCTTGGTTTGGCGTAGTGTTTGAACGGCAGACATTTGCTGTATAACCAATAACTCCACAGTTTGAACATTTTCGGCATTGGACACTGGCATAGTGATGAAGGTTACATTGATTACATAGAGGAGCTTTTTCCCTGTATGGCTTCTTAGCTGCTGGTGATGCCACCTGGCTAGGTCCCACTTGGTTAAGCGGAGTTGGAGCAATAACTGTAAGGTTCTTTGAAGCTTTACGCTTCCTTGATTTTCTTGAAGACTTGGCTTTTGTCTTCTTAGGTGCCTCATGAGTAGATTCATCATTTAGATGAGACATGGCGACAGCTAACTCAATGGTCCCACAGAGTATTATGCTTATTTGTTGGGCGATTGTGTTAGTCAGTTCAGACCTTTGGTATCGCTGCAATGAGGAGGCATTCTAAAGAGAGCGGAGAATATGAGAGAAACAAGTGAGATGATATTGGATGGTCAAAATTGAACGTTAAAATATCGACGAAGCATAAGGATTGTGATCATTTGTTTGTTTCCTAAAACAAACGACGTAGTAACTAATCAAAGTAAATGGGTCTTTATAATGTATCGCGAATATATGCTTTAGCCTATAGGTGGACACTCACCCCAAGAGTTCCCAGGTAAGAGTGACTGGTCCGATGATGTGGATTTGTACGAACTCTCTAGCCTTAGACAGAAAACTCAGGGTACTTGCACCCACCCTTCCAGATTGCACATGTTCACATTATTAAAGCCCAGACTTTGACGGGATTTTGAAAACTTTGAAGGCTAAAAAGCCTAAAACAAATCATCTAAATGATTTCTTGTGAAGTTTTGGAAAAATTTTGACTCGAGAGAATGAATTATGTTTCATTTTTGTTAATCACCTAAGGATAAGTGATTGGTATTGTATTAAGAATCTAAATGCAAGAAATCTCGCGTTAGGGTCCTAGGAAGGTTATAGACTAGGTCAAGAGCATTACTAATAACCTAATTCCCTATAACCATGGCTCTGATACCAACTTTTCTCTAACACCCCGACCGCATAATATAACAAACCGCGGCGGAAACGTTGAGGAGTCATGTCACAAAATCATTGTTTCACAACACATGGTAATTGAAGTTTTGTTTTATTTTGTTAATAGACTCACTGTTTTGATACAAATCAAATAAACACAACAATTGTCTTTCAAGTTTTAAAGTCACTAAAGCCCGCTTCCATCCTAAGTGAAGTAAGCATCGACAATCATCACATAAAAGAACCTGAAACATATGTGAAAAATAGTCAGCAAAGAAAGTTGGCGAGTACATAGGCTTTGTATGTCAAATTCAAGGCTTTGAATTCATATTGCAATACCTCGTCCAACCTCGAGAGTCGACGAGTGTAATCCTTGAAATCAAAAAGTGTTTGATATTGCAATATATATTTTATCAACTTTATAAGTTGATATAAGAAAAACAAAACCATTGTATGTAACACCCCGACCGCGTAATACAACAAACCGCGGCGGAAACGTCGGGGAGTCATGTCACAGAATCATTGTTTCACAACACATGGTAATTGAATTTTTGTTTTATTTGGTTAAAAGATTCATTGTTTTAAAACAAACCATATAAGTACAAACAATTGTCCTTCAAGTTTTAAAGTCACTAAGGTCCGCGTCCATCATATGTGAAGCAAGAAATCGACAATCGTCACATAATAGTAACCTGAAACATATGTGAAAATAGGTACGTCGGCATTAAAATGTCTGTGAGTAACATAGGTTTTGTGATTTAGATTCATGGCTTTGAATAACATAAGAAAATATTATATGTTTACAAAAATAGCCATGAATCCTTGATAAAAGCTTGGTTTCTAAAACACTTTGCATTGATAAAAAGGTTTGTAGTATATACAAAAATATACTTTGATTTTGAAATATTAGAATAGGTAGTATATCAAATATAATTTGGTCTTGAAATAATAGATTAAGTAGTATATCAAATATACTTTGGTTTTGAAATAGTTGAGTTGATAGTATATCAAAATATACTTTAGCTCATGAAGTAATAGATTTGGTAGTATATCAAGAATATACATTGGTTTAAGAATGAAAGCATCGGTAGTATATCAAACTATACTTTGGTTTGGAAATAGCATATCAAACTATGATTTGGTTTTGGAAATAACATAATCGGTAGTATATCAAACTATGCTTTGGCTTGAAAATAGCATATCAAACTATGATTTAGTAGTATATCAAAATATACTTTAGTTTAGGAAATAACAGAGTCGGTAGTATATTAAACTATACTTTGGCAAACAATATCACATTGGGAGCATATTAAACTATGCTTTGGAAGTATATCGAAATATACTTAAATTGTGATTTGGTATTATATCAAACTATACTTTAGTAAACAGTATCACATTGGGAGGATATCAAACTATGCTTTGAAAGTATATCGAAATATACTTAAATTGAGATTTGGTAGTATATTAAACTATACTTTAGTTTAAGAAAATAACATATCAAACTATGCTTTAGTTTTGGAAATCAACAAAAGATAAGTTTTATGGCTTAATTGGAAAACATTTGTAAAAGCACATTGTGGTCGTTTGGTAATACATTCAAACCTAGTGTATCAAACTACACTTTGGTGACTATAGATTTACCACGAAGGCAAAATCTATTTGGTTTAAACTTTGGTTTCTGACATTCCATACAACAGGAACGAGGTGTCAACCTATACCGCTATATCGTACTACCAATCGGCTTGATCATTGTTAATGAATGTATAAGTAAAAATATGAACCAACAAATAGTCTTACAAACTTTGAAAATCAGTATTTAAGCCATAGATAATAGTCCAATTCGTCAAAGGATTAGTACTATGCATGTGAAAACATATAGCTTGAAATCATGAAAATGGTGAATAGGCACATATGAATCACCCCAAAACATTTGAAAATGTAAAAGAGGGGACTACGTACTCACTTGGGATTGCAAAGTATCCTTGAATCAAGTGAAATACCAAAGCTTCAAATGTGTCCTAACATCGGGTAGCTATGTTATAGCATCGGTACATAATCGGAGGAATCGGATATAATGAGATCTTGTAAACCAAATGAGTGTTGGAACTCATATGAAATGGTTTTGACCCGTTATGACCCGTTAAGGTAGTTTACGCTACTTTAACGTGTCATTTGCGTAATTGCGCGTTCGGATGGTATAACTAGTCCTATGATAAGTCTTATATGCCTAAACATGTTTATTAATGTTGCAATATCGGTTTAAGTGTCAAAATTTAGGTTACATATGCTTAAGTTGAATTTATGCGCAAAAAGGGCATTTTGGTCATTTTCCTAAGGCATATAAACTACCTATCATACAACTACTCAAACGAAGTGACCATAAGGTATAACCTCGGAAGGTTAATCCCTATACAACTATGGTCACAATATATGTTTGGTCGGATCCTAATGATCGACCAAACGGGTCGGGTTCGAAAGTCTAAGCGGTTGTCGAGACCGCTTGACTTACGACCCTAAACAAGCACTAAACTAGAAGTGACGAGTTAAACATGTTAAAACATGTTTAACTAAGTTAGAAAACTGATTTTATATCAAAACAAAGTGTTTTGATACCCGAAAATATTTCCGTCGCAAAATGCACATAATCGTGCATTTTGACCGAAACTTTGACTCGTCACTTCGACTAGTCAACGTGGTAATCAGTAGGTATAGTCACAAGGGACTATAACCATCGTGATTATGATGACGTTGCAAAGTTCAATTGAATTTTGTCTTGACCAAATCATGGTCAAAGCCGAAAGTCAAACACTGTTTGACTTTTAGCTTGAAATAAATAAACAAGACTAGGAAGAACACTTACAAGTGTTCTAGGATAGAAAGAAGACTAGAAAACTCAGGTAGGAAGCCTCTAACAAATGTGGTAGCCTCCACTTAGAGTTTAGAGAGAAGAATGAAGGAAATGATCAAGTTTGAAGGTTGATGAACATGGGTATTTATAGTAGTTCTTGGATTTCTAGGATCATTACAAGTGTAAATATGTTCTCCAAGGATTAATCCACACCATACAAGTGTTAGGATCTGATTATTGAGCTTGTAGAACACTTTACTTGGTCCCCAAACAAGAAAACAATCAAACAGAACCATCAATTCAACTGTTTTTTTAAAGAAAACAGCTTCTGTCTCTGATGTGACTCCCCCCCCCCCCTGCGAGTGAGATAGCTCAGTGGGTCGCTCCTGGTGAGCCACTTCAGACAGAAGTTTCAAAAGTTGGCAGAAATGGTCCCTGCAGCTCCAAAACTTGTTTTTCGATGCGTTTAACCCATGTTAACCCATTTTCAAGGCTTTGTAAGGATGTTAAAGCATAGGGGACTTGAAATATGCTTGGAAATATTGTGGATGTCTGGTTCATTTGGTCGTACGATCGTAT
Organism: Helianthus tuberosus; assembly: GCA_030545235.1. Classification (NCBI taxonomy): domain Eukaryota; kingdom Viridiplantae; phylum Streptophyta; class Magnoliopsida; order Asterales; family Asteraceae; genus Helianthus; species Helianthus tuberosus. The sequence continues at coordinate 90,252,164 of CM060351.1, read as the reverse complement.
TTTCTGGTTAATTACGACGAAACTCGAACGGACGCGAAAACGATCCAAATTACACGACGAATGGTATTTTTGCATTCCCATCACTAAAATACAATATTTTAACGATTACAAAAAATTTTTAATGTGCGGATATGGTTAGAATGCAAGATATGTGTTAAGTCCTGGTTGTACCGGATCTGATTTATGCAACCGTAGATGAACCGATCTTGAGCAAAGTGCGGAATCCTTTGATCAAGTCATAGAAATACAACACGCAATTCAACGTTTAAACACTGTCTGAATATTTCTATTATGATATTGTGAAAGTACAAGAACCAGAAGAAAGTTCAGACTATGACAGAGTACACAAAGGAGTCAGCAGATCTAGAGATGCAAAAGTTCTGACTAAGATACCCGGACGGGATATTTATAGACATCTCAGGAAAGTGATAGATGCTGTCCGGTCGAGTGGTTATCCGCTCGGATGGCCATCCGACCGGATGACACAAGCCAACCGTCGGACATCATCTTTTAACAAACCAAGTCCATTTCCTGAGCTGTCGACCTATCTAACGCACATACATTACATAATACATTACAAAGGACACAAATATACAAAACATGACTAAATGCTGACGGAAGCTACAGACGTATACACTAACAGACTCCCCCTCGGATGTAGCTGCAGTTCCTTCCAGCATAGTCTTTAATTCCTCCTGTTGCGCCTTCGTTCTTTCGCTCTCTGTCTTCTCTTCTCTGCCCCTTCATCTAACATTCTTTTCCTTATATGTCTTCCTTCAGTCAACCACCATTTTCTATAGACTGGATCACCATAACGCTTCCGATCCCATTTGGGAATCTTCTTCTCTTCTGATTCAATCGGCGTTTGATCCGTTGGTATTGACTTTCCAAACTTGCGTTTGCCCAGCTCAGCTGCCCTTTTAGCAATGGCTTTAAATCTTTGTTCACGTTTATATTTTTTTAGAAATTCATCAATCTCGAGATCTCTCCATTTTGTCTTCCAGTATCTTCCCGAATTGATGTCTTGAGCAAAACACACATCCACTATTGTTTGATATTGCATTGCTTGCTCTTTATCAGGCCTTTCGTAGACTATCTTGTTGTAGAATAGGCAGTCTATGTATTTCTTTGAACAGTTTACAAGCCACATAGGATCTAACACACAAATCCTTCTTGCTTCTTTAGTGGACTTGTTGTATAAAGAAATGATAGCTTCGGCCGTCATTTGATTGTATAACCACCCTTCAAACTCTTCGTGGAAATCTTGCTCCATTGCCCGTAAAGGCATATTCTTCAAACAATGAGGAGGCTTGATATCCAGAGTAATATCTTTTTGACCATTTTCTAAGATTCTAACAATCTGATCTGGGTAGTGTGGTTTCCAATCAGGATACCTTGCCTTTGCTTGCAGCTTCACATAGATCCATAGATGTTGATCATCCTGCTTCACATCCAAACCATAGTAAAATTCTTTAATGTTCTTCGTTTTCACCAACTCATCTACATCCCACCACGGAAGGGTTTTAATATCTGACAAATACTCAAAGTACTGCACCCCTTGTTCCCGTTTGATGGCATAAACTTGTAAATATTCCAGATACCCCCAAGAAAGAATGTCGCCCCAAGAAAGATCTTTGTTGTGATTGAAGAACTGAAGTGCCCTAAGATTCTTTCTCTCCTTCGGCATAACTTTGAACCATTTCTTCCTCTCTTCAGCAAGATTTTCTCTGGGTATGGTTTCTGGAATACCTTCAGTAGACACTTTTTCCACGATCTTTCTCCTGATTTCATCTTCATTTCGGTCTTTGAACATTTCCGTCAAAGAGGGAAATGTCTCATCAACTCCAGAATAGTGGAAATCAATTTCATCATCAGATGAGTCTGAAACATCTTCAACAATTACATCATTGTAGTCATCGGCTTCATAAGCATACCTAGGCTCAAAAATATCTTCAGATGTCTTAGGAATATCATCTTCAATATCAAATTTAAATTTCCCATCCTCTAAACCCAATTCTTCCAACATTTATGTTCTTGACCTCCTAACCTCAATCTCCTCCTCATGTCTAGCATGTAAGTAAATAACAGTTGGATTTGTGAGGAATACCTGGTCATCGTGCTGTTTTCCAGATGTAGAAGTTTCTTGCTGATCATCATCTTCTTGTTCGTTGATCTGATCATTCAGAAACTCCTCAATTTTCTGTTCATCAATAGGATTCTCAACCAGTAATCCCGAAGCGCCTTGATTATCATCATCATTCTTTTTAACATCATCATCTTTCTTATAATCATCATCTTTCTTATCATCTTTCTGATTGGATTCGTCATTATCATCATTTTCATCCTCGTCTTTTTCTTCATCTCCATCAATGATCTCCAAATCAGAATCACTATCCACAACTTCTCCACGAGCTCTCTTTACTGCTTTTCGCCTTTCTTCAATTTTCACTTGGCGAACAATCTCTGGTATACTGTAAGGCACTGTGGATGGTCTTCCAACAAGGAAAAATTGTTGTGTCTTCCATTCCAATAATAACATTTCTTTTGCCTTTCTTTTCTTTTCTTTTGTATAGCAGCAACTCGATGAATAACTTCATTAAGGTCAATGGATAGAGAAAATTCACCAACCAGCATGAAGCTTTGATCTTGTTCAATGTTAACATCTTCAGCAACTTGTTCTTGAACATCATCAACAACTTGTTCTTGAACATTTTCAACATCAATCATTTCAATGTCAACTTGACTAGAAGACCCACCAGCTTCTTGAGTTTCCTCAATAACATTTTTGTTCTTTTGTGTGGCTTCTTCAGCTAGTCTCCTTTCTTTTTCGATACTTCTTTCCTCAACTCTTTTAACTTCAAGATCTTTGAAAGCAGCATGAACATCAATCTTCAAGTGACTTTCCATTACTGCATATAACATGCTGAGCTGATTGTCTTTCATTACTTTATCGGCTTTCATTGCTTCCATTTCTAACTTCATTGTCTTCATTTCGTTTGATGAAGCTTCACTCATTTCACTGAGAAGCTGATTCAGTGTCCGATTCACATTTTGAAGATTCTTTATCTTTACATTTAATGAAGAAATTTCTGCTGTCAGGAGTTCGAACACTTTAGAATTATCACTAGCATCATCTTTCATGTTCTTTATCGTCTCCTCTTGATCTATCAACACCATTCTGATTTGATCATGAGCTTTCATCAGCTGTTCAACATGTTTCTTTAAGACATCACGTTCTGCTTCAGCTTTTATCTTTTCTTTCTCAAGCTCAGCAACTTTCTTTACTAATATTTTTACTGCTTCATTGTTGAACACATCAAAGTCATCTCCAAAGTTCAAATCTTCTAAAGGATCCCCTGAGGCAGGTGGAAGATTTCCGAACAAATCTTCTGTAGTTTTGGGACGTGAAGACTCTGGAATCTCAACATTTTCTGGTATTGGTGGAAATCTATAAGTAAAATCTCCACCTTCAGTCACTTCAACAAAATCATCGTGACCAACTTTCTTTTGAACTTCAACTTCCGGTACTTTAACATTCTGCACCTCTGGTTCCTGAACCTTTGATGTTTCATGCTTTTTGCCTTTGCCGCCTTGATCCTTTTGTACTTTAGCATCACCTTTCTTTGCTCGTACTTTTCTTGGAATAACTCCAGCTTGTACAGCTTTACGCTTCTTTATTTGTTTCTTTGGCTCATCAGGTTTATAAGACGAATCTTCTTCATCCGATGTTTTCTACTTTTTAGAAGGCTTTTTCTTCAGTTGAGCTTTTCCTCTGCCAAGTGTTGTTGGATCAAGCTCAGACTCAGACTCAATATCTTCAGAATCTTCTTCACTTGAATCATCTAGTACAACACCCTCAGGCTTTGTAACTTTAGTATCTTCAGCTTGAATACTAGAGCTTTGTTCTTTCTGAGCAACAACTTCCTCATTCCTTTTCAGAAAGCTTTCAAGAGAATGCTTCAATAAATCAGCTCCTTCTTGAATAACTGCTGACGGTTCCAACACTGTTTCGTCAATTAGTCTCTGCTATGATTCTCCAGATGGCCCTGTAAAACAAACATTTAAGATAACATGAGAATAATATAGCAGGTAAAAGTTCTATCTTCTCTCATGACTCCCCCTCTCACTGTACCCTTAATCACAATCTTAGGAGATGACTCCTTTGGAATAGGAACTGCAGGGGACGTTTTGGGAGTTCTCTTCCTCTTCCCATCTTTAATAACCCACCATCTGGTATTCTTCTCTTTTAGCTCACTCATCTTTACATCTTCATTATCTGAGTCACTATTTTGGTGTCTCCAAGCATTATTCTTTGGAGCAACATATCCTGGTCTGCTGATTTTGCATATCATTCTTTTCGCTCCTGGATTAGGACCCTTAATTAGTCTACTTAAAGTATCTGCTGTCATGTGCCTCAGACCTAAAATATCATCATTACTCTTTCAAGGTCCTTGAACTGATCATCAATCAACATCTGTACAAAGCGAGGATACATGATGTACTTCTTGTTTTCAGCTTTTGTATTCTCGGTCATGTAATCAAATATCACTTGAGAAACATTATATGGCCTATTTAAAACAAGGCATGTGATGGTGTTCATAAGATAGTCCGATGTTTCATCACAAGCTCCCTTCCTATGTGATAGAGCATATGTCACACAATGAACCATAAATTTGTAAGCATGACTGAAATTTGTTTTTAACATTTTTCCATTTAAGTGCCATGTGAATCCCATTCTGCACCATAATCCTTTTGCTAGACGTTCGGGGATAATGGTTGGATCATTATCAGAATCACCTAATTCTAACACACGTCTCACATCACCAACTTTTATCTTAATCTCCAAATCCACATTCTTTCCATTCTCATCTCTCTTTGTTACTGCATAATAGATCGTCTTATCTTTCTCTTCATATCGTGCAGAGTTCCAAAATCGCCTGACATGTGATTCGTAGACTATGGTTTTATCAGTTAGAGCCTTAGCAATCCTGCTTTCCCTTAAGAATTTTGCAATTTCTTCAATTACAGATTTTTCTGTATATTCTTTTTCTAACAGACAATAGATGTTATGTGTTTTCTCCCAGTCCTGCAGAAAAATTTGGTTTCAAACAAAATCTTGGAATATCTCAAAAAAAATTTCTAACTCTGAAGATTGTCATCCGATCGGATTGCCTTGAACATTTAATTCCCATAAGTCAACAGTCTAATGGCTGTCCGACCGGATAGTCATCCGACCGGATTGGCATGATATGAATACACAAATTTTCATGATATAGAAATGTGAATGACTTTGTTATCCGGTCGGATTACTATCCGATCGGATCACCATATTAGATAAGTAAATGAATTGATTGTCCGCTCGGATTGCTATCCGACCGGATTACCATTTCAAGTAATGTGAATGAGTTTGTTGTCCGATCAGATGGTCATCCGACTGGATTGTCATCTGAGTTATGAGAATGAATTGGTTGTCCGGTCGGATGGTCATCCGACCTGTTTGTCATCCGAGTCATGGCAAAAGATGATCAAATGAAGAAGTGTATTTTGAAATGAATTGCCACTCAATCGAATTGCTATCCGACCGGATAGCACATATCCCCAGTAAAATTTTATGAAAAACTATGAAACGGATTACCATCCGACCGGATTGCTATCCGACCGGATTGCTAAACAATTTCAAAGCAATAGAGGCACATTTTTCAAGAATCAAGTTATGGAACGGATTGCTATCCGACCGGATTGCTGTCCGACCGGATAGCCACATACATGAATAACAGTTAAGGAACATTCAAGAACATCAAAAATTTTTCTAAGGCAAAACCTCTAATTGAACATAGATCTACGTAGAGAATCTAATTGCGAGCAAAACCCTATGTTCAAAGTTGTCTAATACGTCCTAATCAGGGTTTAATTCGTCAAAAACTCTTCCGAAAGCCGTAACTATTCAATCATCAGATCTACTCAAATAAAACATGTTTTGACACAAATTAATCCGGTGAATCTCTAGATCTGAACCTTGCGAACAAAACCCTATGCTTGAATCTCATAAAAACTGACTAAAACTTCCTAGATCTGACTTAAAGACTCCGACAGTGACGTCATCGGCCAAGAACAATCAATAAACATCAATTTTTCATCAGATTCAAGCAAGAAAGACATACCTTTGCCATTGTAAAAGTTGTGCTAACGAACGATCCAACGATTTGGGCAAAGGTTTGAAGAAAATAAGATCAGAAAATCAAAGTGTGAGAGAGAATGAAGGTTGTCCGAGCGAGTAACCTTTTGACTGACCATTGACCTTCTATATATAGTGACACATGAGTCGGATGGTCATCCGACCGGATTGTCATCCGACCGGATTACTATCCGAGCGAGGCACACTTTTGACTTTTAAAAACTTTGACATTTTGACCTTTTGACGTTTTCTCAAATTTTGTCAGATTTTAGAAATCCACTTAAGTATCTAGGTCCAATTTAATGACCCTAGGTACTTAATTTGCCGACCAAGTCCAAATTAATGACCTTGGTTGACCTGATACAAAGCGTACTGACATTTTTCTTTATTCTTGTACAACCATTTTTCTGAAAATTACAAGTTTCAATTTAATGATCTTGTTTTTTACTTTTCATTTTCAACAAGATTAACATGATTAGCTCCCAACTTATCTGTCCAGCACAGAAACTTCCAGCATCTTTCTCAAACTGCGAGTCTGAAGATCAGCTTTCCACTTTGGTTTGTCGAAAAAAATAAAACAGAAATGGAAAATCCTTTTGGATTTTAAGAAAGTTTCTAGACTAGAAAGCTAATAAAACTTTTTGATTTATGAATGTTAAACAGAAATGAAATGCAGCGAATATAAACTATATACAAACATATTTTTGGTGAGCGTGTTAGGGAATCATATCAGCTACCGACAAGTTACAAGTACCGTTAAGCTTGATTTCATACTCAGCATTAAGCAATTCGCTTAGATTGTCGATATACTGATCCACTTAAATTCTCACACAAATTTCAATCTGTCCAGGATACAGATTAGGTGTATTAAGAACTTAAACTCATTCATGTGTCCCACCTCTTGAATATACTCCCGTGTCCAGATCCCAATATTCAGTCTTACAGGTGAGTATACCACAGATGATATCTGTATGGGGTTAAATTGCGAGGGCCGTGAGAGCTCAGGTCAGAACTTCCGTTCAGCAGAGAGATGACGGCTTCGACTTTTGGTGTGTCCCCTTTAGAGGATCTTTTTTACAACCGCATATGATTAGCATTTTTCAATGTTTCATCATTTTTTATGCTGAGGGCGAGCTTTTATTTCAAGCAGCATTAAAGTATTATACGGGGACTAGGCCATTGCTTCCGCAAAATCAGAAGTCCCGGGATAATACCCCAAATATCACTGAGCATAAAGACCTAGTATCTCAGAAAGAGGGGTCTTTCAAACAAGATTTCAGGGGTTACCTATATATCCAAGTAGTGTTCCCCACGAAATAAGCAAGTGTAAATTTAGGTTTATATCCCAAACAAACCTACTAAATGTGTAAAAACCTATCGGCACATCATCAGCGAGACTGCTTAACACTTTTTTTAAACTTTTCATATCTTTAGCATACTGTAACTGTCTAGCTGATGTACTATCATTTTCCCTTTATACACTAGCTCTTTTTCGGTTTTCTATTGTTTTTGGATTTTGAAATATCTCATGTTTTTGGGTTTTTGAATTTTTTATTGTTTTTGTATTTTCAAAAAATATAACCTATCTCCCCCTAAATACCAAAACATCTAAAAATTCGACAAACCATTGCAGATTGCTTTTCAACATCATCTACAGTGGTACCTTCATCAACGCCAAGAATCCCTTCCAACACCGATAAAAGCTTCATACCGTTCAGTTTTAATAGATATTGAAAACGAGTTTTATCAAACGCTTTGGTATGTAAATCAGCTTTTTGTTCGTCATTGTGGATTTTTTCTATTCGTATCAACTTCTTCTCGAAACAATCTCGGATGAAGTGATGACGAATTTCAATGTGCTTGGTTTTAGCGTGATGAACAGGATTTTTTGTTATGTTTATAGCCGCCTCGTTATCAACAAAGATAGGGGAGTTAAGAAATTGCAAACCGTAGTCACGCATCTGTTGCTGGATCCACAAGATCTGAGAGCAGAAGCTGCTAGCAGATACATATTCAGCTTCACATGTGGATAAAGCGACAGAGGTCTGCTTCTTGCATTGCCAGGTGACCAATCGTGGTACGAAAAACTGGCACCCCGCTGTTGTTGATTTAGCGTTCACTTTGCAGCATCCGAAATCGGAATCAGAATATCCCTCAAGCGTGAAATCGCCTTCTTTTGGATACCACAACCCCAGTGATGGAGTTCCTTTCAGGTAGCGTAGAATCCTTTTCACAATTACCATATGCGAGGCTCTGGGACTTGACTGAAACCGTGCTGCGAGGCAGGTTGGATACATAATATCTGGTCTTGATGTTGTCAAATACATCAGCGATCCGATCATGGAGCGATATAATGTTTCATCTACCTTATCTTCGGTGAGATCAGGGTTTATCCCATGGTTCGTCGCTAATGGGGTGGACATTGGTGACATTCCTGACATCCCGAATTTTCCAGAACATCATGAACATACTTTGTTTGATTTATGAACGTTCCCTCGGGTAGTTGATCAACCTGAAGGCCCAAGAAGAACTTCATCTCACCCATTGATGACATTTCAAACTTCTGCTTCATAACATTTTCAAAATCTTTGCAGAGTTGTTCATTTGTAGACCCAAAAAATTATGTCGTCCACGTAAATTTCAACTATCAGAAGATGGCCGTCGACTTCTTTTGTGAAAAGAGTGGCGTCTACCTTTCCTCGGATGAAGTTGTTGGCTAACAGATGTTGAGACAGGGTCTCATACCAGGCTCTCGGGGCCTGATGTAAGCCGTATAACGCCTTATCCAAGAGATAAACTTTATCTTTGTGGATTGGGTCGGTAAAGCCCGGTGGTTGTCCGACATATACCTCCTCTTTCACTTTTCCATAGAGAAATGCCGACTTCACATCTAACTGAAATACTCTAAATCCTTTCCAAGATGCAAATGCTAGGAAGATTCTGATTGCTTCAAGTCTAGCAAATGGAGCATATACTTCAGTGAAATCTATCCCCTCCTACTGACTGAAGCCTTGGACAACGAGTCGAGCTTTGTTATGAATAATAACTCCTCGATCATCCCTCTTGCACTTGAACACCCACTTGGTGTTTATCTTCCTGTGACCATCAGGCAGGTCCACCAGTTTCCAGACACCCAACTTCTCAAACTGACTCAGCTCCTCTTGCATCGCGTTGACCCAAGAATCTTCAGTTAGTGCTTCCTTGTATGTTCGCGGCTCAATCTGCGAAATAAAACAACTAAGTGAAAATTGTGTTTGTAAAGGAGCAACTGTAGAGTAAAAACAAGTAAGGCCTTGGTCAATTTGTCGTCTGGTGCGGACTCCTGATTGTAATTCTCCAATGATTAGCTCTTCAGGATGATATGAAAGAGTTCTCGGCATCACCTCTCCTGGAACATCTACTTCGCTTTCCAAATTCGTAATGTTCTGGTTTGCGACTTGTTCACTGACTGGAATAGTCTGATCTTGAGTCTGGATTTGCTCCCCCTCAGATTCCGAATCACCATGATCGAATGTTGGCCTTCCATCAGAATCTGAATTATCATTGATTCCCGTCTAATTGATAGGAGCTTGTTCGCGTTCTGGAGATGAAGGAGTTTGCTGAATATCATCATGTTCACCAGCATTGCTTGGACCGGCTTCATCATCATTTGAAGTTTGCAGTTGACTTCTAGAAGACTCAGCTGGGAACCTTTCTTGTGAAGATTCATACTCTCTTAGAATATCCAACTCGTCAAAGAAATCTGAATCTTCCTCCTCATCAAATGACTTCCACAAGGTATCATAATCATAACGCCATCCGTCACCAATATAATGAGGTAGCATATTATAACCTTGACACTCAACATTGTATGCTTCGATAATCTTCTTATAGCTTGGAACAAAGACTCGTTTCATTGGATTTGCATATCCCATGAAAATTCCTTCAATGCTCTTTGGACCAAATTTTCCACGAGGTTCTATAACCGTGCAGGGAGATCCAAACGGTTCAAGATATTTTAGGTTCGGTTTGCGGTTATTGATCAGTTCGAAACACGTCTTGTTGAATTTCTTCACTGTAAGAACCCGGTTGAGTGTATAGCAAGCGGATGACACTACTTCTGCCCAAAAATTGATTGGCAGTTTTGAATCAGCAAGCATCGTCCTGGAAGTTTCAATTAGCGTCCTGTTCTTTCTTTCAGCTACTCCATTTTTTTGTGGAGTGTAAGGAGCACTAAATTCTTGCAATATGCCTCTCTCATCGCAATATTCTTCCATTTTGCTGTTCCTAAACTCTGTACCGTTGTCACTCCTGATTCTTCTGATACGGATTTGGTACAAGTTTTCAATTTTTCTGAACAACGTCATCAAACTTTCAAACGTCTCATCTTTGTTTTTTAGAAAGGTTACCCACGAAAATCTCGAATAGTCGTCTGTGACAACTAGGCAGTAAAGATCACCAGTTACGCTTTTAACGTTTACTGGACCAAAAAGATCCATGTGAAGTCTCTCTAACGGCCTCGAGACTGAATTCATCTTCTTTCCCGGGTGAGATTTCTTTCGCTGTTTACCTTTGATGCAACTGATGCACTCACCCTCAAGATGAAAACCTTTCAGATGAACTCCTTCTACTAATTCGTTGTGTACCAGGTAGTTCATTTTTCACAGATGAATATGGCCCATTTTTCTATGCCATAATTGTGACTCCTTCTCAGTTTCTCTTGACATAAAGCAGTGAGCCTGACCCGTGGTAGTAGTTGCTACACTCATATCCAGTATGTACAGATCGTTGACTCTCGGTGCTCTCATGATCACCCATTCTTCGGGAACAACAAATCCTGGCTTTAATATCAAACATTCTTTGTCTATGAAGTGCGTTGAATACATACGATCACAAATCTGGGAGATGCTTAGAAGATTGTTTTGTAGCTCTTCGATATAATTCACTCTTTCAAATGTGACAATTCCATTCGATAAAGTACCCTCACCAATTATACGACCACCTTGATTGCCTGCAAATCCCACATATCCTCCATTAAACCCTCGAACATCATACAGTAGGGTTTTCTCCCCCGTCATGTGCTGAGAAGCTCCACTATCCATTATCCAACGTGAGATGGATCTTGGAAGCTCCTGCACATTTCAAAAACTTTTAGTGAGATTTTGAAGCAACCCAAGCCTCTTTCAACTCAGGTAGCTTAACGTTTAGAATTGTGGTCTTGGTGTACAATGGCGGAAAATTTTTGTCATTCATCTTTAAACTTTCTTCAGTTCCAACCTCAACCTCTTTGTATAGGAAAGATTCTTCTTTTTGAGGTTGACCAGTTGGTTGGTTTTTCTTCGGAACATACTTCTTCCCTGGTGGGGTAGAAGTTTGTTTCACGATTTTCTCATAATGATCCAAAGGAACATTCATCTTTACCGGTGTGGTAGAAGATGATTGTTTTGCAGACTCTGAAACTTTTGGTTTTGGAGAACTTGTTTTCTCCTCAACAGATTTCGGCTTCCATGCTTGTTGAGATGACGCAACCCGTTTGTAAAATTTGTCATTTTTAGTTACCAACTTCTTTACTGGTTTGATTTTCTTAACTGACTCTTTTGCAGATTCAGTTTTAACTTCGACATTTTCTTTCTTTAAAAACTTTTTCTCAACAAACATTGGAGCTTTCCCTTTTACATCATCTTTTCTTTTCGGATTCTCGACAACTTCAGACTTAGGCTTTAAGTTGGTACACTTTCGTGCAATGTGTCCAACTTTGTTGCACTTAAAGCATGTGCGGGTATCAACTTCCCGATTTTTGCCTTCGGTCTGAGATTGTGAAGCCTTGTTCTCAAAGAATTCCTCATTGGTTTTCTGAAAAATCTTAGATTCTTCATCAGAAAGTGAACTTGAACTCGAACTTTTGACAAACACCTTTTTCTCAACAAACTTTTTGTTTTGAGAATTCTTTCTTTGATAATTCTTACCACCTTGGTATCCACCCGACCATTTGGTTTGATTGTTTTTAGAAAAACATGGCGGTACAACAAGTTTTTTGTAGTAAGCTTTATCTTTTTCAAAGTTCAATTGTTTTTCAGAACGTTTCAAACTTTCAATTTCAGACACATCAATTTCTATCAACTTGAACACATTTCTCAATTTACCAACATTCACATTCTCCAAAGGAAAATCACGATCCAAATACAACTTATCAGATCCCGCCATCTTGTACATCACAAGATTAGGTTCTTCATTTAAGTTGTTTTTGGATTTTGATTTCAGAATGTATTTATCCAAAAAGCATTCTTCATCTCCAGTTGAATCACTGTCAGATTTTAAAACATTTTCAACAACATTTTTAACAACTTCAGACTGAACGCTGTCTTCATCAGATGATGAAGTGAATGTGATGTCAATTGTTTCAGGAAGTTTGATTTCATTTATTTCATCATTGTTATCCAACCCAGATTTTCTTTTTGAAAAATTATTCAACACAGGCGGTGGAACTTGATGATATCCAATTCCTGTTCCATCAGCATATACATCTTCGCCAGCTTTGTTCTTCCCAATGGGTTTGGGAACTATGTGTTGAAGAACAAAATTTACAGAGTTGTAACTGTTGAGTTTCAGATTGATACGTTCATTTTCTATCTTAGCTTCCTGACACTGAAGCTTCAGATTAGCAATCTCATCCAACTGTTGGTTGATTTGCTTTTCTTTCGACTGAAGAACTCCTGACAATTGCATATTTTCTTTGCTTGTTTTACTGTTTCTCTCATCAGAATCTTTAATTGTTCTTTTTAACTTCGCATGATTTTCAAAAAGTTGACGGTTTTCATGAATTAACTTTTCGTTTTCTTTCCTGAGTTTGTCTACCTCAATTTTATCTTTTTCAAGTTTATCAGTTAATTCTTTGATTCTTTCATTTGAAGCTTTTATCAATTTGTCACGACTTAAGATTTGATTTTCAACTTCTCTGACTCTTTCTGTCAGATCTTCAGTCTTTTTACCGTTAAGGTAAGCAAGTGTACTACAAACCTTGCAATTTCTCATGCAATTTTTGCAGTCGCTCTCAATTTTTGCTTTCTTACCTGACTCGTTGGTTGAATCATTAGAACTGACCTTGCTTTTAGACTCAGTTCCAGACTCAGAAACTACCTCTAACTCTTTTGCTGTGAGCACTTTGTCAGCCATTTCTTCAGATTCTCTGCAGTGAACTCTTTGGTCGTGTCGATTATCCCATCATCGACCTTCTTTGACTGCAACTCATTCTCTTTTTCTTTTTCTTCAGTTCTGGTATCCTTGAAAGGAACAATCTTTGCCATGAATGCAAAACCCACAGCATCTTCTTCTGGTAGCACATCACTCCAATCATAGCCCTCATCATCATACATAACAGCTAATGCTCTTGACTTTTCTTTTGGAGCATCTTCTAATTGTTTCATTCTTGGAGATTCTGCTTTGTTTTGATGATAGATAGCCCTTTTATAATAATCCTCACGGAAAGGATTGGCAGTTTCATCAGCAGGAGCATTTCGACATTCTCGTTTAAAGTGCTCCTTTTGTTTGCACTTGAAACATGTAACTTTTGATTTGTCAAACCCTAATTTGGTTGACGGTCCACCAATGGAGTGTCTGCCTGTTATCTCCATGAACCTCTGAGCCCTTCTGACTGCACTCGCCATACACCATCTAATATCGATCAACTCCATCTCCTCAGGGTCAATTTGATCATAATCTTCCTTGGTGAGATTGGTGTTACTGATCTTTCCTGCAACAAGACTCTCGTATGATTCTAAGACAGATGCCAAAAACACCATTTGTTGTTTGACGGATTCTTCGCTGAAGTTTTGAGTATTTTTGAGGTCTATAGCAATATTGCACTGAAACTTGTTCTTCGGAACAGATTGTTGCTGTTGACTTGGAGTTGATGAAGATGATCCTCCATGATATCCGCTGCTTGGCGCAGGACTGCTGTTTTGATTCTCTTGATTTGGCACACTTGGATTTTCTGCTGAGAATGCAGTCTTTGGTGATACTGTTTTTGGAATCATACTTCCTCGATAATACAAATCAACATTCTGTTGATACTGAGTACTGTTGACTTTGTCTGTCTTCCTGATTTCCAATTCGTGACTTTCAAGCCTCTCGATTAGGAAATCAACTGTCAGATCCTTCTTTTCCACAATATTTTTCAGCAACAGAGCAAAGTACAACCAATCTTTTTCATCCGGTAGTGAATCCATCAACTTATCAACTAATTCTTCTTCTGTGAACGTAAACCCGTGCCTAGTCAGCTCGATCTTCAAATGACAAAACCTTTCTATCATCTTTGAAACCGGTTCATTTTTCATACAACCAAATAAATTGAATTCCTTTTTTAATAATTTTTTCTTGTTTCTGACAATTTCTGCTCCACCCACGCACTTTTTCTCTAATTTTGCCCATAAATCTTTGGAATCTTTGTAGTCAATTAGAGATATGATATCATCCCTTACTGACTGGTGTAGCAATGCGATACATTTTTGCTCAGAGATAAAATTTTCTTGTTCATTTTCAACTAAGTTCTCATAGTCACTTCTACCAATGTTAAACCCACTTTTCAAGCATTTCCAACTCTGATATGCAAAAGCCTTTAACCAGTCTTCAAACCTCGGTGCCCATCTGTTATATTCTTCTATGGCCATCAGCTTTGGTGGTTTGTTGTAGGTGCCATAGGCGTTATCAACGCTCAGAGAGTCAACAAAGGTCTTTTTGGGATTTGGGTTTGGAGCCGTTTCATTTGTGTTGCTTGATGTAGCATCTCCATTGTTGCTGGTATAGGCAAAGCTGAAAGGATTGAGAAAATCGTCTCCCATTTTAGAATACCTGAAACAATTTTCAAACACTTAGACAATTACTATAAGTTTCAAAAATTTCAAACAAAAGCACCTGGATCGGATGGTGATCTGGTCGAGTCACAGTCCGAACGAGTGACATAAGTAATCAACTATACTGATGTGAAAAAGGCTATCCAACCGGATGGTGATCCGCTCGGATGGTCGTTCGTTCGGGTGACAGTCTTAAATTTGAAAAGTTTGACTTTTAACCTTTCACCGCACCGCTCGGATGGTAATCCGACCGGATGACAGGTTAATTGTAAATGAAAAGAAGAACTTCCAAATACTATCTGACCGGATTGCTGTCCGACCGGATGAGAAGATGAAGTAGACAAGCAAACTTGAACAATCTAAATCACACCACTCGGATGGTAATCCGAGCGAGTAACACTGATGATGTCAGCAAGATATCAGCAAGCAACCAAAAGGTACTATCTAATCCAATTCGTTCGGACAGCTGTCCGAGCGGGTGGATGACGTCAGCAAGCATGAACAGCTCAACATGCTTTTTGAAGAATTTGACCTAGTTTTTGATTGAATTTGATTATGAAACTTGGTAGGATTATACTTTGATTGATTGCGAATCGAATGATATCAATTTTATCAAATTTTAACCGTAGATTCACGTCCAATTTTGTGTTTTTCGAATTTTATGGTGACAAACTGAAAAACAATGTAAGAGATGAGTAGAAAGTGAGAGAAAATGTCAAATTTCCGGTGAAATTTGACTCCAATCAGCAAGAAAAGCTCAAATTCCAGTGAATTCGTTGTTGTAGATCTCGATTCAGCTCCCTAGATGCTCTGATACCACTTGTTAGGTCCTGATTGTATAGGATCTGATTTATGCAACCGTAGATGAACCGATCTTGAGCAAAGTGCGGAATCCTTTGATCAAGTCATAGAAATACAACACGCAATTCAACGTTTAAACACTGTCTGAATCTTTCTATTATGATATTGTGAAAGTACAAGAACCAGAAGAAAGTTCAGACTATGACAGAGTACACAAAGGCGTCAGCAGATCTAGAGATGCAAAAGTTCTGACTGAGATACCCAGACGGGGTATTTATAGACATCTCAGGAAAGTGATAGATGCTGTCCGGTCGAGTGGTTATCCGGTCGGATGGCCATCCGACCGGATGACACAAGCCAACCGTCGGACATCATCTTTTAACAAACCAAGTCCATTTCCTGAGTTGTCGACCTATCTAACGCACATACATTACATAATACATTACAAAGGACACAAATATACAAAACATGACTAAATGCTGACGGAAGCTACAGACGTATACACTAACAATATGCACTAATTTGCATACTTTCACAGTTTTGACGCTTTTAGTCCCTATTGATCAAATAAGCATATTTTCTCAAACTGAACCCCTCAAAGCTTATTTCTAAGCTATGTTAAGGGTATTTAGGGTATGTTTAGCTTAAGACCTTGTTCTAGAGTGTACGTCGCTATGAGAATCGGCAGACTTTCTTAGTTTGTCGTAAATAGTCCCTGTGATTGAATAAACTTGTTTTTGACACACCAAACCCTTTGAAACTTATTTCTAAGTTATGTAAAGGATATTTAGGGTATGTTTAGTTTATGTCACTATTCCGGAGTGTATGTTGCGTTATACTGATTACGTTTGCGTAATAGTTTACGTAAAACTTCCAGAAAAGCTTCTCGAGAGTTCGAAATCATACGAAATTTGATATGTGTAATTGTCATATGTAATTATACAAATCCCGAGAATGAAACACAAGATTTCATTGGATTCATATTTGTATGATGGTCGTAGAGGCACAAATGTCACATTGTAGCCATGAATCTTGACCGAAAACATTTGTTTTGTAAAACCAAGTAGTAAATCGTCTTGAAAGTAAACATTGTATGGTTTATATCTTTAAGTAAACATCGTTGCATGACATCATTTGAAAATATGCGTTGAAGTGATCTAGTTAACGCTATGACATGTAATATGATAAAAGCACTTATATATAGAAAGTACCAACGGCGTATCCACCATGCTTTTATCTTATTACACTCGTCTTGTTATCTAATCACTTACCATAAACCAATCATCCAAATCGTCCTAGTTATAAACCAAATTGTTATCCGTCCGTGTTATAAACAAATCATCAATCGTCCTTGTTATAAACCAATCGTCATTCGTCCGTGTTATAAACAAATCGTCAATCGTCCTTGTTTTATTTGTGAAAACTTTTGGTCGTTCTTTAATGAACACATTCAAACCTGTGTGACTCGACTATACCACCCATGGGGTATCTTTAATAGACCCTGAAAGGCCTCTTTAACTCGACTAATAAATCAACACATGATTTGTTAAAATAACAGATTCTGTCGTTACCCCAAACTATCCACCAAATCCAGTGGATAGCCCGATGACGGGATTGTCAGTCCTATGGTACCATAACATACTACTGGTCGGCTTAATCAAAGCTAATGAATGTCATTCATGTTATGAATTAACGCACCAACAAGTTCGTTCACATTATTAAAATCGTCGTGTTTTATATAAACCATAGTCTTTATTTTGAAAACTTGAAAAGCATTAAGCAAATATAAGTCACCCCAAAACAATTGAAATCATAAAATAGGGGAGCTATGTACTCACTTGGGATTGCAAAGTATCCTTGAATCAAGTGATATAACAAAGCTTCGAACGTGTCCTAATGTGTCCTAACATCAGGTAACTATGTTAAAGTAATGGTACATAATCGGAGGAATCGGATAGAATGAGGTCTTATAAACCAAATGAGTGTTGGAACTCATATGGAATAGTTTAACAGAGTCTACATTCTGATTTGGAATGAATCCTAAGTGGTTTTGACCCGTTAAGGTAGTTTACGGTACTTTAACGTGTCATTTGCGTAACTACGCGTTCGGATGGTTATACAAGTCCTATGATAAGTCTTAAATACCCAAACGTGTTTGAAAATGTTATAATATCAGTTTAGGTGTCAAAAGTTTAGTCGCATATGCTTAAAATGAATTTATACACAAAAGGGGCGTTTTGGTCATTTTCTAAGGGCAGAATAACGACTTATCATATAACTAACCAAACGAAGTGACCATAAGGTATAACCTTTGGAGGTTATTCCCTATACAACTATGGTCACAAATATGTTATTGGTCGGATCCTAATGATCGACCAAACGGGTCGGATTTGAAAGTCAAATCGGTGGTCAAACCGCTCGACTTACGACCCTAAATAAGCACTAAAGTAGAAATGATGAGTTAAACATGTCAAAACATGTTTAACTAAGTTGAAAAACTGATTTGGTATCAAAACAAAGTGTTTTGATACCCGAAAATAGTTCCGTCGTAAAATGCACATAAACATGCATTTTGACCGAAACTTTGACTCGTCACTTCGACTAGTAAACGTGGTAATCAATAGGTATAACCGCAAGGGATTATAACCATCGTGATTACGATCACGTTACAAAGTTCAATTGAACTTTGACTTGACCAATTCATGGTCAAAACCGAAAGTCAAACAGTAAGTTAAACTGTTTGACTTTTAGCTTGAAATAGCTAAAATAAATAAACAAGACTAGGAAGAACACTGACTTGTGTTCTAGGATGAATGACAAACTCAGATGGGAGGCATCCAAAAGATGGTAGCCAACTCCAAACAAGTGGGAGAGGAGATAAGAATGGAATAAGAAAGGATTAAGGATGAAGGTCTTGCTATTTATTGCAATCTTGAGTGTGTAGGATTGTGACAAGTGGCTAGGGTGTTGTCTAAGAAATAATATGATCATTCTAAGTGTTAGAATCATATTTAAAGACTTGGAGGTTACTCATAAATATGTAAACAATGGATCAAAACAAGGTGCACAAGCTGAATTTAAGAAAAAATAACATTCTGTCCAGGTCTGGCTGTCATGCCCCGCGACCAAGACACCCTCACGGTGTCGCGTCCCGTGAGCCAGTTCAGTTAAGTTTCTGGTTTTGGCAGAAATGGTCCCTACAGCTTGATAAACTTTTTTTCGACACATCTAACCCCCGTTAACCCAATTTTAAGGCTTTACAAGGATCTTAAAGCATAGGGAACTTGAAATATGTTTGGAAATATCATGGATGTCAGTTCGTTTGGTTGTACGGCCGCGTTTTGCGAATGATTACGATGAACGCTCAAACGGACGCGAAAACAATCGAAATTACGCAACGAAGGACATTTTTGCATTCCCATCACTAAATTACAATATTTTAATGATTACAAAAATTTTTGGATGTGCGTATATGGTCTGTATGCAGAAATATGCGAATTTGCATACTTTCGCAGTTTTGACGCTTTTAGTCCCTGTGATCGAATAAACATGATTTTGACATACCGAACGCTCCGAAACTTATTTCTAAGTTATATTAAGGGTATTTAGGGTATGTTTAACTTATGTTCTTGTTCCGGAGTGTACTTCACTACGAGAATTGGCAGGCTTTCGTAGTTTGTCGTAAATAGTCCTTGTGATCGAATAAACTTGTTTTTGGCATACCGAACCCTCCAAAACTTATTTCTAATTTATGTTAAGGGTATTTAGGGTATGTTTAGCTTATGTCATTGTTCTGGAGTGTAGGTTGCGTTAAACTGATTACGTTTGTGTAACTGTTTATGTATAACTTCCCGAAAAGCTTCTCGAGAGTTCGAAATCGTACAAGATTTGATATGTATAATTGTCACATGTAATCGTACAATCCCAGATATAAAATGAAAGATTTCATTAGATTTTAAGATTCTTGAAATTGTACAATGGTCGTAAAGGCACAAATGTTATAGTCTCCCCTACTTTAGGAAATATCGTCCCGAAATTTAATTTTAGAGGAAACTTGTGAAAACAGATGTGATTGTTTCGCTTTTAAATGAATCCTCTGTTCCCTAAGTAAAACTCTGGGCCACGTTTTGATTTCCAGCGAATTTTGTTAATTGTACTCGTCTGTTGTCTATCAGAAAGAGTTCAGATCTGAAGATTTAAACTTCATTCCAATAGATTGGTGTATGATTGTACCGAACCTCAAGAGCGTCATGTAATTGTCAAAGTGATGTCCTTGTTGTAGCAAAATATGAGGAAAGTATGAACTTTGGAGTTTCGAACAACGGATGGAAGATTGTTTCCTATGAAGACTATTATAGGAAACTTGTGTGTGCTCGAGTTGGAGTCAGAGAGATAAAACAACATTGGTCAAGGTCCAGAACTTCTAGTAACTTAAATAACGCCACGCTTGCAATGTAATAAGGAACACTTATATATAGGAAGTACCAGCGGCGTATCCACCATGCCCTTATTACATTGTTCCTATTTGGTTATTCTTATCACTATACGTTCATACACATGACAAAACTTGCTTTGGATTCTATGCACTGAATTCCATAATTATGTATGCATCTATAATTACGTAATTCCTTGCACAGTCCGCACAGTTCATTTTATGATGTGTAGGGGAAAAATCGAATGAACAATCCTGTGATGACTTGACTAGACCACCATAGGGTCTCTTTAACTAGATCAACACATGATCTCTTTAAATAGACCACCAAAGGGTCTCTTCAACTAGATCACCACATGATCTCTTTAACTAGATCGACGAACGATCTCTTTAACTAGACCACCAAAGGGTCTCTTTAACTAGATCAACACATGATCTCTTTAACTAGATTTACAAACAATCTCTTTAACTAGACCACCAAATGGT
Organism: Helianthus tuberosus; assembly: GCA_030545235.1. NCBI lineage: Eukaryota > Viridiplantae > Streptophyta > Magnoliopsida > Asterales > Asteraceae > Helianthus > Helianthus tuberosus. The sequence goes on along the minus strand of CM060351.1, from coordinate 90,231,442 downwards.
CTCTTTAACTATATCAACATATGATATCTTTAACTAGACCAACACATGACATCTTTAACTAGATCGACGAATGATCTCTTTAACTAGACCACCAAAGGGTCTCTTTTACTATATTAACACATGATATCTTTAACTAGATCAACACATGATCTCTTTAACTAGATCGACGAACGATCTCTTTAACTAGACCACCAAAGGGTCTCTTTAACTAGATCAACACATGATCTCTTCAACTAGATTGATGAACAATCTCTTTAACTAGACCACCAAAGGGTCTCTTTAACTTTGGAATAGTACTTTTGAAATCTTTTATAATGTTTTTGAAGTCATGTACTATATATATTAGGTAAATATGTTTATAAAATGTTGTAAAACCATGTGAAATGTCTTTGAAATCATTAATGAGGTTTTTGGAAATATGTATAATGTTTTTGAAATCGTGGACTAGGTATATTGGGTAAACATGCTATGTTAAGATGTTTTAAAACCATATGTAATGTCTTTAAAATCATATATTATGTATAATGTCATGAAAAACCAAAAGGTAATGACATGTACATCGACATATAACATATTGTATAAGACCAATTAAGGACTTATAAAAGCACCCTTAGGTATCCAATCAAGGATTTAAAGTGGTACTTCGAGTATCCGTTAAGAGTTATAACTTGTACCTTTGTACTTTGTTTCTTAGAAGAAACGAGTACTTATGATTTTGTGGAGATCGCGAGTGACCACAAAATAGAAGAAACTATGAGAGTAATTTGATTTGCAAGGAATCATATCCTTGGTGTCGGTATTGTAGGGGTATGCCATACATACGCGTAATCACATTGGTCTTGTAAATAAAATTGAAATAACAAATTTATTTATAAAACAACCAAAGTGTTTTCAAGGTTCTTAGAAAATAAACAGAAAACATAAAAGTTTATGTGTTTATTCAGACATCAGCACAAGCCTTGATATTGCCAGTGTTAATCTTGTGCCGATTCGTTGAGTTGTCATCTGCCAGCCAGGTCAATTGAATTGGTTAGGATAACCACAATTGAAGCAGGTTCCTTGTGGGTAGTTAGGACAAACATGTATCGCATGAGGAGTTGCAATAGGTTTAGTAGGAACTGCCATAGCTTGGTTTGGTGTAGTGGCTGAACGGCAGGCATTTGCTGTATGACCAATAAGTCCACAGTTTGAACATTTTCGGCATTGGACACTAGCATAGTGGTGAAGGTTACATTGATTACACAAAGGAGCTTTTCCTCTGTATGGCTTCTTTGCTGGTGGTGATGCCACCTGGCTAGATCCCACTTGGTTAAGCGGAGTTGGAGCAATCACTGTAAGGTTCATTGAAGCTTTACACTTCCTTGATTTTTTTTAAAGGATTGGCTTTTGTCTTCTTAGGTGCATCATGAGTAGTTTCATCATTAAGATGAGACATGGCGACAGCTAACTCAATGATCCCACAGAGTATTATGCTTATTTGTTGGACGATTGTGTTAGCCAGTTCAGACCTTTGAGTATCGCTGCGATGAGGAGGCATTCTAAAGAGAGTGGAGAATATGAGAGAAACAAGTGAGATGATATTGGATGGTCAAAATTGAACGTTAAAATATCGACGAAGCATAAGGATTGTGATCATTTGTCCGTTGCCTAAAACAAAAAAAACGACATAGTGACTAATCAAAGTAAATGGGTCTTTATAATGTATCGCGAATATATGCTTTAGCCTATAGATGGACACTCACCCCAAGAGTTCCCAGGTAAGAGTGAATGGTCCGATGATGTGGATTTGTACGAACACTCTAGCCTTAGACAGAAAACTCAGGGTACTGGCACCCACCCTTCCATATTGCACATGTTCACATTATTAAAGCCCAGACTTTGACTGGATTTTGAAAACATCGAAGGCTAAAAAGTCTAAAACAAATCATCTAAGGATATATGATTTCTTGTGAAGTTTTGAAAAAATTTAGACCGAGAGAATGAATTATGTTTCATTTTTGTTAATCACCTAAGGATAGGTGATTGGTATTGTATTAAGAATCTAAATGCAAGAAATCTCACGTTAGGGTCCAAGGAAGGTTATAGACTAGGTCAAGAGAATTACTAATAACCTAATTCCCTATAACCATGGCTCTGATACCAACTTTTCTGTAACACCCCGACCGTGTAATACAACAAACCGCAGCTGAAACGTCAAGGAGTCATGTTACAAAATCATTGTTTCACAACACATGGTAATTGAAGTTTTGTTTTATATCGTTAATAGACTCATTGTTTTGAAACAAAACAATTAAACACAACAATTGTCTTTCAAGTTTTAAAGTCACTAAAGCTCGCGTCCATCCTAAGTGAAGTAAGTATCGACAATCATCACATAAAAGAACCTGAAACATATGTGAAAAAATAGTCAGCAAAGAAAGCTGGCGAGTACATAGGTTTTGTATGTCAAATTCATGGCTTTTAATTCATATCACAATACCTCGTCCAACCTCGAGAGTCGACGAGTGTAATCCTTGAAATCAAAAAGTGTTTGATATTGCAATATATATTTTATCAACTATATAATTTGATATAAGTAAAACAAAACCATTGTAGCATGAATCTTGACCGAAAACATTTGTTTTGTAAAACCAAGTAGTAAATCGTCTTGAAAGTAAACATTGTATGGTTTATATCTTTAAGTAAACATCGTTGCATGACATCGTTTGAAAATATTCATTCAAGTGATCTAGATAACGCTACGACATGTAATATGATAAAAGCACTTATATATAGGAAGTACCAGCGGCGTATCCACCATACTTTTATCACATTACACTCGTCTCGTTATCTAATCACTTACCATAAATCAATCATCCAAATCATCCTAGTTATAAACCAAATTGTTATTCGTCCGTGTTATAAACAAATCTTTAATTGTCCTTGTTATAAACCAATCGTCATTCGTCCGTGTTATAAACAAATCCTCAATCGTTCTTTAATGAACACATTCAAACCTGTGTGACTCGACTATACCACCCATGGGGTATCTTTAATAGACCCTGAAAGGCCTCTTTAACTCGACTAACAAATCAACACATGATATGCTAAAGTAACAGATTCTGTCGTTACCCCAAACTATCCACCAAATCCAGTGGATAGCCCGATAACGGGATTGTCAGTCCTATGGTACCATAACATACTACTAGTCGGCTTGATCAAAGCTAATGAATGTCATTCGTGTTATGAATTAACACACCAACAAGTTCGTTCACATTATTGAAATCGTCGTGTTTTATATAAACCATTGTCTTTATTTTGAAAACTTGAAAAACATTAAGCACATATAAGTCACCCCAAAAGAATTGAAATCATAAACGAGGGGAGCTATGTACTCACTTGGGATTGCAAAGTATCCTTGAATCAAGTGATATAACAAAGCTTCGAACGTGTCCTAAGGTGTCCTATCATCGGGTAACTATGTTAAAGTAATGGTACATAATCAGAGGAATCGGATAGAATGAGGTCTTGTAAACCAAATGAGTGTTGGAACTCATATGAAATGGTTTAACAAAGTCTACATTCTGATTTGGAATGAATCCAAAGTGCTTTTGACTCATTATGACCCATTAAGGTAGTTTACGCTACTTTAACGTGTCATTTGTGTAACTACGCGTTCAGATGGTTGTATATAACAACTCTCCTAGAACCCTTAACGTGACCCTAAACCTTCCTAAATACACCCCGTACGTTAGAAACGGACCCGAAATACCCTTACACTTAGAAAAATCAAGAAAACCAAGTTTGAGTGTCGCTCGCGGGCCGCGACCCAGACCCTTTGGTCCTTCGCGGGGCGCGACAGCCCTTACTTGGCCGGCACACAATGTCGCCACGTGTCTTCATTCGTGGCAAGCCTACCCCTTAACTCACCGGGCCACAGCCGCCTTTTAGGCTCTCGCGGGCCGCGAAGGCACTAGCTATATCTCTCGCGGGGCGCGAGAGAGTGGTCGACCAGGCTATAAAAGGAGGGCTTCGGCTCATTTGATCAATCGTTCATTTCTCGATTTCTCTCTCAACTTCGGAATAGCAATTATTATACCCGGGCATAATACCCACTATAATGCGAAGCTCTGCCTCGTTGTAAGTACTATAACTCTGCTATTACCCTACACAATCAATTTAGGATTTCTGTAACGCATGTCGGCTCTGCCCGACTCAGTCGTTGGAATTCTGTCTCGTGTTACACCCGATTGATCTAGGACTCTGTAATGCATGTCAAGGCTCTGCCTGACTCGGTCATTGGAGTTCTGTCTCGAGTTGTACGGTTAATGTGATTTGGGTTATTTTACTAACACGTGTGCATTATTTAACTTTAATAGATAATTACCAGGAGATTCCCCGGAAGCTTTAGTTTTACTTAAATCTACAATGAGAGTCATTCCCCTTTTATAAACTCTTTCTGTAAACTGTTTTTACAAAACCTCAAATGTTTTAAGATATAATTAACAATGATTGAGTCTATGTATTCTACAATTACTGCCGGTATGTTGGGGTTTTGTATACAAAATGTGAAAGACGTTACCATTGGACAACGAGTTAGCCAATGAGTAATATGACCCACAAGTCTGGTGTGGATAGTACTGAATGAGTAATTGTGTAGATATAAACATTGTAATCGCTCTCAGTACTGTGAAATTATAAAAGCTGTTTTGATTAAACTGGGATGAACTCGCCAGTATTTCTTGCTGATAAAATGTTTTTAAAACGCGTTTCAGGTAACAAAATGTGAAAGCCAATAGAAGCCACCTGGAGAGCACTGAAGGCTTGGAAAAGTGGCTATAAAAGTTACCTAAATAAAAAGGAGTTTTTGTTTTCAATAATTAGGGTTTACCCCTACAAATGTATTGTCAAATGAACTTGGGTTTTTATCCCAAAGAGTTGTTATTATAAAAGTTTGGTGTTTTACTCTGATCAAAATATTTCCTAACTACGGTCCTGATGTATTCCGCTGCCAAATTAATAAACACCGATACCACCCATCTGGACCCTCGCGGCGCCCGCTCCCGGGATACGGGTCGGGGGCTGCGACATTATACAAGTCATATGATAAGTCTTAAATACCCAAACATGTTTGAAAATGTTATAATATCAGTTTAGGTGTCAAAAGTTTAGTCACATATGCTTAAAATGAATTTATGCACAAAAAGGTTGTTTTGGTCATTTTCTAAGGGTAGAATAACGACTTATCATATAACCAACCAAACAAAGTGACCATTAGGTATAACCTCTGGAGGTTATTCCCTATACAACTATGGTCACAAATATGTTTTTGGTCGGATCCTAATGATCGACCAAACGGGTCGGATTCGGAAGTCAAAGCGGTGGTTAAACCGCTCGACTTACAATCCTAAATAAGCACTAAAATAGAAGTGACGATTTAAACATCTCAAAACATGTTTAACTAAGTTGAAAAACTGATTTGGTATCAAAACAAAGTGTTTTGATACCCGAAAATAGTCCCGTCATAAAATGCACATAAACGTGCATTTTGACCAGAACTTTGACTCGTCGCTTCGACTAGTAAACGTGGTAATCAGTAGATATAATCGCAAGGGATTATAACCATAGTGATTACGATCACGTTGCAAAGTTTAATTGAACTTTGACTTGACTAATTCATGGTCAAAACCGAAAGTCAAACAGTAAGTCAAACTGTTTGACTTTTAGCTTGAAATAGCTAAAATAAATAAACAAGACTAGGAAGAACACTCACTTGTGTTCTAGGATGAAAGAAAAACTCAGATGGGAGGCATCCAAAAGATGGTAGCCAGCTCCGAACAAGTGGGAAATGAGATAAGAATGGAATGAGCAAGGATTGAGGATGAAGGCATTGCTATTTACAGCAATCTTGAGTGTGTAGGATTGTGACAAGTGGCTAGGGTGTTGTACAAGAAATAATATGATCATTCCAAGTGTTCGAATCAGATTTAAAGACTTAGAGGTTACTCATAAGTATGTAAACAATAAATCAAAACAAGGTGCACAAGCTGAATTTAAGATAAAATAACATTCTGCCCAGGTCTGGCTGTCACACACCGCGACCAAGACACCCTTAGGGTGTCGCACCCCGCGAGCCAGTTCAGTTAAGTTTCTGGTTTTGGCAGAAATGGTCCCTGCAGCTTGATAAACTTGTTTTCGTTGCATCTAACCCCCGTTAACCCATTTTTAAGTCTTTACAAGGATGTTGAAGCATAGGGAACTTGAAATATGCTTGGAAATATCATGGATGTCTGTTCGTTTGGCTGTACGGTCGCGTTTTGCGCTTAATTACGACAAACACTCAAACGGACGCGAAAACGATCGAAATTACGCAACGAAGGACATTTTTGCATTCCCATCACTAAAATACAATATTTTAATGATTACAAAATTTTTTGGTTGTGCGTATATGGTCTGTATGCAGAAATACGCGAATTTGCATACTTTCGCAGTTTTGACGCTTTTAGTCCCTGTGATCGGAAAAAAAAGGTTTTTGACATACCGAACCCTCTGAAACTTATTTGTAAGTTATATTAAGGGTATTTAGTTTATGTTTAACTTATGTTCTTGTTCCGGAGTGTACGTCGCTTAGAGAATTGGCAGACTTTCATAGTTTATCGTAAATAGTCCTTGTGATCGAAAAAACTTGTTTTTGACTTACTTCTAAGTTATGTTAAGGGTATTTAGGGTTTGTTTAGTTTATGCCATTATTCCGGAGTGTACGTTGTGTTAAACTAATTACGTTTGCGTAACAGTTTACATATAACCTCCAGAAAAGCTTCTCGAGAGTTCGAAACGGTACAGGATTTGATATGTATAATTGTCACATGTAATCGTACAATCCCGGATATGAAATACAAGATTTAATTAGATTTGAAAATTCTTGGAATTGTAGAATGGTCGTAAAGGCACAAATGCCACAATAAGAAAAGCTGAGGTGGCAGCCATAGAGGCTGTCCAACAATGCTTTTCTTATGTCATTATTGCATCATAAACCTTAATTTAAAATACATTTTAAATTCAAATATCTGCCCTTAATTTAAAAGTCAAACCTCTACACTTCATTCAAAATTTAAACCTCTGCCTTTCATTCATAATTCAAACCTCTGCTCTTCATTTAAAATTCAAACTTCTTGCCAGATTCAAGATTCAAAATTCAAAATTCTGGCTCCAGATTCTAAATTCTAAATTCAAACAATATATTCGAAACATATAAATAACATATATGAATCTAGCTCCACATTCAAATTTTAACTCATCTCTCTCACTCATATTCGCGAGCAAATATATATCTCTCTCTCTCTCAAATGCATAGCTCTCATGATTCAGTCGGTTAATCTCCGATTACAGTTCTTTGTTTGAACATTTGTTGATTCTGTTTACACATTATCGTTCCAATATCATTGTTCCGACATCGTCGTTCCAATGAAGCTTCCCATCACACATCAACGTTTCAACATCGATGTTGCAATATCATTGTTGCAACATCGTGAAAAGTTGCATGTGCTACCTTCTTTGATGGGAGAGGTGCATTCCAACATCGTCGTTCCAATGAAGCTTTTCTTATGTCATTGAGTTTTTTCCTTTTATAGAAAGTATAGATTGTTGCAACATCGTGAAAAGTTGCATGTGCTACCTTCTTTAATGGGAGAGTTGCATGTTAGGTTTGTGGCTTATTTTTTTTTAACTTCAGTTATACTACTTTAATTTGATTATGAAGAAACAAATGTTGATAATGTTGATAATTTTTATTAACAATCACATTTTAGAATATGTTAATATGCATATTAATAGTATTAAATTAAATACATATACATAGAAAGATAAAAATTTACTGAAATATACATAAAATATTACACACTACAATTAACACTTGCTAGGATTTCGTAGACTCTCGCCTTTCTCCATGCGATTTCATTCTCTCTTTTGTTTTGCAGATCGGTTAACATGTCGCAGATTTTATGATCCTGTTTTAGTAGTTGTGTCATAAACTCTTCTACATTGTTCTTGAAATCTGATGGAGGATAGTGGAGGACTTCATCAAGCAATCCGATGTTGTTCCAGGTTTTCTTGTAATTATTATCACTGATGATGTCGACTATTTTGTTTAGTTCTTCATCTGATCTCTTTTCTTTGAGTGACCAGATAGAGAATTGTGTTTTAACATCGTTGGTGTCTGACCAGTGGTAGAATCATCTGTTTGCCATCTAGATTTTTGTTGGTTTTGCTGATTTTGATTTGTTTTTTGACAGACAGTGATTTAAAAGACAATTTGTTGATGTTTTGAATCAAACTAATCATTGGTCTTTAATAGTGTTTAAAATGCATCCATATGGTAAATGTAGAGGTTAATTGTAATTATGATAACCTATTTTTTTCTTTGAAGGTTTAAAATTTGTCCCTTGGGTTTCTTGATATTTAAGTTTATAGTTTTCCCATAAAAGCTGGGGTTTTAAAAGGTTTTTGCGTTAAAAGGCTGCTGTTTTGAAATATAAATTTATATGTTTATATTAAATGTACATGTTTTTCCCTCTTAGATTATTAAATGTACATTGAGTCTAAATCTGACCTCTTGGGCTGTTAGATTTTTCACTATATAAACTCATTGCCACTTCACCTGTTTTTCATCACGTTTTGCTACCAAGATATCTTTCTTTCACATCACTTGAGTAATATATAAGTTAAAATGGCATTATACACTTCTGCAAAGTCTAATGATTTAAAGCAGCGCTTTATCAAGCAAATTGAGGAACATGTGTATGAGGATAGGGTTACTCTTCAAGAGCTGAAGAGATGTTTTGATGGACTGCACCTTAGTCTGTTCATGAGAGACCAGGTTTCCAGAAACCTGAAGCGGATGCGTTCAACTTTTGTTCGTGACGTTTTTGCTGTCAGTAATATAGAGTGCAGTGATAGAGACGTGGAGTTCATGGCGATGCTGAAGGATATACATCGAGAGGTTCAGCACTCGATGGAGTTGAAGCTAAAATTTATTAATTCTTGCTGTTAGATTCTTAAATTTCTGGCTGTTATTGTTAGATTTGAAAGTTTCGTTGTTCAGTATGTTATGTAATTGTTGATCTTTTAATGTCATGAATAAATGAATAAATTCTAATCATATTAATCTTTGTTGTCGCATTTTACTTTTACTTATTTTAGCAAGCATAAGTATTATTATATAGTTTTGAATATCATCTGAGGACTGCAGACCGATATTGATGTAGATGTGTAATTGTGTCTGAGTTTGAATTGTGTCTGAACAGATGTTTGGTAAGTCAAGAGAGGTTTAATAGGATTAAATGTTGGTTTAAGGGTGAACAGATGATTGCAAAGACAAAATAATCTAGAATATCTGATCATGAATAACAGTTTTTTGAAGAATTTGCTCCTCCAAATTACAAAGAGTCAATATTTGCTATTGTAAAAGGTCTGTTGAAGCTAAAGTCTGGCAAAAGAGAACATCTGCTGATGAAGAAAGTCTGAAGAAGCAAAGGTCTGCTATGGGTTAACAGATGTTAAAGAACAACATATGATATTCAAAATATGCTACTCAACAGAGGTTTTCATAGTAACAGTGGTTAGGCTAATAGCAGATGTTGGGAGTTTGTTAGGCTATTAGATGTTGCTCACTAAGTGAACATTGTAATTGCAATCATTATATAAGCATGCCGCTGACATCAATCTTCTCATTCTTATTAAACAACTGTTTATACTAACGACTGTTGATTTACCACTACTGAAAATAACTATTTTTGAAACCTCTGCTTGGCTAAAAATTCATCCACTGCTGAAAGGTATCGTCTGTTGTCATAACTTCTGTTTATCCTAATGACTGTTGATTTACCACTGTTTCCAACCTTTGTTATTGCCCAACAGAGGTTTCCAAACAATTGTCATCCATTATAACAGTGTTTAGGTTAAAAGCATGATGATGAAAGCATTCTTCTCATTCTTATGAGAAAAAAATTATTATTCTGCTGCATATTTCCATTTATGTTTTATCTTCTTCCATTGTGATTATCTTAACTGTCACAACAATCAAAATCAGATGCTAACAATTGGTATCAGAGTTTAGTCAATCAAATTTGATCCCAACAAATCCTACTGAATTGGTTAATCAAAAGCATTAAAATGTTTTCAGAAAATCAAATGTCCATTCTTAAAAAATAGCTATTTTTGAAATTTTTTGAAAAATCTTTATAAGTCTGTTGAAAGCATCTGTTTTTGAAACTTCTGATTGGCTAAAAATCCACTGCTGAAAGGTATCGTCTGTTCTCATAACTTCTGTTTATGCTAACGACTGTTGACTTACATTGTTCCCAACCTCTGTTGTTGGCCAACAGAGGTTTCCAAACAACTATCATCCATTATCACAAGAGAGGTTCTGACGTGGACAGATGTTAGCCATCAGATATTTGTAACTACTGCCACGTCAACATTCACTTTTTCACTCAATATAAACCCCGTTTCATCCCCAAATTGAGCTTCTACCACTGTCGTCTCAAATTCAAAATTCTCAAAAGCAGTTTCTAACATATTAAAAACCCTCCAACATAAACCCTGTTTCATCCCCAAATCACCTTCTTCTCCGATCATGGCTCTGAACATCAAAAACCCTCACAAGTACCTCCCCATCTTCGAGAAAACCAGCAAAAATACCAGCTTTCATTCAATAATTGACTTTTTAACGTCATAAAAATACAAATCAATCCTTACCTGATGCTCCGGTTCATACGGAAACACTCCGACAATTTTGGTTTAATGCTGAAATAGAATCTGAAGATAAGAAGCCGGTTGCCATCACATCTAAAGTCAGAAACAGTCTGGTTTGAATTTCCCCATCTACAATTTCCACTACATTTGCATTAGACGACTTCAGAGGTAAGACCAACTTTGAAAAACGTGAACTTCATACAAAGTTCATTGAAAGAGGGTATGATGCACAATTAAAAGAAGCTACTATGTACAAACCAAGCTTCCCTCCGCCAATGAAAGTTTTGTTCCATACTATTTTAACTTGTCTCTCAGCTAAGACTACCACATTTAATGAGATACATTTAAACATTCAGTATTTGGGATATGCTATTTTAACAAAATCTGATTACAATTTATCACAAGCATTGTTTTCTGATTTGTTGACTAATGTGAAAAATGTGAAAAAATGAAAAAAGGTGCTCGTAATAATGCTTTTATGTTGTATCCAAGACTTCTAAGCTACTACCTATGAAAACAAGTGTCAAAAAAAGATTTTGAAAAAGGTGTAGCTTTTCAAATAACTAGTCTTACAAGTAAAACTTTTACCAGACTTATGGATAAAGAGTCAAAAGTTTCAAAAATAGAAACAAAGGGGGATGAGCCTGTTTTAGATGCGTCCACATCTGTTGCTCAAACCTCTGTTGTTGAGCCAACTACTCCTAGTGATCATGACACCACAACCGGTGTTGTGAAACACACACCAGCAAAACGCAAAAAGAAACCTGCCACATCCAAAAAGCCCACCAAAACCAAACAAAATAAAAAGGGTCCTCTGGAAGATGAGATCCAAGAGGTTAACCCAGTGACAACACAAATGTCACTTGAAACCACTGCTACTACTTCCTCATAGCTGTTGGAAAGATCTCAACCCATCCAAACTCCTCATGTATCCTCACAAAAGGATCATGTTTTAAGCACAAGGACACCACAACATGAAGTAGACCTTTCATATGAAAGTATGTTTAAAAGCCCCTCTCCCAGGGCAATGTTGCTTTCTACACCACAACCCTCTTCTCAAGTTCCATCAACAATATTACCTCTCTTTGAAGCAATTGAAATTCAGAATCAAAACAGTCCCTCTCATCCACACATTACTGAGTGTATAACCCAACAAATGACTGTGTCTGAACCAATTCAATCTGTTATCCTACAAATAGTTGAGGAGGTTATGCCCGTTGAGTTTTACGAAACTCTTGGTGGTAGTTCAAGTGGAGCAGCCACTACTACTGTTGAACCCATTGGTTATCAGTTGGACAGTGGTTACATCATTAAGACTCCCTTGAAGGCAACCACTGTTGAGGTTACAACTGTAATCTCTGCTTCAGTGGGAAGTCCCCAGAACCAAGAAAAAGGGGCATTTGTTTCTGTCGATATGGAGTCTTCTCCTATTATCAAAACAAATACAACAACCACAGGTGGGAATTCAGATGATCCTATTAAAGTAGGTGATGAATTAAGATATAAGGATTTGACGGTTAGAATGTCTACCATTGAAACATCTATTGCTGAAATGAAAGAAATGATGAAGCAGATGATGGAGTTTCTAAAAGTCAACCTAGCACTCAACAAATTGCCAATGAGCTTTGGAATTCTGTGCAACCCATCCTTCAAGCTCAGAGGAATTTGGCTGAAAGGAACCACAATTCCCATTTGGAATTTATCAGAAATATGGTTGATGCTAGGTATAAAGATACACAAGAAGACGTTAGGAACATTAACGAACATCTGTTCAAATTTACTGGCGCTACCCCTACATCAATCTTTGAGAAAGATGATGATGATGATGCCAAAAAGGGGGAGAAAGATTCCCTGAGAAAGTTGCCACCCGATTCAAAAGCTAAACCAAAACCAAAGGTGCAACAACAGCCAGAGTCAATTGAACAAAAATCTTCTGCAAAAGCTTCAGAAGCTGCAAAGGAAAAAGGGATTGATGAGATCCTAAACAAGAGAGGTGAACAGATAACTTTGGAAAAGCAGAAGAAGCAAGATACAAAGGAAAGCACTGCTACTCCTATAGAAATTGTATCCTCTGCAAAACCTAAACCTAAACCTTCTTCAGAAAAACTGCCACAAAAGAAGGAGAAAATAGCTTCAACACCATCATCACCAATTCACTTATTAGATGCTGATACAACAAAAGTATCAGCAGATGTTAGCCAAATAGCTGCTGAGACACTAGTTGTTTTAGTAGAAGTTTGTCAAACATCTGCCATGATCATTTTCACTACACCAACAACAATCCAACCACCTCCAACATCACAAAGATTTCCCACACATTCACCTTCACCACCAAAATGTGCTCCTTCACCAGAAAAACCTAAACCCAAACCTTCTCCAGAAAAATCACCACAAAAGAAGGAGAAAATAGCTTCAACACCATCATCACCAATTCACCCAATAGATGCTGATACAACAAAAGTATCAGCAGATATTAGCCAAACTGCTGTTGAGACACCAGTTGTTTCAGCAGAAGTTTGTCAAACATCTGCCATGATCATTTTCACTACACCAACAACAATCCAACCACCTCCAACATCACAAAGATTTCCCATACATTCACCTTCACCACCAAAACGTTCTCCTTCACCAGAAATCATGTCCACACGCAAGAGAAAAACTCATGTTGTGTTAGAAGATGATGAGGAGATTAAATCACCAATACCTGTATCATCTGCCCCCATTCAAAACAGTCCGTCCTCATCACTTCCACCTAGAAAACCCACTTCATCCCTTCAAATTGCTACACTACCATCAGTCATTTCCCTGGAAGCTCAATATCCTCTGGAGTTAGTCATTGTTAAAGGTAAAATTGAATCATTCTTCACAATAGAGGATCCATCTAAAAGATCATTCCCATCTCTTTATGGCTATAAGAAGCCTCAAAACTTAGATGAGTATCTGAAATTAAAAGTAACACAGGCTGAGGTTATAGCAAGAAAGAATAGCATAGGGATGGATGACAGGGAATACTAGAGGTTCTTATCATTTCAGCTTAGCAAAGTCACAAAACTTAAAGACTTTGCTAAGGACCTGAGTAAATCCATATCTGAGAGGCCAATAAATCCTGAGCTTCAGATGCAACTGAGGGATGATTATGTTGAACACATTATGAAGTATAAACCATATAATGCAACCACAGATCAATTCAAAGAGTGGTCATCAGATGCTCTTAGAGAAGAAATCAATAGAATCACAAAAATGCGCAATGATCCTCTGGTAAAGCCAACTCCACCTAACTAGAAGAAAGTCAAACTAATGGATTCAGATGAGGAATTGAAGTTTAAAATAATGAGAGCAAAGCTTGTGGTTGATGGTTATAGTTCAACTAGATCCATTGCCAGATGGTCTAAACTCAACATAGTTGAGACCTACATAAGGCTGGAAGAACTAAGAGCTGAAGATCCAAATGTTCCTCAAAAGCCAGTCTATCCTACAGCTTCTTCTCTGTCTCAAAAGACCCATACTCCCATAAAGCTTCTCTCATCATCTGCTTTATCTGAACCCATTGCAAATTTAGTTAGCAGACCACAATCACCAAACTCATCTTCAATAAGTCTTTTCCCAAGAAAACCAGCTAATCCAAAAATAGTAAAGTGGAAGTCATACTCAAAAACCCAAGTATTGACTTTGATCAGATTAGATGGTTGTGTTGAAGAGATTAAAATGGATAGTGCATATAATCTAAATGCATATGATCTCCAAGATTTGTTGGACCTTCAACTTGAAAGGGATGATGAAGAATACATGTTCTCCCTGGACTTTGAACTACAATTCAAAGGACAAATCAGGGAGATGTTGATGAGAAGTAAAGATCAGTAATAAAGAAGGGTTTTGGTATCATCTGTTGTATAGGGAGATTGTTGGATCAGCAGCTGTGACATTGTATCCAGTAGCATATGTAACCGGGACACAACATGTAGCAAAGGAGATGTTGTTGTGTAACACACTCTTGATTGAGCTTTGGTGAAAGTTGTTGAGGCAGTTGATCGTGTGTTCGTAGTTTAATGTTTGTTGAAACTTAAGTTGTATTCAAATTCTATTAAGTTTGTTAGACATCTTTTATATGTACTTATGTCTATAAACAGTTTACTTTGGCAATGGGTGGGTACTCCCTTTTTTGGATAGGAGAATAGAAATAGTCGTATGTAACTGATATATTAACCGATGATCTATGTTTATAGTTGTCTATTAGCTATAATAGATAACACTTTTTTGTACAATATCTATATACTTATCTATACATTATATTAAAATGTGTTATGCATTATTTTCTAAAAACCACCCGTGTTTGCACATGGGTCTTACTACTAGTATTGTTTAATTGTTTGTTTATGTTAATTTTTATTATTTGTTATTGAGGTTAACATGTAATAACTTAAAATTTAGATTCTTTTTTTTTCTTTTTGCACAAGGCTCTCAAATAGGCCTGTAAACGAACCGAACGTTCATGAACTGTTCGTGAACATGTTCGGCGGGAAGTTCGTTTATGTTCGTTTATTTAATAAACGAACGAACACGAACAAAAATTTTTGTTCGTTTAATTAATGAACGAACATGAACACACCTTATGTTCGTTCATTTATGTTCGTGAACATTCGTTTATGTTTGTTCATTTATGTTCGTGAACGTTCGTTTATGTTCGTTTATTTACGTTCGTTTAAATTTTAGTAAATACATAAAATAGTTATATTAATATAAATATTAGGTTTTCTAACTACTATATAAATATAACTAATTAGTATTTGAGTTTTCTAGTAACAAAAAATGAAATTTTAAAATTTTTCTTAGATCGTAATTGATCACTTACTAAATATTTATATAAAAAACTACTTAATTTTTGTATCTCTGAACCCTAATTTAGATGTGTTTTCAGATGAACTGTAATATCTTAGCATCATTTGTCTGTGTTCACAAATATTAAATTGTGTTTGTTTATATTTGTTCAATTACGTTTATTTGTGTTCGTTTATGTTTGTTGAATCATGTTAATTTATGTTTGTTTTATGTTTATTCAAATATGTTCAGTTAATTTTTTTTTGTTTATGTTTGTTTGTGTTCGTTTATGTTCGTGAACTGTTCGTTTAGGTTTTAAACGAACGAACATAAACGAACACGAACATGCCCAATTTCTTAATGAACGAACACGAACAAAAAAAATGTGTTCGATTATATGTTCGTGTTCGTGTTCGGTTAAAGTTAAATGAACAAACACGAACATGCCTATGTTCGTGTTTGTTCGGTTCGTTTACAGGCCTACTCTCAAATTTTCAATTTAAAATCTTAAATAATATAACATAAAATTCAATTAAATGCTTTATTTACCGGAAGTGAATGGTATATTCACTTGTCGCTTCCGTGTTTGTATCTTGGTTTTGAAATAGTTGTCAAAAGGATAAGGGAAGGACCGAAGGACACGATGCACATATCATTTTTGTATACTTTTCAAGTTAGATACTTGAAGAGTCAATATTAATTTGAACCAAAGATATCTATCTATATATATCATGTAATAAAGTAAATAACTAGAGGACACATATAAGGGCATTCGGTGTGGGGTCGTCCAGGCCCGACGACGCTCCCAAACACCGTCTCGGGTGGCTCGGCGCTTCCAAATTGTCAAGGGTGGGACGTTGGAGACGGGCAGAAGAAGAAATTTTTTTTGACCGTTGGGGTGCACTAGCCATTGGATAAAAAAATATATTTTTCAAATCCCACTTTATAAATATACACCCTTATTCACCCACTTTTAACTCAAAATTCTTTCATTCTCTCTCATTTTTTATACACTATCATACTTTTATAAAAAAGAAGCATGTCTTCATCTTCTTCATCGTGGTGTTCATCATCTTCGGGTGAGGATGAATTGTTTTTTTCAAACTTCATTATGCACGCAGTGCAGATGATCATGGAGGAGGGCGAAGAGGCTGAAACGTCGTCACAATGGCAAACTAGGACAACCGCCTTAAACCGAGATCAAGAAGGTATTTTATTTTTTTAGTGTATCTTTATTTAAATTTAATAATATATTTGATTTTTTACATTGTTAATAATGAATTTAATTTATTTTTCGTTGTTAATATATAGCCGGCCATGATAATTTAGTGGCCAATTATTTTGCCAACGAACCTGTGTACACGGACGTGATGTTTCGACGTCGGTTCCGAATGAGTCGTCGACTATTCTTACGTCTCGCAGACGACTTGGCGCAGTCTGATCCGTTTTTCACACTGCGATACGACGCTAGGGGCCATAGGGGATTCACTACTTTAAAGAAATGTATGTCGGCCATTCGCCAAACTGGCATACGGGACGACACCCGATTCGTTGGACGAGTATTTAAGGATGTCCGAAAGAACTGCACGTAAATGTTTGCACAGGTTTTGCGAATGGATCGTGAAGTTATATAGCAAGAAATATCTGCGGAAACCAAATGCAAACGACGTCCAAAAATTATATCAAGCACACGAACAAAGACATGGTTTTCAAGGAATGCTCGGAAGCATTGATTGCATGCCCTAACCGTAGCAGAATTGCCCTACTGCCTGGCAAGGTCAATATACTAGGGGCGATCATGATCATCCAACTATAGTTCTAGAGGCTGTTGCGTCACAGGATCTTTGGATTTGACAAGTTTTTTTTGTCTGCCTAGTTCACTTAACGACCTTAACATCATCTACCAGTCATAGATATTGGATGATGTAATAGAAGGAACAGGTCCAGACACCAGTTTTACGGTTTCGGGGGTGGATACAAGCGGGGTTACTACCTTGCGGATGGAATATACCCAACGTACTCTACAATCGTTAAAACTATTCCGCACCCGACAGACGATAAAAGAAAGAAATTTGCGAAGTTTCAAGAGGGGGCGAGAAAAGATATTGAACGGTCTTTTGGGGTTCTAAAAAAATGGCATATCATCGAACATCCAGCATGTTCTTTACACCACAGAGGTTGCGATACATCATGTATGCTTGTATCTTGTTGCATAACATGATCATCGAAGACGAAGGTAGAGCGATTTGTGACTACGACGAAAACGCGTCTAACGGGAATTCTGCTCCAGTGAGTTTGGAACAACAAGATTTAAACGAATTATCTCTACGTAACGAGTACACACATCAAAACCTACAAACGGACTTGGTGGAGTACATTTGGAACAACGCACAAAACGAACCTAACGACTACATGCCGGATGAAGACTAGTAGCTTTTGTAATTTTTTTAAGAATATGTTGGTTTTTTAATGTAATGTTGGAATTAATATTTATTTTTGAGTTTATATTAATTTTATTTTTATATATATTTCATATTTAATTTGCCAAAATTAAAAAAAAATTAATAAATTAACTAGGTAGGGTAAACTCATCCTCCATTTCCTTGGTTTCATCATTGGATGGGCATCCTCCAAGGACTATGATGTGACGCTTATGTGGAGGGTCATCCTCCAAGGATGAGCCTCAACCATACCGAGTAGCCTCATTTATTGGAGCTATTTACTTTTTAGTTTTTTCGCTTTTATCTTCTTCTTAATTATGGATAATCACTTTTTAATTAAAGTCTTTATCTTCTTCTTAATTATAAATAAATATTTTTAATTAAAGTTAATTATTATTATAATATCATTATCTAAATAAAACATCAATATCTATTTATATTTATATTTGTATATAACAATATTTATATTTTCTCCTTTAACCTAAAAAAATATTTATATTTTTTAAACTTTTTTAACAATTAAGTAATACATGAATATCACTTATCTTTGTCAATAATAATAAAATTGATTAATAAATGATTCCAAATAATTAATTAATTAAAAAGGTTTAAAAAGTTTAATTAGTTACAAATCATTACACGAGTTACCCGAAAGTTAATTTACATATTTATAATATCTACGCACAAATATAACGTATCAATAAAACACAATAAGCAAAGGATATATTTAACTGAAATATGTTATTAATTGTAATACAGTGCATTGGGTTCGTTATATATTACAACTAAAAATTGACTTTTTAATAAATAATTAAAGAAATTTACTCATTTTTAATAATTAACTAATTAACGCTTCTGAATAATTTCAACCCGTGTAATACAGGGGTTTGTAATACGCGTGTAATAATTAATTAAAAATTGTAATTTATATTTTTCTTTTTTATATATTCAACCTTTGTAATATACAAGTTTTCAAAGAATGTTACGTATCACTTACTTATATACAAGTAACAAAATCCTAATCTACTTATTTATTTATCAATCTCATAATAATTATAAACAACAAATTAATGAAATCATATTTCTTCAAACTATATGTTTAAGATAATATTTATTTATTCAACCCGTTTAATAAACGGGGTTCTAACCTAGTTATTATATATACCAACAAAACAAATCATGAACAGTAATATATATTTATTTGTTTTATTTTGGCTTTAATAATTTAATATACAATTATAAATATAAATTAAAGGTACAATACTATTGTTTTTTTATATAGTTAGTTTATATTTCTATAGTTAATTTATAATATTCTCACCTTAAACTTTAATAGATTTATCATACGACCCCTAAACTCTAATAATTTTGCTTTTATAAATGATTTACGTATACGTCTGAACTTTAATAGATTTATCATTCGGAAGTCTAATAATAATTCTTTTTCGATAAATGATTTACTTTTGACATTTGAAATTTAATAGAGTTATCATACAATCCTTAAAGTTTAATAAAATTATTTATTTTCTTTATTTAAATATTTGTTTTTTTTATCCTTTTATAAGTTTAATTCTTTTTTATTTTTCTTATTATTTATTTAACTTATTATAACTAAAAATAACTATTAATTCTAGACATTTTTACGTAATAGTGTTGCTTGCTTAATTTTACTTTCGTTTAAATTAGAGCATACATGGTCTATATCCAGGGGCGGATCTACGGGTATCCCAGGGGTAGCCCGGGATACCCCTCAACTTTTTAGAAGAAGTGCATTTTTTTCTTCTCCGGATTATGTATTGTATACCCTTGTTAGGATACTGTGAGCACATGAACCATATAGAAACATTAAAAGTGAAAGATAAGAGATTAGATCATCAGAAGATGGATATGTCATTGTAGGTTTTTTTGTTTTGCAGAAGAGAAGCTCTGGTTAATAAAAATGAAGAAGATGACAATACTTCTTTATTTTGTTATATTTGTCTTACGAAAAATTTAAAAAGATAGTACAACAAACAAAAGTTTACTGACAACATATTGCTATAGTCAAAAGCATATTTATATATTATATGATTTTTTATGATTTCTTAATATATTTATTTTAGGCTCATTCTATTCCCACCCCCCCTAATTCCTGATTACACCCCCCTATAAAAAATGTCACATCCATCAATCATTTGGTTTTTATTTTTAGCCTGTTTTGTCTTTTTGTTGTCTTTTTTTTATTCTTTTATTTAATTATTAGTTATTTGGTTTTTGTTTTTAGCCTGTTTTGTCTTTTTGTTGTCTTTTTTTTTATTCTTTTATTTAATTATTAGTTATTTAGTATTTGTTTATTATTTAATTAGTTATTATTATTATTATTATATTTATTATTAGTAGTAGTAGTAATGATATATTATTTATTATTAGTTTTTATTGTTATAATTTATCAAATTATATTTATAGCTATAACAAAAGCTATATAAAAATAAGTACTTTTTTACAAAATTATTATCATTTAATAATTTACATACCGAGGTTTAATCTATACACCCCCCAAATGTAGCAGGTTGTGCTATCCAAGACTTATACATATTTTGACGTGATTCAAATATATTCTCCCAGCCAGCTGCATCATTTTCTCTCATTAATTTCCATAGGTTGTTTGTGCTAGCAATTAGATACTCTCCTTGCAATTCTACCATTATAAAATAGTTACCATTCACGTGTGCAATTGTAATTATTTTTTTTTCTGGGAACTCGTGAGGGCCTCTCCAAAGCGAAAAACAAGTAGAACTGTTTCTTTTTTCTTGAGATAAAAAATGAACGATCACATTAAACTTGTTCGCAATCAAGAATCCTGCCTCTGGCATAATCATCCAGTGTTTTTCAGGTGCAAACCCCGATCCTGACCAAGCCAAGGACGTGAACACATCTTTGAATGAGCCTAAGAAAGCCTTAGTGTACTTATTTCTAAACTCGAGTAGCTCTTCCATCAGTGATCTCCGGATTATTATTTACTATATGTAGCACCAATAATTTGAGGCTGATACTTTTTACCTAGCACCAACTATATTATTATTTACTACATATAGGTTCATGGTACTACATACAAACAATAATTTGAGGCACCATGTAGCACCAATTATATGATCCCTTTTACACGTTTTTTTTTCAATTTTAATAATAATAATAATAATTCATTACTAATAGTAAATAATAATAATAATAACAACAAAAAAACACTAAAATATACTAAAAAGACAACAAAAAGACAAAAAAAACTAAAAACAAAAAGCAAATGATTGATTGATGGATGTGATGTTTTTGTAGAGGGGGTGTAATCAGGAATTAGGGGGGTGGGAATAGTATCACCCTTATTTTATAATGAATTTTTGTGTTAGTTTTACACAGTAATAAACTAATTAAGTTTTTATTGATAACTCCACTGTATATTATTTATAAGTTATAATTTTATTTTTTTAATGTTTATTATTTAATATTGTTTATTCGATTTTTTCCAATATACAAATCTTAGAAATTCCTTTTTTATCAATATGTATTTTTAAAATAAAGTTTTAGTAAAACTCTAACCAAACATTAAAGCTTCATTAAATTTGTTCAATACCAATAACATAATAACAACAAAAAAAGGTAGATATAAAGGTGAATTCTCAGAAATGAAATTAACATTGAATACACTAACCTAACTAATGATTATTAGGTAGATGTAATATTGGAACATCCGGTTAAAAATTTTTGGTTCCGCCACTCTCTGAGCAAATGTATTCTAGCACAAAGGTGACGAAATTGGATTTTAGGTTAGTGTTTAGTTACTAATTTTACTTGTATGGTGTATTTGATTGTATGAATGTACGATAAAAATTACATTGTATGAATGTACGATAAAAATTACATTGTATGAATGTACGATAAAAATTGCATTGTATGAATATACGATAAAAAAAGTTGGGATACCCCTGAATTTTTATTCTAGGTCCGCCACTGTCTATATCAACCTTTTAATATACCAGGTAACAAATATAATCATTTTTTTATTTAGCTTATTATAGTTAAAGCTAACTTTTAATTCTAGACATATTTACTTAACCATGTTGATTTCTGATTTTTACCATTGTTTAAATTAAAGTGTGCATGATCTATAATAACCCATCAATATATTATGAAAAAGGTACATACTTGCCAACAATATTCTATGACCCCGCCGCAAAGCTTGCTCCAATACTAGTTTATATTAACAAATTTAAACATTATAAATAAATGGCAAGTTTTAGTTTAGTTGATTGTACTCTTAGCTTTGGGTGATTTTCAAAAGAAAATGAATTATGTGATTTTAAATGTTTATAAATTAGAAAATGAAGTGCATTATTAATAAACTAAAATATATATAATCTATCATTTCTCTAATATTTGTTAGATCCAAATATGTAATTAATAATAAATAAAATGTAAAACAAAGAATTATAAAATTCAACATATAACTTTATGTTTTAGAAAATATTTATGTAATTATAATTAAATAAAATATGTCTACTTAATTGTAATTACCCAATAAATATTGCGAATGAGTGGAGTGGTTGGAGAAATAATTGGTGTTTTTTGTGACCTAGGTTCGATTCCCACTCTTCTCATTATTTTCTACGGCATCCAAGTGAAGAGCAAATACGGGTGGCGCCGGTTCGACTTGGATGGGAGGCGAGATTTTACCGATTATTCCACTGTCGTGCCTTCGGGCGGGTGGAGGTCGGGTTTCCGCGCATCTGGGGAGAGCCAAGGGGATGGCGACAGCCGAGTAGTCCACCTTGGCCACAACGCCCGGTGTCACGGAAGAAATACAAGATGAGAGGAGGAGGACATTGTCATGTGCAGCTGTGAGCTGTGTGTGTCCGCCACTCTACTCGCCTCCACATCATTGTCTGATCTTGATAATGGGCTCAAGACAGGACACTGGTCGTTCTACAATGGGAGCTCACACTATGACACGGCCCAGTACAACGAAGATAAGATCAAATTCAGAAAAATAGCTTTTGGCACACAAGATTAGGCCAATAGTGAGTACAGCCGGCCCAAGAGTGAATATTTATTGCACCCATCTGGGTTAAGTAGTGAAGGGCCGAATACTCGCAAAATGGAGACATATAGGTTGCGGTATGACAATCGTGGCTCGAGCAAGGGGTTCTAATGATATTTGTACAAAAAGTATCCTAATTTTTTTTGTTTATTTTTAAATTCGATTTAATGAGTTCGTGTACGATTATTGAAGTTGAAAGATGCAAAGGGTTTTGGTTAAATTGGTGAGATTTATGATCATTTGACAATTGGTTTGAAGGTTATTTTAAAGGTTTGGCAAAATAACGTGTGTACACAATGGATTTATTATAATCGGCACCACATTGGCACCATGTTTGACAAAATAGTTGTCGTTTGGCATGTTTGCTGTCACTGGCACCACATTTTTCGGCTTCTAGATGATATGTAGAATATTATGCCACGAATAGTTATTCTTACTAATATGTGAACACAATGGATTTGTTATCATCCGCGCTAAATAAAAGATGAGAGACGCAACGACTCGGCTCGATTTAGTGTGACGTCCGTGGACGCTTTAATGTGATGTCCGCGGCGCAACGACTGCGGGATATTATCCTAGTTACAATCATATATTAATAAATTACTTCATATAAAAATTATTTTCACTACCTATTAAATCAACCTAAACTTCATGTATTATGCTTAACATTATAGCAAAAAACAAAAAAGAATTAAAGGGCAACAATATCTTTTAGAACTAAAAGTTATCGAGTCTTTTTTTATATATACTACTATTTTTTAATATTTTGTACAAGACAACAATATTGTACGAAGTATACGTGACAAATTTAGTCATTGATCTCCCAAGATCAATGTCTTAAAACTAGGTAATGACATTTTCGTAAATTTTTTTTGGGTAAAGGATTACCCCGGTGATTTTATATCATATCAACAAATTAATACAAGTAGAAGGTTAAACACCCCCCAGTTTTCTCTAATGGCATACCACTAGGGCTGCAAACGAACCAAACGAACACGAACAATACCTTGTTTGTGTTCGTTTGTTAAAAAAATATGTGTTCGTGAACCGTTCACGAACACTTATCGAACGGGATTTTATGTTCGTGTTCGTTTGTTAAGGAAATGAAATTGTTCGTGTTCGTTTGTTAAGGAAATGAAATTGTTCGTGTTCGTTTGTGTTAGCTTGGTAATTTTAGGCAACGAATAAAAACGAACGTTGACGAACACAAATGAGCACAAACTAATGCTCATGAACACAAATGAAAACAAGCGAACACAAACAATCGTTCATGAACATGATATATAATACACTAACACTTATTAGATATTTAATTTGTCGGAATTTTGAAGTATTTAAATAAATATAAAAACTAAAAACACTAATGAACTATTGAACATAAAAGAACACGTTACCGAATGTTCACGAACATAAATGAACGAACGCGACCTCTGTTCATTTTTGTTCATTTAACTAAACGAACGAAATTTCTTGTTCATGTTCGTTTGTTTAATACACGAACGAACACAAACGAACTTCCCGCCGAACGGTTCGCCGAACGTTTGGTTCGTTTACAGCCCTACATACTACTAAAGAGTAAACAAGATCACAACCAAATAAACTGCCAAGAAACAAACATAACAAAAAAAAAAAAACAATGATGGCTGTTAATCTTCACCAAAGCTCTCCACTCCATCTAGCTTCCATTTTCGTAAATTTTAGGTTCAAACTTTTGAAGAAACAAATAGAGAAAATGTATTATGGTCATTTCACACTTGAACTCCTTCTCGTCTTGATTTTCAAACGATTATAACTTTTTCATATGTTAATATTTTTAAAAAAATATTACACCGTATTAACGAGCATTTCATTCTCTTTAGATCGAGCCGTCTATTGCTCTAGTTTTCTTAATTTGTTTTTACATGATTTTGAATGTGTAATAAAATAATGATTTACACTACAAGAAAAGACCACTTTTACCGGCGACACCTTTAGCGGCAACAGGCCAGCTGTCGCCGCTATTGGTCGATTCGCGTCAAACCCAAACCCCAGCCGTTGATCATTATTCTGATCTAACGGTTGGGGATTAAAGAGGCAATACCGGCGACGTATTAGGGTTAATAGCGGCGACACCCTTTCTCCGCTAAAGGTAGGTGTCCCACTTTAATCCCCAGCCACACAAATCTTATCCTGGTTAACCCTGGTTAACCTAATAGCGGCGACAGTCCGTCGCCGGTAAAAGTGTTTCCGTAAAAAGACTATACAGCGCCATTTCTTCCCTCCTCCTTCACTTTTCCCCCCAAACTCTTCATCTACCGCCGGAGAACCGAGTTTCTTCACCAAATCGGTTAGTTTAACTTATTTTTTTTGTTAAATCTCTTCTATATTTTATTATTACATGTTATAGGCTTTAATCTTTGCTCGTTTTTGTGTATATTTGTGTTTATGGAAGAATATTCGGATCACCACCATCTCTTCTCCGGTCACCACCGAAACTTCTCCGGCACCACCTCGTCTCAGCGGCGACACCTACTTGAAACCTGAAAAAAACGGTTAGTTTTATATGTATTTTTTTTTAAGTTTAGAAATTCTATAATTTTTTGTTTAGGATGTAAATATGTTGGTGAAAATGTGTATGTTAGTATGTATAATTTTGACGATTTATGTTAGTATGTATAATTCTAAAATGTGTATGTTAGTATGTATAATTTTTAGTTTAGGATGTAAATATGTTTAGAAATTGTATAATTTTTAGTTTAGGATGTAAATTGTATTATTTTTAGTTTAGAAATTGTATAATTTTTAGTTTAGGATGTAAATAAGTGTATGAATGAATGTATGTATGTAGGTGTATGTTAGTATGTTGGTGAAAAATGTGTATGTTAGTATGTATGTTTGTATAGAGTATGCAAATGTGTATGTAAGGATGAATGTTTGTATGTCAAATGTATAATGTAGGTGTATTTGAAAAAAAATGAGTATATGAAAGTCTATTTATTTGTGTATGTAGGTGTATGTAAGCATGTATGTGGGTATGTAAGTGTTTGAATGAATGTATTTATGTAGGTGTATGTTAGTATGTTGGTGAAAAATGTGTATGTTAGTATGTATGTTTGTATAAAGTATGCAAATGTGTATGTAAGGATGAATGTTTGTATGTCAAATGTATAATGTATGTGTATTTGGAGAAAATGAGTATATGAAAGTCTATGTATTTGTGTATGTAGGTGTATGTAAGCATGTATGTGGGTATGTAAGTGTATGAATGAATGTATATATGTAGGTATATTTGTGTTTAGGTTTTAAAACATTTATATTTAAATTTGACAAATATATATTAGTTAGGAAATACCCTTGTCTTGTAATACACATTCACATATGAGATAAAGTGTTCAAAAAGTGGGTTTAGCAGCCTACCCTTGTCTTGTTAATCCTAAATTAGATTTTCTTTCAGTTGCATAATGCCTATCGATAAAAGTTGGATTGATTCCCCACGTCATTCACCTCAATACAAGCAAGGACTCGAGTCATTTATCGAGATGTGTGAAAGAGTGATAAAAAACCACGATGAAGTTAGATGTCCGTGTACCAAATGTAAAAATTCTGGCTTAAAAACTATGGCAGAAATGAAATACCATTTGAGTATTAACAGTTTTTGGAAGGAATACACGAAGTGGACCTATCACAGGGCCACAACTCCAATTGCAGAAGTAAACGATGTTGCGCCACAAGACGGTATGGTAAACGTTATTGAAGACATTAGGGGGGAGCGTATGGAAGAAGATATATACCTTAACCAAGAGAACTCGAATGGAGATAGTAGCGGTGTTGTTGATGATTTTGAAGACCTGGTAAAGGAAGCTGAAACAGAATT